>JAXCHB010000305.1:1200000-1652218 GCA_036926305.1 Uropetala carovei | reverse complement strand
AAAATTTTTTTCCAAAATTTTTTTCCAAAATTTTTTCGAAATTTTTTTTGAAAATTTTTTTCGAAAATTTTTTTTCGAAAATTTTTTTTCGAAAATTTTTTTCAAAATTTTTTTCAAAATTTTTTTCAAAATTTTTTTTCAAAATTTTTTTCAAAATTTTTTTCAAAATTTTTT
This sequence comes from Uropetala carovei, assembly GCA_036926305.1. Classification (NCBI taxonomy): domain Eukaryota; kingdom Metazoa; phylum Arthropoda; class Insecta; order Odonata; family Petaluridae; genus Uropetala; species Uropetala carovei. The sequence goes on along the minus strand of JAXCHB010000305.1, from coordinate 1,652,044 downwards.
TCAAAATTTTTTTCGAAAATTTTTTTTCAAAATTTTTTTTCGAAAATTTTTTATTGAAAATTTTTTTCAAAATATTTTTCGAAAATTTTTTTGAAATTTTTTTCGAAATTTTTTTTCAAAATTTTTTTCAAAATTTTTTTCAAAATTTTTTTTCAAAATTTTTTCGAAAATTTTTTTTCAAAATTTTTTTCGAAAATTTTTTTCAAAATTTTTTTCGAATTTTTTTTCGAAAATTTTTTTAAAAATTTTTTTCGAAAAATTTTTTTCCACAATTTTTTCGAAAATTTTTTTGAAAATTTTTTTCGAAAATTTTTTTTTGAAATTTTTTTCAAATTTTTTTTTGAAATATTTTTTTCGAAAAATTTTTTTGAAATTTTTTTTCGAAAATGTTTTTGGAAATTTTTTTCGAAATTTTTTTCAAAATTTTTTTCGAAAATTTTTTTTCGAAATTTTTTTCGAAATTTTTTTTCGAAATTTTTTTCGAAAATTTTTTTCAAAATTTTTTTTCCAAATTTTTTTTCAAAATTTTTTTCGAATATTTTTTTCGAAAATTTTTTTCGAAAATTTTTTTCGAAATTTTTTTTCAAAATTTTTTTCGAAAATTTTTTTCGAAATTTTTTTCGAAAATTTTTTTCAAAATTTTTTTCGAAATTTTGTTCGAAAATTTTTTTAAAAATTTTTTTCGAAAACTTTTTTTCCAAAATTTTTTCGAAATTTTTTTTAAAATTTTTTTTTGAAAATTTTTTTTCGAAAATTTTTTTCAAAATTTTTTTCGAAAATTTTTTTTCGAAATTTTTTTCGAAAATTTTTTTGAAAATGTTTTTCAAAAAATTTTTTTAAAAATTTTTTTCGAAAATTTTTTTGAAAATTTTTTTCGAAATTTTTTTTCAAAATTTTTTTCAAAATTTTTTTTCAAAATTTTTTTCAAAATTTTTTTCGAAAATTTTTTTTCGAAATTTCTTTCGAAAATTTTTTTCGAAATTTTTTTTCAAAATTTTTTTCGAAAATTTTTTTCGAAAATTTTTTTTCGAATTTTTTTATCTATTTTCGAAAAAATTTTTTCGAAATTTTTTTTTTCAATTTTTTTCCAAATTTTTTTCGAAAATTTTTTTCAAAATATTTTTCGAAATTTTTTTTCAAAATTTTTTTCGAAAATTTTTTTTCGAAATTTTTTTCGAAATTTTTTTTCGAAAATTTTTTTTCGAAAATTTTTTTCAAAATTTTTTTCGAAAATTTTTTTTTGAAATTTTTTTTCTAAATTTTTTTCGAAAATTTTTTTTCGAAATTTTTTTCGAAAATTTTTTTCAAAATTTTTTCGAATTTTTTTTCGAAAATTTTTTTCGAAATTTTTTTTCGAAATTTTTTTTCGAAATTTTTTTTCGAATTTTTTTTTCCAAATTTTTTCGAATTTTTTTATCTATTTTCGAATAATTTTTTTCGAAATTTTTTTTCGAAAATTTTTTTCAAAATTTTTTCTGAAAATTTTTTCGAAAATTTTTTTAAAAATTTTTTTCGAAATTTTTTTTCAATTTTTTTTTGAAAATTTTTTTCCAAAATTTTTTCGAAAATTTTTTTCAAAATTTTTTTCGAAATTTTTTTCAAAATTTTTTCAAAAATTTTTTTTCAAAATTTTTTTCGAAAATTTTTTTCAAAATTTTTTTCGAAATTTTTTTCGAAAATTTTTTTCAAAATTTTTTTCGAAAAATTTTTTTCCAAAATTTTTTCGAAAATTTTTTTGAAAATTTTTTTCGAAAAATTTTTCGAAATTTTTTTCAAGAATTTTTTTGAAATATTTTTTTCGAAAAATTTTTTTGAAAATTTTTTACGAAAATTTTTTTGAAAATTTTTTTCGAAAATTTTTTTCCAAAATTTTTTCGAAATTTTATTCGAAAATTTTTTTGAAAATTTTTTTCGAAAAATTTTTTAGAAAATTTTTTTCGAAAATTTTTTTGAAAATTGTTTTCGAAATTTTTTTTCAAAATTTTTTTCGAAAATTTTTTTTCCAAATTTTTTCGAAAATTTTTTTTCGAAAATTTTTTTAAAAATTTTATTCGAAATTTTTTTTCGAAATTTCTTTCAAAAATTTTTTTAGAAATTTTTTTCAAAATTTTTTTTGAAAAATTTTTTTCCAAAATTTTTTCGAAATTTTTTTGAAAATTTTTTTTAGAAAATTTTTTTCAAATTTTTTCGAAAATTTTTTTTCGAAAATAATTTTGAAAAAATTTTCTAAAAAAAATTTTCAAAAAAAATTTCGAAAAAAATTTTGGAAAAAAATTTTTCAAAAAAAATTTTGAAAAAATTTCTAAAAAATTTTTGAAAGAAATTTCGAAAAAAAATTCGAATAAAATTAGAAAATTTTTTTCAAAATTTTTTTCGAAAATTTTTTTTCGAAATTTTTTCGAAAATTTTTTTACGAAAATTTTTTCGAGAATTTTTTTGAAAATTTTTTTGGAAATTTTTTTTCAAAATTTATTTCGAAAATTTTTTTTCGAAATTTTTTTCGAAAATTTTTTTCAAATTTTTTTCCAAAATTTTTTCGAAAATTTTTTTCAAAATTTTTTTCGAAATTTTTTTCGAAAATTTTTTTCAAAATTTTTTTTCCAAATTTTTTATCAAAATTTTTTCCGAAAATTTTTTTTTCGAAATTTTTTTTAAATTTTTTTTCGAAATTTTTTTCGAATTTTTTTTTCGAAATTTCTTTCGAAAATTTTTCTTCGAAATTTTTTTCGAAAATTTTTTTTCGAAATTTTTTTCGAAAATTTTTTTCAAAATTTTTTTTCCAAATTTTTATCAAAATTTTTTTCGAAAATTTTTTTAGAAAATTTTTTTCGAAAATTTTTTTGAAAATTGTTTTCGAAATTTTTTTTCAAAATTTTTTTCGAAAATTTTTTTTCGAAATTTTTTTCGAAAATTTTTTTTCGAAATTTTTTTCGAAAATTTTTTTCAAAATTTTTTTTCCAAATTTTTTATCAAAATTTTTTTCGAAAATTTTTTTTCGAAAATTTTTTTAAAAATTTTTTTCGAAATTTTTTTTCGAAATTTCTTTCAAAAATTTTTTTCGAAATTTTTTTTAAAATTTTTTTTGAAAAATTTTTTTCCAAAATTTTTTCGAAATTTTTTTTGAAAATTTTTTTTCGAAAATTTTTTTCAAAATTTTTTTCGAAAATTTTTTTTCGAAAATTTTTTCGAAAATTTTTTTACGAAAATTTTTTCGAGAATTTTTTTGAAAATTTTTTTGGAAATATTTTTTCAAAATTTATCTCGAAAATTTTTTTTCGAAATTTTTTTCGAAAATTTTTTTCAAATTTTTTCCAAAATTTTTTCGAAAATTTTTTTCAAAATTTTTTTCGAAATTTTTTTCGAAAATTTTTTTCAAAATTTTTTTTCCAAATTTTTTATCAATATTTTTTCCGAAAATTTTTTTTCGAAATTTTTTTTCGAAATTTTTTTCGAATTTTTTTTTCGAAATTTCTTTCGATAATTTTTTTCGAAATTTTTTTCAAAATTTTTTTCAAAATTTTTTTCGAAAAATTTTTTTCCAAAATTTTTTCGAAAATTTTTTTGAAAATTTTTTTTCGAAAATTTTTTTCAAAATTTTTTTCGAAAATTTTTTTTCGAAAATTTTTTGGAAAATTTTTTCGAGAATTTTTTTGAAAATTTTTTTGGAAATTTTTTTTCAAAATTTTTTTCGAAAATTTTTTTTCGAAATTTTTTTCGAAAATTTTTTCAAATTTTTTTCCAAAATTTTTTCGAAAATTTTTTTCAAAATTTTTTTCGAAAATTTTTTTTCGAAATTTTTTTTCGAAAATTTTTTTTCGACATTTTTTTCGAAAATTTTTTTCAAAATTTTTTTTCCAAATTTTTTTCAAAATTTTTTTCGAAAATTTTTTTTCGAATTTTTTTTCAAAATTTTTTTTGAAAATTTTTTTTCGAAAATTTTTTTCAAAATTTTTTTCGATATTTTTTTCGAAAATTTTTTTGAAAATTTTTTTCGAAAAATTTTTTTGAAAATTTTTTTCGAGAATTTTTTCGAAAATTTTTTTCGAAATTTTTTTTTTCAAAATTTTTTTCGAAAATTTTTTTTCGAAATTTTTTTCGAAAATTTTTTTTCGAAATTTTTTTCGAAAATTTTTTTCAAAATTTTTTTAAAAATTTTTTTCGAAATTTTTTTCAATTTTTTTTTTGAAAATTTTTTTCCAAATTTTTTTCGAAAATTTTTTCAAAATTTTTTTCAAAATTTTTTTCGAAAATTTTTTTTCGAAATTTCTTTCGAAAATTTTTTTCGAAATTTTTTTTCAAAATTTTTTCGAAAATTTTTTTCAAAATTTTTTTCGAAAATTTTTTTCAAATTTTTTTTCGAAATTTTTTTCGAAAATTTTTTTAAAAATTTTTTTCGAAAAATTTTTTTCCAAAATTTTTTTCGAAAAATTTTTTTCCAAAATTTTTTCGAAAATTTTTTTGAAAATTTTTTTCGAAAATTTTTTTTCGAAATTTTTTTCAAAATTTTTTTCGAAATATTTTTTTCGAAAAATTTTTTGAAATTTTTTTTCGAAAATTTTTTTGGAAATTTTTTTCGAAATTTTTTTCAAAATTTTTTTCGAAAATTTTTTTTCGAAATTTTTTTCGAAATTTTTTTTTTGAAATTTTTTCAAAATTTTTTTCCAAATTTTTTTTTTCAACATTTTTTTCGAAAATTTTTTTCGAAAATTTTTTTCGAAATTTTTTTTCAAAATTTTTTTCGAAGATTTTTTTTCGAAATTTTTTTCGAAAATTTTTTTCGAAATTTTGTTCGAAAATTTTGTTAAAAATTTTTTTCGAAAAATTTTTTTCCAAAATTTTTTCGAAATTTTTTTTGAAAATTTTTTTCGAAAATTTTTTTTCGAAAATTTTTTGAAAATTTTTTTCGAAAATTTGTTTTCGAAATTTTTTTCGAAAATTTTTTTGAAAATTTTTTCCAAAAAATTTTTTTAAAAATTTTTTTCGAAAATTTTTTTGAAAATTTTTTTCGAAATTTTTTTAAAAAATTTTTTTCAAAATTTTTTTTCAAAATTTTTTTCAAAATTTTTTTCGAAAATTTTTTTTCGAAATTTCTTTCGAAAAAAATTTTCGAAAAAGGTTTTTTTCAAAATCTTTTTCGAAAATTTTTTTCGAAAATTTTTTTCGAATTTTTTAATCTATTTTCGAAAAATTTTTTTCGAAATTTTTTTTCGAAATTTTTTTTTCGAAAATTTTTTCAAAATTTTTTCTGAAAATTTTTTCTAAAATTTTTTTAAAAATTTTTTTCGAAATTTTTTTCAATTTTTTTTTTGAAAATTTTTTTCCAAATTTTTTCGAAAATTTTTTTCAAAATTTTTTTCAAAATTTTTTTCAAAATTTTTTCGAAAATTTTTTTCAAAATTTTTTTCGAAAATTTTTTTCAAATTTTTTTTCGAAATTTTTTCGAAAATTTTTTTAAAAATTTTTTTCGAAAAATTTTTTTCCAAAATTTTTTTCGAAAAATTTTTTTCCAAAATTTTTTCGAAAATTTTTTTGAAAATTTTTTTCGAAAATTTTTTTTCGAAATTTTTTTCAAAATTTTTTTCGAAATATTTTTTTCGAAAAATTTTTTTGAAATTTTTTTTCGAAAATTTTTTTGGAAATTTTTTTGGAAATTTTTTTTCAAAATTTTTTTCGAAAATTTTTTTTCGAAATTTTTTTCGAAATTTTTTTTCGAAATTTTTTTCGAAAATTTTTTTCAAAATTTTTTTTCCAAATATTTTTTCAAAATTTTTTTCGAAAATTTTTTTCGAAAATTTTTTTCGAAAATTTTTTTCGAAAATTTTTTTCGAAATTTTTTTTCAAAATTTTTTTCGAAAATTTTTTTTCGAAATTTTTTTCGAAAATTTTTTTCAAAATTTTTTTCGAAATTTTGTTCGAAAATTTTTTTAAATATTTTTTTCGAAAAATTTTTTTCCAAAATTTTTTTCCAAAATTTTTTCGAAATTTTTTTTGAAAATTTTTTTCGAAAATTTTTTTTCGAAAATTTTTTTTCGAAAATTTTTTTCAAAATTTTTTTCAAAATTTTTTTCAAAATTTTTTTCAAAATTTTTTTCAAAATTTTTTTTCAAAATTTTTTTCAAAATTTTTTTTCAAAATTTTTTTCAAAATTTTTTTCGAAAATTTTTTTTCAAAATTTTTTTCGAAAATTTTTTATTGAAAATTTTTTTCAAAATATTTTTCGAAAATTTTTTTGAAATTTTTTTCGAAATTTTTTTTCAAAATTTTTTTCAAAATTTTTTTTCAAAATTTTTTTCAAATTTTTTTCGAAAATTTTTTTTCGAAATTTCTTTCGAAAATTTTTTTCGAAATTTTTTTTCAAAATTTTTTTCGAAAATTATTTTCGAAAATTTTTTTTCGAATTTTTTTATCTATTTTCGAAAAAGTTTTTTCGAAATTTTTTTTTCGAAAATATTTTTCAAAATTTTTTCTGAAAATTTTTTCGAAAATGTTTTTAAAAATTTTTTTCAATTTTTTTTTGAAAATTTTTTTCCAAATTTTTTTCGAAAATGTTTTTCAAAATTTTTTTTCAAAATTTTTTTTCAAAATTTTTTCGAAAATTTTTTTTCAAAATTTTTTTTCAAAATTTTTTTCGAAAATTTTTTTCGAATTTTTTTTCGAAAATTTTTTTCAAAATTTTTTTCGAAAAATTTTTTTCCACAATTTTTTCGAAAATTTTTTTGAAAATTTTTTTCGAAAATTTTTTTTTGAAATTTTTTTCAAATTTTTTTTTGAAATATTTTTTTCGAAAAATTTTTTTGAAATTTTTTTTCGAAAATGTTTTTGGAAATTTTTTTCGAAATTTTTTTTCAAAATTTTTTTCGAAAATTTTTTTTCGAAATTTTTTTCGAAATTTTTTTTTCGAAATTTTTTTCGAAAATTTTTTTCAAAATTTTTTTTCCAAATTTTTTTTCAAAATTTTTTTCGAATATTTTTTTCGAAAATTTTTTTCGAAAATTTTTTTCGAAATTTTTTTTCCAAATTTTTTTTCAAAATTTTTTTCGAAAATTTTTTTTCGATTTTTTTTATCTATTTTCGAAAAAATTTTTTCGAAATTTTTTTCGAAACTTTTTTTTCGAAAATTTTTTTCAAAATTTTTTCTGAAAATTTTTTCGAAAATTTTTTAAAAAATTTTTTTCGAATTTTTTTTTCAAAATCTTTTCGAAATTTTTTTTTCAAAATTTTTTTCGAAAAGTTTTTTCAAAATTTTTTTCGAAATTTTCTTCGAAAATTTTTTTCAAAATTTTTTTCGAAAAACTTTTTTCCAAAATTTTTCGAAAATTTTTTTGAAAATTTTTTTGAAATTTTTTTTTTGAAATTTTTTTTCAAAATTTTTTTCGGAAATTTTTTTTCGAAATTTTTTTTTCAAAATTTTTTTCGAAAATTTTTTTTCGAAATTTTTTTCGAAAATTTTTTTTCGAAATTTTTTTCGAAAATTTTTTTCAAAATTTTTTTTCCAAATTTTTTTTTCAAAATTTTTTCGAAAATTTTTTTTCGTAATTTCTTTCGAAAATTTTTTTCGAAAATTTTTTTTCGAAAATTTTTTCGAAAATTTTTTTGAAATTTTTTTTCGAAAAATTTTTTTGCAAAATTTTTTCAAAATTTTTTTTGAAAATTTTTTTCGAAATTTTTTTCAAAATTTTTTTCGAAAATTTTTTTCGAAATTTTTTTTCAAAATTTTTTTCGAAATTTTTTTTCAAAATTTTTTTCGAAATTTTTTTTCAAAATTTTTTTCGAAAATTTTTTTTGAAATTTTTTTCGAAAATGTTTTTTCGAAATTTTTTTCGAAAATTTTTTTCGAAATTTTTTTCGAAATTTTTTTCGGAAAATTTTTTTCAATATTTTTTTCGAAATTTTTTTTTCGAAATTTTTTTCGAAAATTTTTTTCGAAAATTTTTTTTCGAAAATTTTTTTCAAATTTTTTTTCTAAATTTTTTTCGAAAATTTTTTTTCGAAATTTTTTTCGAAAATTTTTTTCAAAATTCTTTCCGAATTTTTTTTCGAAAATTTTTTTCGAAATTTTTTTTCGAAATTTTTTTTCCAAATTTTTTTTCAAAATTTTTTTCGAAAATTTTTTTTCGATTTTTTTTATCTATTTTCGAAAAATTTTTTTCGAAAATTTTTTTGAAAATTTTTTTTGAAATTTTTTTTCAAAATTTTTTTCAAAATTTTTTTTCAAAATTTTTTTCAAAATTTTTTTTCAAAATTTTTTTAAAAATTTTTTTCGAAAATTGTTTTTCGAAATTTCTTTCGAAAATTTTTTTCGAAATTTTTTTTCAAAATTTTTTTCGAAAATTATTTTCGAAAATTTTTTTTCGAATTTTCTTATCTATTTTCGAAAAAGTTTTTTCGAAATTTTTTTTCGAAATTTTTTTTTCGAAATTTTTTTCAAAATTTTTTCTGAAAATTTTTTCGAAAAAATTTTTAAAAATTTTTTTCGAAATTTTTTTTCAATTTTTTTTTGAAAATTTTTTTCCAAATTTTTTTCGAAAATTTTTTTCAAAATTTTTTTCAAAATTTTTTTTCAAAATTTTTTCGAAAATTTTTTTTCAAAATTTTTTTCGAAAATTTTTTTCAAAATTTTTTTCGAAAATTTTTTTCAAAATTTTTTTCGAAAATTTTTTCGAAAATTATTTTCAAAATTTTTTTCGAAAAATGTTTTTCCAAAATTTTTTCGAAAATTTTTTTGAAAATTTTTTTCGAAAATTTTTTTTCGAAATTTTTTTCAAAATTTTTTTTGAAATATTTTTTTCGAAAAATTTTTTTGAAATTTTTTTTCGAAAATTTTTTTGGAAATTTTTTTCGAAATTTTTTTTCAAAATTTTTTTCGAAAATTTTTTTTCGAAATTTTTTTCGAAATTTTTTTTTTGAAATTTTTTCAAAATTTTTTTCCAAATTTTTTTTTCAACATTTTTTTCGAAAATTTTTTTCGAAAATTTTTTTCGAAATTTTTTTTCAAAATTTTTTTCGAAGATTTTTTTTCGAAATTTTTTTCGAAAATTTTTTTCGAAATTTTGTTCGAAAATTTTGTTAAAAATTTTTTTCGAAAAATTTTTTTCCAAAATTTTTTCGAAATTTTTTTTGAAAATTTTTTTCGAAAATTTTTTTTCGAAAATTTTTTTGAAAATTTTTTTCGAAAATTTGTTTTCAAAATTTTTTTCGAAAATTTTTTTGAAAATTTTTTCCAAAAAATTTTTTTAAAAATTTTTTTCGAAAATTTTTTTGAAAATTTTTTTCGAAATTTTTTTAAAAAATTTTTTTCAAAATTTTTTTTAAAAATTTTTTTCAAAATTTTTTTCGAAAATTTTTTTTCGAAATTTCTTTCGAAAATTTTTTTCGAAATTTTTTTTCAAAATCTTTTTCGAAAATTTTTTTCGAAAATTTTTTTTCGAATTTTTTAATCTATTTTCGAAAAATTTTTTTCGAAATTTTTTTTCGAAATTTTTTTTTCGAAAATTTTTTTCAAAATTTTTTCTGAAAATTTTTTCTAAAATTTTTTTAAAAATTTTTTTCGAAATTTTTTTCAATTTTTTTTTTGAAAATTTTTTTCCAAATTTTTTTCGAAAATTTTTTTCAAAATTTTTTTCAAAATTTTTTTTCAAAATTTTTTCGAAAATTTTTTTCAAAATTTTTTTCGAAAATTTTTTTCAAATTTTTTTTCGAAATTTTTTTCGAAAATTTTTTTAAAAATTTTTTTCGAAAAATTTTTTTCCAAAATTTTTTTCGAAAAATTTTTTTCCAAAATTTTTTCGAAAATTTTTTTGAAAATTTTTTTCGAAAATTTTTTTTCGAAATTTTTTTCAAAATTTTTTTCGAAATATTTTTTTCGAAAAATTTTTTTGAAATTTTTTTTCGAAAATTTTTTTGGAAATTTTTTTGGAAATTTTTTTTCAAAAATTTTCGAAAATTTTTTTTCGAAATTTTTTTCGAAATTTTTTTTTCGAAATTTTTTTCGAAAATTTTTTTCAAAATTTTTTTTCCAAATATTTTTTCAAAATTTTTTTCGAAAATTTTTTTCGAAAATTTTTTTCGAAAATTTTTTTTCGAAATTTTTTTTCAAAATTTTTTTCGAAAATTTTTTTTCGAAATTTTTTTCGAAAATTTTTTTCAAAATTTTTTTCGAAATTTTGTTCGAAAATTTTTTTAAATATTTTTTTCGAAAAATTTTTTTCCAAAATTTTTTTCCAAAATTTTTTCGAAATTTTTTTTGAAAATTTTTTTCGAAAATTTTTTTTCGAAAATTTTTTTTCGAAAATTTTTTTCAAAATTTTTTTCAAAATTTTTTTCAAAATTTTTTTTCAAAATTTTTTTCAAAATTTTTTTTCAAAATTTTTTTCAAAATTTTTTTCGAAAATTTTTTTTCAAAATTTTTTTTCGAAAATTTTTTATTGAAAATTTTTTTCAAAATATTTTTCGAAAATTTTTTTGAAATTTTTTTCGAAATTTTTTTTCAAAATTTTTTTCAAAATTTTTTTTCAAAATTTTTTTCAAAATTTTTTTCGAAAATTTTTTTTCGAAATTTCTTTCGAAAATTTTTTTCGAAATTTTTTTTCAAAATTTTTTTCGAAAATTATTTTCGAAAATTTTTTTTCGAATTTTTTTATTTATTTTCGAAAAAGTTTTTTCGAAATTTTTTTTTCGAAAATATTTTTAAAAATTTTTTCTGAAAATTTTTTCGAAAATGTTTTTAAAAATTTTTTTTCAATTTTTTTTTGAAAATTTTTTTCCAAATTTTTTTCGAAAATGTTTTTCAAAATTTTTTTCAAAATTTTTTTTCAAAATTTTTTCGAAAATTTTTTTTCAAAATTTTTTTCGAAAATTTTTTTCAAAATTTTTTTCGAATTTTTTTTCGAAAATTTTTTTCAAAATTTTTTTCGAAAAATTTTTTTCCACAATTTTTTCGAAAATTTTTTTGAAAATTTTTTTCGAAAATTTTTTTTTGAAATTTTTTTCAAATTTTTTTTTGAAATATTTTTTTCGAAAAATTTTTTTGAAATTTTTTTTCGAAAATGTTTTTGGAAATTTTTTTCGAAATTTTTTTTCAAAATTTTTTTCGAAAATTTTTTTTCGAAATTTTTTTCGAAATTTTTTTTTCGAAATTTTTTTCGAAAATTTTTTTCAAAATTTTTTTTCCAAATTTTTTTTCAAAATTTTTTTCGAATATTTTTTTCGAAAATTTTTTTCGAAAATTTTTTTCGAAATTTTTTTTCAAAATTTTTTTCGAAAATTTTTTTCGAAATTTTTTTCGAAAATTTTTTTCAAAATTTTTTTCGAAATTTTGTTCGAAAATTTTTTTAAAAATTTTTTTCGAAAACTTTTTTTCCAAAATTTTTTCGAAATTTTTTTTAAAAATTTTTTTTGAAAATTTTTTTTCGAAAATTTTTTTCAAAATTTTTTTCGAAAATTTTTTTTCGAAATTTTTTTCGAAAATTTTTTTGAAAATGTTTTTCAAAAAATTTTTTTAAAAATTTTTTTCGAAAATTTTTTTGAAAATTTTTTTCGAAATTTTTTTTCAAAATTTTTTTCAAAATTTTTTTTCAAAATTTTTTTCAAAATTTTTTTCGAAAATATTTTTTCGAAATTTCTTTCGAAAATATTTTTCGAAATTTTTTTTCAAAATTTTTTTCGAAAATTTTTTTCGAAAATTTTTTTTCGAATTTTTTTATCTATTTTCGAAAAATTTTTTTCGAAATTTTTTTTTTCAATTTTTTTCCAAATTTTTTTCGAAAATTTTTTTCAAAATTTTTTTCGAAATTTTTTTTCAAAATTTTTTTCGAAAATTTTTTTTCGAAATTTTTTTCGAAATTTTTTTTCGAAAATTTTTTTTCGAAAATTTTTTTCAAAATTTTTTTCGAAAATTTTTTTTTGAAATTTTTTTTCTAAATTTTTTTCGAAAATTTTTTTTCGAAATTTTTTTCGAAAATTTTTTTCAAAATTTTTTTCGAATTTTTTTTCGAAAATTTTTTTCGAAATTTTTTTTCGAAATTTTTTTTCGAAATTTTTTTTCGAATTTTTTTTTCCAAATTTTTTCGAATTTTTTTATCTATTTTCGAATAATTTTTTTCGAAATTTTTTTTCGAAAATTTTTTTCAAAATTTTTTCTGAAAATTTTTTCGAAAATTTTTTTAAAAATTTTTTTCGAAATTTTTTTTCAATTTTTTTTTGAAAATTTTTTTCCAAAATTTTTTCGAAAATTTTTTTCAAAATTTTTTTCGAAATTTTTTTTCAAAATTTTTTCAAAAATTTTTTTTCAAAATTTTTTTCGAAAATTTTTTTCAAAATTTTTTTCGAAATTTTTTTCGAAAATTTTTTTCAAAATTTTTTTCGAAAAATTTTTTTCCAAAATTTTTTCGAAAATTTTTTTGAAAATTTTTTTCGAAAAATTTTTCGAAATTTTTTTCAAGAATTTTTTTGAAATATTTTTTTCGAAAAATTTTTTTGAAAATTTTTTTCGAAAATTTTTTTGAAAATTTTTTTCGAAAATTTTTTTCCAAAATTTTTTCGAAATTTTATTCGAAAATTTTTTTGAAAATTTTTTTCGAAAAATTTTTTAGAAAATTTTTTTCGAAAATTTTTTTGAAAATTGTTTTCGAAATTTTTTTTCAAAATTTTTTTCGAAAATTTTTTTTCCAAATTTTTTTCGAAAATTTTTTTTCGAAAATTTTTTTAAAAATTTTATTCGAAATTTTTTTTCGAAATTTCTTTCAAAAATTTTTTTAGAAATTTTTTTCAAAATTTTTTTTGAAAAATTTTTTTCCAAAATTTTTTCGAAATTTTTTTTGAAAATTTTTTTTAGAAAATTTTTTTCAAAATTTTTTTCGAAAATTTTTTTTCGAAAATTTTTTCGAAAATTTTTTTACGAAAATTTTTTCGAGAATTTTTTTGAAAATTTTTTTGGAAATTTTTTTTCAAAATTTATTTCGAAAATTTTTTTTCGAAATTTTTTTCGAAAATTTTTTTCAAATTTTTTTCCAAAATTTTTTCGAAAATTTTTTTCAAAATTTTTTTCGAAATTTTTTTCGAAAATTTTTTTCAAAATTTTTTTTCCAAATTTTTTATCAAAATTTTTTCCGAAAATTTTTTTTCGAAATTTTTTTTAAATTTTTTTTCGAAATTTTTTTCGAATTTTTTTTTCGAAATTTCTTTCGAAAATTTTTCTTCGAAATTTTTTTCGAAAATTTTTTTTCGAAATTTTTTTCGAAAATTTTTTTCAAAATTTTTTTTCCAAATTTTTTATCAAAATTTTTTTCGAAAATTTTTTTAGAAAATTTTTTTCGAAAATTTTTTTGAAAATTGTTTTCGAAATTTTTTTTCAAAATTTTTTTCGAAAATTTTTTTTCGAAATTTTTTTCGAAAATTTTTTTTCGAAATTTTTTTCGAAAATTTTTTTCAAAATTTTTTTTCCAAATTTTTTATCAAAATTTTTTTCGAAAATTTTTTTTCGAAAATTTTTTTAAAAATTTTTTTCGAAATTTTTTTTCGAAATTTCTTTCAAAAATTTTTTTCGAAATTTTTTTCAAAATTTTTTTTGAAAAATTTTTTTCCAAAATTTTTTCGAAATTTTTTTTGAAAATTTTTTTTCGAAAATTTTTTTCAAAATTTTTTTCGAAAATTTTTTTTCGAAAATTTTTTCGAAAATTTTTTTACGAAAATTTTTTCGAGAATTTTTTTGAAAATTTTTTTGGAAATATTTTTTCAAAATTTATCTCGAAAATTTTTTTTCGAAATTTTTTTCGAAAATTTTTTTCAAATTTTTTTCCAAAATTTTTTCGAAAATTTTTTTCAAAATTTTTTTCGAAATTTTTTTCGAAAATTTTTTTCAAAATTTTTTTTCCAAATTTTTTATCAATATTTTTTCCGAAAATTTTTTTTCGAAATTTTTTTTCGAAATTTTTTTCGAATTTTTTTTTCGAAATTTCTTTCGATAATTTTTTTCGAAATTTTTTTCGAAATTTTTTTCAAAATTTTTTTCGAAAAATTTTTTTCCAAAATTTTTTCGAAAATTTTTTTGAAAATTTTTTTTCGAAAATTTTTTTCAAAATTTTTTTCGAAAATTTTTTTTCGAAAATTTTTTGGAAAATTTTTTCGAGAATTTTTTTGAAAATTTTTTTGGAAATTTTTTTTCAAAATTTTTTTCGAAAATTTTTTTTCGAAATTTTTTTCGAAAATTTTTTTCAAATTTTTTTCCAAAATTTTTTCGAAAATTTTTTTCAAAATTTTTTTCGAAAATTTTTTTTCGAAATTTTTTTTCGAAAATTTTTTTTCGACATTTTTTTCGAAAATTTTTTTCAAAATTTTTTTTCCAAATTTTTTTCAAAATTTTTTTCGAAAATTTTTTTTCGAATTTTTTTTCAAAATTTTTTTTGAAAATTTTTTTTCGAAAATTTTTTTCAAAATTTTTTTCGATATTTTTTTCGAAAATTTTTTTGAAAATTTTTTTCGAAAAATTTTTTTGAAAATTTTTTTCGAGAATTTTTTCGAAAATTTTTTTCGAAATTTTTTTTTCAAAATTTTTTTCGAAAATTTTTTTTCGAAATTTTTTTCGAAAATTTTTTTTCGAAATTTTTTTCGAAAATTTTTTTCAAAATTTTTTTAAAAATTTTTTTCGAAATTTTTTTCAATTTTTTTTTTGAAAATTTTTTTCCAAATTTTTTTCGAAAATTTTTTTCAAAATTTTTTTCAAAATTTTTTTCGAAAATTTTTTTTCGAAATTTCTTTCGAAAATTTTTTTCGAAATTTTTTTTCAAAATTTTTTCGAAAATTTTTTTCAAAATTTTTTTCGAAAATTTTTTTCAAATTTTTTTTCGAAATTTTTTTCGAAAATTTTTTTAAAAATTTTTTTCGAAAAATTTTTTTCCAAAATTTTTTTCGAAAAATTTTTTTTTCAAAATTTTTTCGAAAATTTTTTTGAAAATTTTTTTCGAAAATTTTTTTTCGAAATTTTTTTCAAAATTTTTTTCGAAATATTTTTTTCGAAAAATTTTTTTGAAATTTTTTTTCGAAAATTTTTTTGGAAATTTTTTTGGAAATTTTTTTTCAAAATTTTTTTTGAAAATTTTTTTTCGAAATTTTTTTCGAAATTTTTTTTTCGAAATTTTTTTCGAAAATTTTTTTCAAAATTTTTTTTCCAAATATTTTTTCAAAATTTTTTTCGAAAATTTTTTTCGAAAATTTTTTTCGAAAATTTTTTTCGAAAATTTTTTTTCGAAATTTTTTTTCAAAATTTTTTTCGAAAATTTTTTTTCGAAATTTTTTTCGAAAATTTTTTTCAAAATTTTTTTCGAAATTTTGTTCGAAAATTTTTTTAAATATTTTTTTCGAAAAATTTTTTTCCAAAATTTTTTTCCAAAATTTTTTCGAATTTTTTTTTGAAAATTTTTTTCGAAAATTTTTTTTCGAAAATTTTTTTTCGAAAATTTTTTTCAAAATTTTTTTCAAAATTTTTTTCAAAATTTTTTTTCAAAATTTTTTTCAAAATTTTTTTCGAAAATTTTTTTTCAAAATTTTTTTTCGAAAATTTTTTATTGAAAATTTTTTTCAAAATATTTTTCGAAAATTTTTTTGAAATTTTTTTCGAAATTTTTTTTCAAAATTTTTTTCAAAATTTTTTTTCAAAATTTTTTTCAAAATTTTTTTCGAAAATTTTTTTTCGAAATTTCTTTCGAAAATTTTTTTCGAAATTTTTTTTCAAAATTTTTTTCGAAAATTATTTTCGAAAATTTTTTTTCGAATTTTTTTATCTATTTTCGAAAAAGTTTTTTCGAAATTTTTTTTTCGAAAATATTTTTCAAAATTTTTTCTGAAAATTTTTTCGAAAATGTTTTTAAAAATTTTTTTTCAATTTTTGTTTGAAAATTTTTTTCCAAATTTTTTTCGAAAATGTTTTTCAAAATTTTTTTCAAAATTTTTTTTCAAAATTTTTTCGAAAATTTTTTTTCAAAATTTTTTTCGAAAATTTTTTTCAAAATTTTTTTCGAATTTTTTTTCGAAAATTTTTTTCAAAATTTTTTTCGAAAAATTTTTTTCCACAATTTTTTCGAAAATTTTTTTGAAAATTTTTTTCGAAAATTTTTTTTTGAAATTTTTTTCAAATTTTTTTTTGAAATATTTTTTTCGAAAAATTTTTTTGAAATTTTTTTTCGAAAATGTTTTTGGAAATTTTTTTCGAAATTTTTTTTCAAAATTTTTTTCGAAAATTTTTTTTCGAAATTTTTTTCGAAATTTTTTTTTCGAAATTTTTTTCGAAAATTTTTTTCAAAATTTTTTTTCCAAATTTTTTTTCAAAATTTTTTTCGAATATTTTTTTCGAAAATTTTTTTCGAAAATTTTTTTCGAAATTTTTTTTCAAAATTTTTTTCGAAAATTTTTTTCGAAATTTTTTTCGAAAATTTTTTTCAAAATTTTTTTCGAAATTTTGTTCGAAAATTTTTTTAAAAATTTTTTTCGAAAACTTTTTTTCCAAAATTTTTTCGAAATTTTTTTTAAAAATTTTTTTTGAAAATTTTTTTTCGAAAATTTTTTTCAAAATTTTTTTCGAAAATTTTTTTTCGAAATTTTTTTCGAAAATTTTTTTGAAAATGTTTTTCAAAAAATTTTTTTAAAAATTTTTTTCGAAAATTTTTTTGAAAATTTTTTTCGAAATTTTTTTTCAAAATTTTTTTCAAAATTTTTTTTCAAAATTTTTTTCAAAATTTTTTTCGAAAATTTTTTTTCGAAATTTCTTTCGAAAATTTTTTTCGAAATTTTTTTTCAAAATTTTTTTCGAAAATTTTTTTCGAAAATTTTTTTTCGAATTTTTTTATCTATTTTCGAAAAATTTTTTTCGAAATTTTTTTTTTCAATTTTTTTCCAAATTTTTTTCGAAAATTTTTTTCAAAATTTTTTTCGAAATTTTTTTTCAAAATTTTTTTCGAAAATTTTTTTTCGAAATTTTTTTCGAAATTTTTTTTCGAAAATTTTTTTTCGAAAATTTTTTTCAAAATTTTTTTCGAAAATTTTTTTTTGAAATTTTTTTTCTAAATTTTTTTCGAAAATTTTTTTTCGAAATTTTTTTCGAAAATTTTTTTCAAAATTTTTTTCGAATTTTTTTTCGAAAATTTTTTTCGAAATTTTTTTTCGAAATTTTTTTTCGAAATTTTTTTTCGAATTTTTTTTTCCAAATTTTTTCGAATTTTTTTATCTATTTTCGAATAATTTTTTTCGAAATTTTTTTTCGAAAATTTTTTTCAAAATTTTTTCTGAAAATTTTTTCGAAAATTTTTTTAAAAATTTTTTTCGAAATTTTTTTTCAATTTTTTTTTGAAAATTTTTTTCCAAAATTTTTTCGAAAATTTTTTTCAAAATTTTTTTCGAAATTTTTTTTCAAAATTTTTTCAAAAATTTTTTTTCAAAATTTTTTTCGAAAATTTTTTTCAAAATTTTTTTCGAAATTTTTTTCGAAAATTTTTTTCAAAATTTTTTTCGAAAAATTTTTTTCCAAAATTTTTTCGAAAATTTTTTTGAAAATTTTTTTCGAAAAATTTTTCGAAATTTTTTTCAAGAATTTTTTTGAAATATTTTTTTCGAAAAATTTTTTTGAAAATTTTTTTCGAAAATTTTTTTGAAAATTTTTTTCGAAAATTTTTTTCCAAAATTTTTTCGAAATTTTATTCGAAAATTTTTTTGAAAATTTTTTTCGAAAAATTTTTTAGAAAATTTTTTTCGAAAATTTTTTTGAAAATTGTTTTCGAAATTTTTTTTCAAAATTTTTTTCGAAAATTTTTTTTCCAAATTTTTTTCGAAAATTTTTTTTCGAAAATTTTTTTAAAAATTTTATTCGAAATTTTTTTTCGAAATTTCTTTCAAAAATTTTTTTAGAAATTTTTTTCAAAATTTTTTTTGAAAAATTTTTTTCCAAAATTTTTTCGAAATTTTTTTTGAAAATTTTTTTTAGAAAATTTTTTTCAAAATTTTTTTCGAAAATTTTTTTTCGAAAATTTTTTCGAAAATTTTTTTACGAAAATTTTTTCGAGAATTTTTTTGAAAATTTTTTTGGAAATTTTTTTTCAAAATTTATTTCGAAAATTTTTTTTCGAAATTTTTTTCGAAAATTTTTTTCAAATTTTTTTCCAAAATTTTTTCGAAAATTTTTTTCAAAATTTTTTTCGAAATTTTTTTCGAAAATTTTTTTCAAAATTTTTTTTCCAAATTTTTTATCAAAATTTTTTCCGAAAATTTTTTTTCGAAATTTTTTTAAAATTTTTTTTCGAAATTTTTTTCGAATTTTTTTTTCGAAATTTCTTTCGAAAATTTTTCTTCGAAATTTTTTTCGAAAATTTTTTTTCGAAATTTTTTTCGAAAATTTTTTTCAAAATTTTTTTTCCAAATTTTTTATCAAAATTTTTTTCGAAAATTTTTTTAGAAAATTTTTTTCGAAAATTTTTTTGAAAATTGTTTTCGAAATTTTTTTTCAAAATTTTTTTCGAAAATTTTTTTTCGAAATTTTTTTCGAAAATTTTTTTTCGAAATTTTTTTCGAAAATTTTTTTCAAAATTTTTTTTCCAAATTTTTTATCAAAATTTTTTTCGAAAATTTTTTTTCGAAAATTTTTTTAAAAATTTTTTTCGAAATTTTTTTTCGAAATTTCTTTCAAAAATTTTTTTCGAAATTTTTTTCAAAATTTTTTTTGAAAAATTTTTTTCCAAAATTTTTTCGAAATTTTTTTTGAAAATTTTTTTTCGAAAATTTTTTTCAAAATTTTTTTCGAAAATTTTTTTTCGAAAATTTTTTCGAAAATTTTTTTACGAAAATTTTTTCGAGAATTTTTTTGAAAATTTTTTTGGAAATATTTTTTCAAAATTTATCTCGAAAATTTTTTTTCGAAATTTTTTTCGAAAATTTTTTTCAAATTTTTTTCCAAAATTTTTTCGAAAATTTTTTTCAAAATTTTTTTCGAAATTTTTTTCGAAAATTTTTTTCAAAATTTTTTTTCCAAATTTTTTATCAATATTTTTTCCGAAAATTTTTTTTCGAAATTTTTTTTCGAAATTTTTTTCGAATTTTTTTTTCGAAATTTCTTTCGATAATTTTTTTCGAAATTTTTTTCGAAATTTTTTTCAAAATTTTTTTCGAAAAATTTTTTTCCAAAATTTTTTCGAAAATTTTTTTGAAAATTTTTTTTCGAAAATTTTTTTCAAAATTTTTTTCGAAAATTTTTTTTCGAAAATTTTTTGGAAAATTTTTTCGAGAATTTTTTTGAAAATTTTTTTGGAAATTTTTTTTCAAAATTTTTTTCGAAAATTTTTTTTCGAAATTTTTTTCGAAAATTTTTTTCAAATTTTTTTCCAAAATTTTTTCGAAAATTTTTTTCAAAATTTTTTTCGAAAATTTTTTTTCGAAATTTTTTTTCGAAAATTTTTTTTCGACATTTTTTTCGAAAATTTTTTTCAAAATTTTTTTTCCAAATTTTTTTCAAAATTTTTTTCGAAAATTTTTTTTCGAATTTTTTTTCAAAATTTTTTTTGAAAATTTTTTTTCGAAAATTTTTTTCAAAATTTTTTTCGATATTTTTTTCGAAAATTTTTTTGAAAATTTTTTTCGAAAAATTTTTTTGAAAATTTTTTTCGAGAATTTTTTCGAAAATTTTTTTCGAAATTTTTTTTTCAAAATTTTTTTCGAAAATTTTTTTTCGAAATTTTTTTCGAAAATTTTTTTTCGAAATTTTTTTCGAAAATTTTTTTCAAAATTTTTTTAAAAATTTTTTTCGAAATTTTTTTCAATTTTTTTTTTGAAAATTTTTTTCCAAATTTTTTTCGAAAATTTTTTTCAAAATTTTTTTCAAAATTTTTTTCGAAAATTTTTTTTCGAAATTTCTTTCGAAAATTTTTTTCGAAATTTTTTTTCAAAATTTTTTCGAAAATTTTTTTCAAAATTTTTTTCGAAAATTTTTTTCAAATTTTTTTTCGAAATTTTTTTCGAAAATTTTTTTAAAAATTTTTTTCGAAAAATTTTTTTCCAAAATTTTTTTCGAAAAATTTTTTTTTCAAAATTTTTTCGAAAATTTTTTTGAAAATTTTTTTCGAAAATTTTTTTTCGAAATTTTTTTCAAAATTTTTTTCGAAATATTTTTTTCGAAAAATTTTTTTGAAATTTTTTTTCGAAAATTTTTTTGGAAATTTTTTTGGAAATTTTTTTTCAAAATTTTTTTTGAAAATTTTTTTTCGAAATTTTTTTCGAAATTTTTTTTTCGAAATTTTTTTCGAAAATTTTTTTCAAAATTTTTTTTCCAAATATTTTTTCAAAATTTTTTTCGAAAATTTTTTTCGAAAATTTTTTTCGAAAATTTTTTTCGAAAATTTTTTTTCGAAATTTTTTTTCAAAATTTTTTTCGAAAATTTTTTTTCGAAATTTTTTTCGAAAATTTTTTTCAAAATTTTTTTCGAAATTTTGTTCGAAAATTTTTTTAAATATTTTTTTCGAAAAATTTTTTTCCAAAATTTTTTTCCAAAATTTTTTCGAATTTTTTTTTGAAAATTTTTTTCGAAAATTTTTTTTCGAAAATTTTTTTTCGAAAATTTTTTTCAAAATTTTTTTCAAAATTTTTTTCAAAATTTTTTTTCAAAATTTTTTTCAAAATTTTTTTTCAAAATTTTTTTCAAAATTTTTTTCGAAAATTTTTTTTCAAAATTTTTTTTCGAAAATTTTTTATTGAAAATTTTTTTCAAAATATTTTTCGAAAATTTTTTTGAAATTTTTTTCGAAATTTTTTTTCAAAATTTTTTTCAAAATTTTTTTTCAAAATTTTTTTCAAAATTTTTTTCGAAAATTTTTTTTCGAAATTTCTTTCGAAAATTTTTTTCGAAATTTTTTTTCAAAATTTTTTTCGAAAATTATTTTCGAAAATTTTTTTTCGAATTTTTTTATCTATTTTCGAAAAAGTTTTTTCGAAATTTTTTTTTCGAAAATATTTTTCAAAATTTTTTCTGAAAATTTTTTCGAAAATGTTTTTAAAAATTTTTTTTCAATTTTTTTTTGAAAATTTTTTTCCAAATTTTTTTCGAAAATGTTTTTCAAAATTTTTTTCAAAATTTTTTTTCAAAATTTTTTCGAAAATTTTTTTTCAAAATTTTTTTCGAAAATTTTTTTCAAAATTTTTTTCGAATTTTTTTTCGAAAATTTTTTTCAAAATTTTTTTCGAAAAATTTTTTTCCACAATTTTTTCGAAAATTTTTTTGAAAATTTTTTTCGAAAATTTTTTTTTGAAATTTTTTTCAAATTTTTTTTTGAAATATTTTTTTCGAAAAATTTTTTTGAAATTTTTTTTCGAAAATGTTTTTGGAAATTTTTTTCGAAATTTTTTTTCAAAATTTTTTTCGAAAATTTTTTTTCGAAATTTTTTTCGAAATTTTTTTTTCGAAATTTTTTTCGAAAATTTTTTTCAAAATTTTTTTTCCAAATTTTTTTTCAAAATTTTTTTCGAATATTTTTTTCGAAAATTTTTTTCGAAAATTTTTTTCGAAATTTTTTTTCAAAATTTTTTTCGAAAATTTTTTTCGAAATTTTTTTCGAAAATTTTTTTCAAAATTTTTTTCGAAATTTTGTTCGAAAATTTTTTTAAAAATTTTTTTCGAAAACTTTTTTTCCAAAATTTTTTCGAAATTTTTTTTAAAAATTTTTTTTGAAAATTTTTTTTCGAAATTTTTTTCAAAATTTTTTTCGAAAATTTTTTTTCGAAATTTTTTTCGAAAATTTTTTTGAAAATGTTTTTCAAAAAATTTTTTTAAAAATTTTTTTCGAAAATTTTTTTGAAAATTTTTTTCGAAATTTTTTTTCAAAATTTTTTTCAAAATTTTTTTTCAAAATTTTTTTCAAAATTTTTTTCGAAAATTTTTTTTCGAAATTTCTTTCGAAAATTTTTTTCGAAATTTTTTTTCAAAATTTTTTTCGAAAATTTTTTTCGAAAATTTTTTTTCGAATTTTTTTATCTATTTTCGAAAAATTTTTTTCGAAATTTTTTTTTTCAATTTTTTTCCAAATTTTTTTCGAAAATTTTTTTCAAAATTTTTTTCGAAATTTTTTTTCAAAATTTTTTTCGAAAATTTTTTTTCGAAATTTTTTTCGAAATTTTTTTTCGAAAATTTTTTTTCGAAAATTTTTTTCAAAATTTTTTTCGAAAATTTTTTTTTGAAATTTTTTTTCTAAATTTTTTTCGAAAATTTTTTTTCGAAATTTTTTTCGAAAATTTTTTTCAAAATTTTTTTCGAATTTTTTTTCGAAAATTTTTTTCGAAATTTTTTTTCGAAATTTTTTTTCGAAATTTTTTTTCGAATTTTTTTTTCCAAATTTTTTCGAATTTTTTTATCTATTTTCGAATAATTTTTTTCGAAATTTTTTTTCGAAAATTTTTTTCAAAATTTTTTCTGAAAATTTTTTCGAAAATTTTTTTAAAAATTTTTTTCGAAATTTTTTTTCAATTTTTTTTTGAAAATTTTTTTCCAAAATTTTTTCGAAAATTTTTTTCAAAATTTTTTTCGAAATTTTTTTTCAAAATTTTTTCAAAAATTTTTTTTCAAAATTTTTTTCGAAAATTTTTTTCAAAATTTTTTTCGAAATTTTTTTCGAAAATTTTTTTCAAAATTTTTTTCGAAAAATTTTTTTCCAAAATTTTTTCGAAAATTTTTTTGAAAATTTTTTTCGAAAAATTTTTCGAAATTTTTTTCAAGAATTTTTTTGAAATATTTTTTTCGAAAAATTTTTTTGAAAATTTTTTTCGAAAATTTTTTTGAAAATTTTTTTCGAAAATTTTTTTCCAAAATTTTTTCGAAATTTTATTCGAAAATTTTTTTGAAAATTTTTTTCGAAAAATTTTTTAGAAAATTTTTTTCGAAAATTTTTTTGAAAATTGTTTTCGAAATTTTTTTTCAAAATTTTTTTCGAAAATTTTTTTTCCAAATTTTTTTCGAAAATTTTTTTTCGAAAATTTTTTTAAAAATTTTATTCGAAATTTTTTTTCGAAATTTCTTTCAAAAATTTTTTTAGAAATTTTTTTCAAAATTTTTTTTGAAAAATTTTTTTCCAAAATTTTTTCGAAATTTTTTTTGAAAATTTTTTTTAGAAAATTTTTTTCAAAATTTTTTTCGAAAATTTTTTTTCGAAAATTTTTTCGAAAATTTTTTTACGAAAATTTTTTCGAGAATTTTTTTGAAAATTTTTTTGGAAATTTTTTTTCAAAATTTATTTCGAAAATTTTTTTTCGAAATTTTTTTCGAAAATTTTTTTCAAATTTTTTTCCAAAATTTTTTCGAAAATTTTTTTCAAAATTTTTTTCGAAATTTTTTTCGAAAATTTTTTTCAAAATTTTTTTTCCAAATTTTTTATCAAAATTTTTTCCGAAAATTTTTTTTCGAAATTTTTTTAAAATTTTTTTTCGAAATTTTTTTCGAATTTTTTTTTCGAAATTTCTTTCGAAAATTTTTCTTCGAAATTTTTTTCGAAAATTTTTTTTCGAAATTTTTTTCGAAAATTTTTTTCAAAATTTTTTTTCCAAATTTTTTATCAAAATTTTTTTCGAAAATTTTTTTAGAAAATTTTTTTCGAAAATTTTTTTGAAAATTGTTTTCGAAATTTTTTTTCAAAATTTTTTTCGAAAATTTTTTTTCGAAATTTTTTTCGAAAATTTTTTTTCGAAATTTTTTTCGAAAATTTTTTTCAAAATTTTTTTTCCAAATTTTTTATCAAAATTTTTTTCGAAAATTTTTTTTCGAAAATTTTTTTAAAAATTTTTTTCGAAATTTTTTTTCGAAATTTCTTTCAAAAATTTTTTTCGAAATTTTTTTCAAAATTTTTTTTGAAAAATTTTTTTCCAAAATTTTTTCGAAATTTTTTTTGAAAATTTTTTTTCGAAAATTTTTTTCAAAATTTTTTTCGAAAATTTTTTTTCGAAAATTTTTTCGAAAATTTTTTTACGAAAATTTTTTCGAGAATTTTTTTGAAAATTTTTTTGGAAATATTTTTTCAAAATTTATCTCGAAAATTTTTTTTCGAAATTTTTTTCGAAAATTTTTTTCAAATTTTTTTCCAAAATTTTTTCGAAAATTTTTTTCAAAATTTTTTTCGA
The DNA here is from genome assembly GCA_036926305.1 of Uropetala carovei. Taxonomy (NCBI): domain Eukaryota; kingdom Metazoa; phylum Arthropoda; class Insecta; order Odonata; family Petaluridae; genus Uropetala; species Uropetala carovei. Next base: position 1,627,914 of record JAXCHB010000305.1, on the reverse strand, counting down.
AATTTTTTTCGAAAATTTTTTTCAAAATTTTTTTTCCAAATTTTTTATCAATATTTTTTCCGAAAATTTTTTTTCGAAATTTTTTTTCGAAATTTTTTTCGAATTTTTTTTTCGAAATTTCTTTCGATAATTTTTTTCGAAATTTTTTTCGAAATTTTTTTCAAAATTTTTTTCGAAAAATTTTTTTCCAAAATTTTTTCGAAAATTTTTTTGAAAATTTTTTTTCGAAAATTTTTTTCAAAATTTTTTTCGAAAATTTTTTTTCGAAAATTTTTTGGAAAATTTTTTCGAGAATTTTTTTGAAAATTTTTTTGGAAATTTTTTTTCAAAATTTTTTTCGAAAATTTTTTTTCGAAATTTTTTTCGAAAATTTTTTTCAAATTTTTTTCCAAAATTTTTTCGAAAATTTTTTTCAAAATTTTTTTCGAAAATTTTTTTTCGAAATTTTTTTTCGAAAATTTTTTTTCGACATTTTTTTCGACATTTTTTTCGAAAATTTTTTTCAAAATTTTTTTTCCAAATTTTTTTCAAAATTTTTTTCGAAAATTTTTTTTCGAATTTTTTTTCAAAATTTTTTTTGAAAATTTTTTTTCGAAAATTTTTTTCAAAATTTTTTTCGATATTTTTTTCGAAAATTTTTTTGAAAATTTTTTTCGAAAAATTTTTTTGAAAATTTTTTTCGAGAATTTTTTCGAAAATTTTTTTCGAAATTTTTTTTTCAAAATTTTTTTCGAAAATTTTTTTTCGAAATTTTTTTCGAAAATTTTTTTTCGAAATTTTTTTCGAAAATTTTTTTCAAAATTTTTTTTCCAAATTATTTTTTCAAAATTTTTTCGAAAATTTTTTTTCGTAATTTCTTTCGAAAATTTTTTTCGAAAATTTTTTTTCGAAAATTTTTTCGAAAATTTTTTTGAAATTTTTTTTCGAAAAATTTTTTTGCAAAATTTTTTCAAAATTTTTTTTGAAAATTTTTTTCGAAATTTTTTTCAAAATTTTTTTCGAAATTTTTTTCGAAATTTTTTTTCAAAATTTTTTTCGAAATTTTTTTTCAAAATTTTTTTCGAAATTTTTTTTCAAAATTTTTTTCGAAAATTTTTTTTGAAATTTTTTTCGAAAATTTTTTTTCGAAATTTTTTTCGGAAAATTTTTTTCGAAATTTTTTTCCAAATTTTTTTCAAAATTTTTTTCGAAATTTTTTTTTCCAAATTTTTTTCAAAATTTTTTTTCGAAATTTTTCTCGAAAATTTTTTTCAATATTTTTTTCGAAAATTTTTTTTCGAAATTTTTTTCGAAAATTTTTTTCGAAAATTTTTTTTCGAAAATTTTTTTCAAATTTTTTTTCTAAATTTTTTTCGAAAATTTTTTTTCGAAATTTTTTTCGAAAATTTTTTTCAAAATTCTTTTCGAATTTTTTTTCGAAAATTTTTTTCGAAATTTTTTTTCGAAATTTTTTTTCCAAATTTTTTTTCAAAATTTTTTTCGAAAATTTTTTTTCGATTTTTTTTATCTATTTTCGAAAAATTTTTTTCGAAATTTTTTTTCGAAAATTTTTTTTCGAAAATTTTTTTCAAAATTTTTTCTGAAAATTTTTTCGAAAATTTTTTAAAAAATTTTTTTCGAATTTTTTTTTCAAAATCTTTTCGAAATTTTTTTTTCAAAATTTTTTTCGAAAATTTTTTTCAAAATTTTTTTCGAAATTTTTTTCGAAAATTTTTTTCAAAACTTTTTTCCAAAAATATTTTTCCAAAATTTTTTCGAAAATTTTTTTGAAAATTTTTTTCGAAAAATTTTTTGAAAATTTTTTTCGAAAATTTTTTCGAAAATTTTTTTCGAAATTTTTTTTTCAAAATTTTTTTCGAAAATTTTTTTTCGAAATTTTTTTCGAAAATTTTTTTTCGAAATTTTTTTTTAAAATTTTTTTCAAAATTTTTTTTCCAAATTTTTTTTTCAAAATTTTTTCGAAAATTTTTTTTCGTAATTTCTTTCGAAAATTTTTTTCGAAAATTTTTTTTCGAAAATTTTTTCGAAAATTTTTTTGAAATTTTTTTTCGAAAAATTTTTTTGCAAAATTTTTTCAAAATTTTTTTTGAAAATTTTTTTCGAAATTTTTTTCGAAAATTTTTTTCGAAATTTTTTTTCGAAATTTTTTTCGAAAATTTTTTTCAAATTTTTTTCCAAAATTTTTTCGAAAATTTTTTTCAAAATTTTTTTCGAAATTTTTTTCGAAAATTTTTTTCAAAATTTTTTTTCCAAATTTTTTATCAGAATTTTTTCCGAAAATTTTTTTTAAATTTTTTTTCGAAATTTTTTTTCGAAATTTTTTTCGAATTTTTTTTTCGAAATTTCTTTCGAAAATTTTTTTTCGAAATTTTTTTCGAAAATTTTTTTTCGAAATTTTTTTCGAAAATTTTTTTCAAATTTTTTTTTCCAAATTTTTTATCAAAATTTTTTTCGAAAATTTTTTTAGAAAATTTTTTTCGAAAATTTTTTTGAAAATTGTTTTCGAAATTTTTTTTAAAAATTTTTTTCGAAAATTTTTTTTCGAAATTTTTTTCGAAAATTTTTTTTCGAAATTTTTTTTAAAAATTTTTTTCAAAATTTTTTTTCCAAATTTTTTTTTCAAAATTTTTTCGAAAATTTTTTTTCGTAATTTCTTTCGAAAATTTTTTTCGAAAATTTTTTTTCGAAAATTTTTTCGAAAATTTTTTTGAAATTTTTTTTCGAAAAATTTTTTTGCAAAATTTTTTCAAAATTTTTTTTGAAAATTTTTTTCGAAATTTTTTTCAAAATTTTTTTCGAAAATTTTTTTCGAAATTTTTTTTCGAAATTTTTTTCGAAAATTTTTTTCAAATTTTTTTCCAAAATTTTTTCGAAAATTTTTTTCAAAATTTTTTTCGAAATTTTTTTTCGAAAATTTTTTTCAAAATTTTTTTTCCAAATTTTTTATCAGAATTTTTTCCGAAAATTTTTTTTAAATTTTTTTTCGAAATTTTTTTTCGAAATTTTTTTCGAATTTTTTTTTCGAAATTTCTTTCGAAAATTTTTTTTCGAAATTTTTTTCGAAAATTTTTTTTCGAAATTTTTTTCGAAAATTTTTTTCAAATTTTTTTTTCCAAATTTTTTATCAAAATTTTTTTCGAAAATTTTTTTAGAAAATTTTTTTCGAAAATTTTTTTGAAAATTGTTTTCGAAATTTTTTTTAAAAATTTTTTTCGAAAATTTTTTTTCGAAATATTTTTCGAAAATTTTTTTTCGAAATATTTTTCGAAAATTTTTTTTCGAAATTTTTTTCGAAAATTTTTTTCAAAATTTTTTTTCCAAATTTTTTATCAAAATTTTTTTCGAAAATTTTTTTTCGAAAATTTTTTTAAAAATTTTTTTCGAAATTTTTTTTCGAAATTTCTTTCAAAAATTTTTTTCGAAATTTTTTTCAAAATTTTTTTTGAAAAATTTTTTTCCAAAATTTTTTCGAAATTTTTTTTGAAAATTTTTTTTCGAAAATTTTTTTCAAAATTTTTTTCGAAAATTTTTTTTCGAAAATTTTTTCGAAAATTTTTTTACGAAAATTTTTTCGAGAATTTTTTTGAAAATTTTTTTGGAAATTTTTTTTCAAAATTGATTTCGAAAATTTTTTTTCGAAATTTTTTTCGAAAATTTTTTTCAAATTTTTTTCCAAAATTTTTTCGAAAATTTTTTTCAAAATTTTTTTCGAAATTTTTTTCGAAAATTTTTTTCAAAATTTTTTTTCCAAATTTTTTATCAAAATTTTTTCCGAAAATTTTTTTTCGAAATTTTTTTTCGAAATTTTTTTCGAATTTTTTTTTCGAAATTTCTTTCGATAATTTTTTTCGAAATTTTTTTTAAAATTTTTTCGAAAAATTTTTTTCCAAAATTTTTTCGAAAATTTTTTTGAAAATTTTTTTTCGAAAATTTTTTTCAAAATTTTTTTCGAAAATTTTTTTTCGAAAATTTTTTGGAAAATTTTTTTTCGAAAATTTTTTCGAGAATTTTTTTGAAAATTTTTTTGGAAATTTTTTTTCAAAATTTTTTTCGAAAATTTTTTTTTGAAATTTTTTTCGAAAATTTTTTTCAAATTTTTTTCCAAAATTTTTTCGAAAATTTTTTTCAAAATTTTTTTCGAAAATTTTTTTTCGAAATTTTTTTTCGAAAATTTTTTTTCGACATTTTTTTCGAAAATTTTTTTCAAAATTTTTTTTCCAAATTTTTTTCAAAATTTTTTTTGAAAATTTTTTTTCGAATTTTTTTTCAAAATTTTTTTTGAAAATTTTTTTTCGAAAATTTTTTTCAACATTTTTTTCGATATTTTTTTCGAAAATTTTTTTGAAAATTTTTTTCGAAAAATTTTTTTGAAAATTTTTTTCGAAAATTTTTTCGAAAATTTTTTTCGAAATTTTTTTTTCAAAATTTTTTTCGAAAATTTTTTTTCGAAATTTTTTTCGAAAATTTTTTTCAAAATTTTTTTTCCAAATTTTTTTTTCAAAATTTTTTCGAAAATTTTTTTTCGTAATTTCTTTCGAAAATTTTTTTCGAAATTTTTTTTTCGAAATTTTTTTCGAAAATTTTTTTCGAAATTTTTTTCGAAATTTTTTTCGGAAAATTTTTTTCGAAATTTTTTTCCAAATTTTTTTTCAAAATTTTTTTCGAAATTTTTTTTTCCAAATTTTTTTCAAAATTTTTTTTCGAAATTTTTCTCGAAAATTTTTTTCAATATTTTTTTCGAAAATTTTTTTTCGAAATTTTTTTCGAAAATTTTTTTCGAAAATTTTTTCGAAAATTTTTTTCAAAATTCTTTTCGAATTTTTTTTCGAAAATTTTTTTCGAAATTTTTTTTCGAAATTTTTTTTCCAAATTTTTTTTCAAAATTTTTTTCGAAAATTTTTTTTCGATTTTTTTTATCTATTTTCGAAAAAATTTTTTCGAAATTTTTTTTCGAAATTTTTTTCGAAAATTTTTTTCAAAATTTTTTTTCCAAATTTTTTTTTCAAAATTTTTTCGAAAATTTTTTTTCGTAATTTCTTTCGAAAATTTTTTTCGAAAATTTTTTTTCGAAAATTTTTTCCAAAATTTTTTTGAAATTTTTTTTCGAAAAATTTTTTTGCAAATTTTTTTCAAAATTTTTTTCGAAAATTTTTTTCGAAATTTTTTTTCAAAATTTTTTTCGAAATTTTTTTTCAAAATTTTTTTCGAAATTTTTTTTCAAAATTTTTTTCGAAAATTTTTTTTGAAATTTTTTTCGAAAATGTTTTTTCGAAATTTTTTTCGAAAATTTTTTTCGAAATTTTTTTCGAAATTTTTTTCGGAAAATTTTTTTCGAAATTTTTTTCCAAATTTTTTTTCAAAATTTTTTTCGAAATTTTTTTTTCCAAATTTTTTTCAAAATTTTTTTTCGAAATTTTTCTCGAAAATTTTTTTCAATATTTTTTTCGAAATTTTTTTTTCGAAATTTTTTTCGAAAATTTTTTTCGAAAATTTTTTTTCGAAAATTTTTTTCAAATTTTTTTTCTAAATTTTTTTCGAAAATTTTTTTTCGAAATTTTTTTCGAAAATTTTTTTCAAAATTCTTTCCGAATTTTTTTTCGAAAATTTTTTTCGAAATTTTTTTTCGAAATTTTTTTTCCAAATTTTTTTTCAAAATTTTTTTCGAAAATTTTTTTTCGATTTTTTTTATCTATTTTCGAAAAATTTTTTTCGAAAATTTTTTTGAAAATTTTTTTTGAAATTTTTTTTCAAAATTTTTTTCAAAATTTTTTTTCAAAATTTTTTTCAAAATTTTTTTTCAAAATTTTTTTCAAAATTTTTTTTCAAAATTTTTTTTAAAATTTTTTTCGAAAATTGTTTTTCGAAATTTCTTTCGAAAATTTTTTTCGAAATTTTTTTTCAAAATTTTTTTCGAAAATTATTTTCGAAAATTTTTTTTCGAATTTTTTTATCTATTTTCGAAAAAGTTTTTTCGAAATTTTTTTTCGAAATTTTTTTTTCGAAACTTTTTTTCAAAATTTTTTCTGAAAATTTTTTCGAAAAAATTTTTAAAAATTTTTTTCGAAATTTTTTTTCAATTTTTTTTTTCAATTTTTTTCCAAATTTTTTTCGAAAATTTTTTTCAAAATTTTTTTCAAAATTTTTTTTCAAAATTTTTTCGAAAATTTTTTTTCAAAATTTTTTTCGAAAATTTTTTTCAAAATTTTTTTCGAAAATTTTTTTCAAAATTTTTTTCGAAAATTTTTTCGAAAATTTTTTTCAAAATTTTTTTCGAAAAATGTTTTTCCAAAATTTTTTCGAAAATTTTTTTGAAAATTTTTTTCGAAAATTTTTTTTCGAAATTTTTTTCAAAATTTTTTTTGAAATATTTTTTTCGAAAAATTTTTTTGAAATTTTTTTTCGAAAATTTTTTTGGAAATTTTTTTCGAAATTTTTTTTCAAAATTTTTTTCGAAAATTTTTTTTCGAAATTTTTTTCGAAATTTTTTTTTTGAAATTTTTTCAAAATTTTTTTCCAAATTTTTTTTCAACATTTTTTTCGAAAATTTTTTTCGAAAATTTTTTTCGAAATTTTTTTTCAAAATTTTTTTCGAAGATTTTTTTTCGAAATTTTTTTCGAAAATTTTTTTCGAAATTTTGTTCGAAAATTTTGTTAAAAATTTTTTTCGAAAAATTTTTTTCCAAAATTTATTTCGAAATTTTTTTTGAAAATTTTTTTCGAAAATTTTTTTTCGAAAATTTTTTTGAAAATTTTTTTCGAAAATTTGTTTTCGAAATTTTTTTCGAAAATTTTTTTGAAAATTTTTTCCAAAAAATTTTTTTAAAAATTTTTTTCGAAAATTTTTTTGAAAATTTTTTTCGAAATTTTTTTAAAAAATTTTTTTCAAAATTTTTTTTCAAAATTTTTTTCAAAATTTTTTTCGAAAATTTTTTTTCGAAATTTCTTTCGAAAATTTTTTTCGAAATTTTTTTTCAAAATCTTTTTCGAAAATTTTTTTCGAAAATTTTTTTTCGAATTTTTTAATCTATTTTCGAAAAATTTTTTTCGAAATTTTTTTTCGAAATTTTTTTTTCGAAAATTTTTTTCAAAATTTTTTCTGAAAATTTTTTCGAAAATTTTTTTAAAAATTTTTTTCGAAATTTTTTTTCAATTTTTTTTTTGAAAATTTTTTTCCAAATTTTTTTCGAAAATTTTTTTCAAAATTTTTTTCAAAATTTTTTTTCAAAATTTTTTCGAAAATTTTTTTCAAAATTTTTTTCGAAAATTTTTTTCAAATTTTTTTTCGAAATTTTTTTCGAAAATTTTTTTAAAAATTTTTTTCGAAAAATTTTTTTCCAAAATTTTTTTCGAAAAATTTTTTTCCAAAATTTTTTCGAAAATTTTTTTGAAAATTTTTTTCGAAAATTTTTTTTCGAAATTTTTTTCAAAATTTTTTTCGAAATATTTTTTTCGAAAAATTTTTTTGAAATTTTTTTTCGAAAATTTTTTTGGAAATTTTTTTGGAAATTTTTTTTCAAAATTTTTTTCGAAAATTTTTTTTCGAAATTTTTTTCGAAATTTTTTTTTCGAAATTTTTTTCGAAAATTTTTTTCAAAATTTTTTTTCCAAATATTTTTTCAAAATTTTTTTCGAAAATTTTTTTCGAAAATTTTTTTCGAAAATTTTTTTCGAAAATTTTTTTCGAAAATTTTTTTCAAAAATTTTTTTCGAAATTTTTTTTCAAAATTTTTTTTGAAAATTTTTTTTTCGAAATTTTTTTCAAAATTTTTTTCGAAATTTTGTTCGAAAATTTTTTTAAATATTTTTTTCGAAAAATTTTTTTCCAAAATTTTTTTCCAAAATTTTTTCGAAATTTTTTTTGAAAATTTTTTTCGAAAATTTTTTTTCGAAAATTTTTTTTCGAAAATTTTTTTCAAAATTTTTTTCAAAATTTTTTTCAAAATTTTTTTTCAAAATTTTTTTCAAAATTTTTTTTCAAAATTTTTTTCAAAATTTTTTTCGAAAATTTTTTTTCAAAATTTTTTTTCGAAAATTTTTTATTTAAAATTTTTTTCAAAATATTTTTCGAAAATTTTTTTGAAATTTTTTTCGAAATTTTTTTTCAAAATTTTTTTCAAAATTTTTTTTCAAAATTTTTTTCAAAATTTTTTTCGAAAATTTTTTTTCGAAATTTCTTTCGAAAATTTTTTTCGAAATTTTTTTTCAAAATTTTTTTCGAAAATTATTTTCGAAAATTTTTTTTCGAATTTTTTTATCTATTTTCGAAAAAGTTTTTTCGAAATTTTTTTTTCGAAAATATTTTTCAAAATTTTTTCTGAAAATTTTTTCGAAAATGTTTTTAAAAATTTTTTTTCGAATTTTTTTTCAAAATTTTTTTTGAAAATTTTTTTTCGAAAATTTTTTTCAACATTTTTTTCGATATTTTTTTCGAAAATTTTTTTGAAAATTTTTTTCGAAAAATTTTTTTGAAAATTTTTTTCGAAAATTTTTTCGAAAATTTTTTTCGAAATTTTTTTTTCAAAATTTTTTTCGAAAATTTTTTTTCGAAATTTTTTTCGAAAATTTTTTTCAAAATTTTTTTTCCAAATTTTTTTTTCAAAATTTTTTCGAAAATTTTTTTTCGTAATTTCTTTCGAAAATTTTTTTCGAAATTTTTTTTTCGAAATTTTTTTCGAAAATTTTTTTCGAAATTTTTTTCGAAATTTTTTTCGGAAAATTTTTTTCGAAATTTTTTTCCAAATTTTTTTTCAAAATTTTTTTCGAAATTTTTTTTTCCAAATTTTTTTCAAAATTTTTTTTCGAAATTTTTCTCGAAAATTTTTTTCAATATTTTTTTCGAAAATTTTTTTTCGAAATTTTTTTCGAAAATTTTTTTCGAAAATTTTTTCGAAAATTTTTTTCAAAATTCTTTTCGAATTTTTTTTCGAAAATTTTTTTCGAAATTTTTTTTCGAAATTTTTTTTCCAAATTTTTTTTCAAAATTTTTTTCGAAAATTTTTTTTCGATTTTTTTTATCTATTTTCGAAAAAATTTTTTCGAAATTTTTTTTCGAAATTTTTTTCGAAAATTTTTTTCAAAATTTTTTTTCCAAATTTTTTTTTCAAAATTTTTTCGAAAATTTTTTTTCGTAATTTCTTTCGAAAATTTTTTTCGAAAATTTTTTTTCGAAAATTTTTTCCAAAATTTTTTTGAAATTTTTTTTCGAAAAATTTTTTTGCAAATTTTTTTCAAAATTTTTTTCGAAAATTTTTTTCGAAATTTTTTTTCAAAATTTTTTTCGAAATTTTTTTTCAAAATTTTTTTCGAAATTTTTTTTCAAAATTTTTTTCGAAAATTTTTTTTGAAATTTTTTTCGAAAATGTTTTTTCGAAATTTTTTTCGAAAATTTTTTTCGAAATTTTTTTCGAAATTTTTTTCGGAAAATTTTTTTCGAAATTTTTTTCCAAATTTTTTTTCAAAATTTTTTTCGAAATTTTTTTTTCCAAATTTTTTTCAAAATTTTTTTTCGAAATTTTTCTCGAAAATTTTTTTCAATATTTTTTTCGAAATTTTTTTTTCGAAATTTTTTTCGAAAATTTTTTTCGAAAATTTTTTTTCGAAAATTTTTTTCAAATTTTTTTTCTAAATTTTTTTCGAAAATTTTTTTTCGAAATTTTTTTCGAAAATTTTTTTCAAAATTCTTTCCGAATTTTTTTTCGAAAATTTTTTTCGAAATTTTTTTTCGAAATTTTTTTTCCAAATTTTTTTTCAAAATTTTTTTCGAAAATTTTTTTTCGATTTTTTTTATCTATTTTCGAAAAATTTTTTTCGAAAATTTTTTTGAAAATTTTTTTTGAAATTTTTTTTCAAAATTTTTTTCAAAATTTTTTTTCAAAATTTTTTTCAAAATTTTTTTTCAAAATTTTTTTCAAAATTTTTTTTCAAAATTTTTTTTAAAATTTTTTTCGAAAATTGTTTTTCGAAATTTCTTTCGAAAATTTTTTTCGAAATTTTTTTTCAAAATTTTTTTCGAAAATTATTTTCGAAAATTTTTTTTCGAATTTTTTTATCTATTTTCGAAAAAGTTTTTTCGAAATTTTTTTTCGAAATTTTTTTTTCGAAACTTTTTTTCAAAATTTTTTCTGAAAATTTTTTCGAAAAAATTTTTAAAAATTTTTTTCGAAATTTTTTTTCAATTTTTTTTTTCAATTTTTTTCCAAATTTTTTTCGAAAATTTTTTTCAAAATTTTTTTCAAAATTTTTTTTCAAAATTTTTTCGAAAATTTTTTTTCAAAATTTTTTTCGAAAATTTTTTTCAAAATTTTTTTCGAAAATTTTTTTCAAAATTTTTTTCGAAAATTTTTTCGAAAATTTTTTTCAAAATTTTTTTCGAAAAATGTTTTTCCAAAATTTTTTCGAAAATTTTTTTGAAAATTTTTTTCGAAAATTTTTTTTCGAAATTTTTTTCAAAATTTTTTTTGAAATATTTTTTTCGAAAAATTTTTTTGAAATTTTTTTTCGAAAATTTTTTTGGAAATTTTTTTCGAAATTTTTTTTCAAAATTTTTTTCGAAAATTTTTTTTCGAAATTTTTTTCGAAATTTTTTTTTTGAAATTTTTTCAAAATTTTTTTCCAAATTTTTTTTCAACATTTTTTTCGAAAATTTTTTTCGAAAATTTTTTTCGAAATTTTTTTTCAAAATTTTTTTCGAAGATTTTTTTTCGAAATTTTTTTCGAAAATTTTTTTCGAAATTTTGTTCGAAAATTTTGTTAAAAATTTTTTTCGAAAAATTTTTTTCCAAAATTTATTTCGAAATTTTTTTTGAAAATTTTTTTCGAAAATTTTTTTTCGAAAATTTTTTTGAAAATTTTTTTCGAAAATTTGTTTTCGAAATTTTTTTCGAAAATTTTTTTGAAAATTTTTTCCAAAAAATTTTTTTAAAAATTTTTTTCGAAAATTTTTTTGAAAATTTTTTTCGAAATTTTTTTAAAAAATTTTTTTCAAAATTTTTTTTCAAAATTTTTTTCAAAATTTTTTTCGAAAATTTTTTTTCGAAATTTCTTTCGAAAATTTTTTTCGAAATTTTTTTTCAAAATCTTTTTCGAAAATTTTTTTCGAAAATTTTTTTTCGAATTTTTTAATCTATTTTCGAAAAATTTTTTTCGAAATTTTTTTTCGAAATTTTTTTTTCGAAAATTTTTTTCAAAATTTTTTCTGAAAATTTTTTCGAAAATTTTTTTAAAAATTTTTTTCGAAATTTTTTTTCAATTTTTTTTTTGAAAATTTTTTTCCAAATTTTTTTCGAAAATTTTTTTCAAAATTTTTTTCAAAATTTTTTTTCAAAATTTTTTCGAAAATTTTTTTCAAAATTTTTTTCGAAAATTTTTTTCAAATTTTTTTTCGAAATTTTTTTCGAAAATTTTTTTAAAAATTTTTTTCGAAAAATTTTTTTCCAAAATTTTTTTCGAAAAATTTTTTTCCAAAATTTTTTCGAAAATTTTTTTGAAAATTTTTTTCGAAAATTTTTTTTCGAAATTTTTTTCAAAATTTTTTTCGAAATATTTTTTTCGAAAAATTTTTTTGAAATTTTTTTTCGAAAATTTTTTTGGAAATTTTTTTGGAAATTTTTTTTCAAAATTTTTTTCGAAAATTTTTTTTCGAAATTTTTTTCGAAATTTTTTTTTCGAAATTTTTTTCGAAAATTTTTTTCAAAATTTTTTTTCCAAATATTTTTTCAAAATTTTTTTCGAAAATTTTTTTCGAAAATTTTTTTCGAAAATTTTTTTCGAAAATTTTTTTCGAAAATTTTTTTCAAAAATTTTTTTCGAAATTTTTTTTCAAAATTTTTTTTGAAAATTTTTTTTTCGAAATTTTTTTCAAAATTTTTTTCGAAATTTTGTTCGAAAATTTTTTTAAATATTTTTTTCGAAAAATTTTTTTCCAAAATTTTTTTCCAAAATTTTTTCGAAATTTTTTTTGAAAATTTTTTTCGAAAATTTTTTTTCGAAAATTTTTTTTCGAAAATTTTTTTCAAAATTTTTTTCAAAATTTTTTTCAAAATTTTTTTTCAAAATTTTTTTCAAAATTTTTTTTCAAAATTTTTTTCAAAATTTTTTTCGAAAATTTTTTTTCAAAATTTTTTTTCGAAAATTTTTTATTTAAAATTTTTTTCAAAATATTTTTCGAAAATTTTTTTGAAATTTTTTTCGAAATTTTTTTTCAAAATTTTTTTCAAAATTTTTTTTCAAAATTTTTTTCAAAATTTTTTTCGAAAATTTTTTTTCGAAATTTCTTTCGAAAATTTTTTTCGAAATTTTTTTTCAAAATTTTTTTCGAAAATTATTTTCGAAAATTTTTTTTCGAATTTTTTTATCTATTTTCGAAAAAGTTTTTTCGAAATTTTTTTTTCGAAAATATTTTTCAAAATTTTTTCTGAAAATTTTTTCGAAAATGTTTTTAAAAATTTTTTTTCAATTTTTTTTTGAAAATTTTTTTCCAAATTTTTTTCGAAAATGTTTTTCAAAATTTTTTTCAAAATTTTTTTTCAAAATTTTTTCGAAAATTTTTTTTCAAAATTTTTTTCGAAAATTTTTTTCAAAATTTTTTTCGAATTTTTTTTCGAAAATTTTTTTCAAAATTTTTTTCGAAAAATTTTTTTCCACAATTTTTTCGAAAATTTTTTTGAAAATTTTTTTCGAAAATTTTTTTTTGAAATTTTTTTCAAATTTTTTTTTGAAATATTTTTTTCGAAAAATTTTTTTGAAATTTTTTTTCGAAAATGTTTTTGGAAATTTTTTTCGAAATTTTTTTTCAAAATTTTTTTCGAAAATTTTTTTTCGAAATTTTTTTCGAAATTTTTTTTTCGAAATTTTTTTCGAAAATTTTTTTCAAAATTTTTTTTCCAAATTTTTTTTCAAAATTTTTTTCGAATATTTTTTTCGAAAATTTTTTTCGAAAATTTTTTTCGAAATTTTTTTTCAAAATTTTTTTCGAAAATTTTTTTCGAAATTTTTTTCGAAAATTTTTTTCAAAATTTTTTTCGAAATTTTGTTCGAAAATTTTTTTAAAAATTTTTTTCGAAAACTTTTTTTCCAAAATTTTTTCGAAATTTTTTTTAAAAATTTTTTTCGAAAATTTTTTTTCGAAAATTTTTTTCAAAATTTTTTTCGAAAATTTTTTTTCGAAATTTTTTTCGAAAATTTTTTTGAAAATGTTTTTCAAAAAATTTTTTTAAAAATTTTTTTCGAAAATTTTTTTGAAAATTTTTTTCGAAATTTTTTTTCAAAATTTTTTTCAAAATTTTTTTTCAAAATTTTTTTCAAAATTTTTTTCGAAAATTTTTTTTCGAAATTTCTTTCGAAAATTGTTTTCGAAATTTTTTTTCAAAATTTTTTTCGACAATTTTTTTCGAAAATTTTTTTTCGAATTTTTTTATCTATTTTCGAAAAATTTTTTTCGAAATTTTTTTTTTCAATTTTTTTCCAAATTTTTTTCGAAAATTTTTTTCAAAATTTTTTTCGAAATTTTTTTTCAAAATTTTTTTCGAAAATTTTTTTTCGAAATTTTTTTCGAAATTTTTTTTCGAAAATTTTTTTTCGAAAATTTTTTTCAAAATTTTTTTCGAAAATTTTTTTTTGAAATTTTTTTTCTAAATTTTTTTCGAAAATTTTTTTTCGAAATTTTTTTCGAAATTTTTTTCGAAAATTTTTTTCAAAATTTTTTTCGAAAAATTTTTTTCCAAAATTTTTTCGAAAATTTTTTTGAAAATTTTTTTCGAAAAATTTTTCGAAATTTTTTTCAAGAATTTTTTTGAAATATTTTTTTCGAAAAATTTTTTTGAAAATTTTTTTCGAAAATTTTTTTGAAAATTTTTTTCGAAATTTTTTTTCAAAATTTTTATCGAAAATTTTTTTTCGAAATTTCTTTCGAAAATTTTTTTCCAAAATTTTTTCGAAATTTTATTCGAAAATTTTTTTGAAAATTTTTTTCGAAAAATTTTTTAGAAAATTTTTTTCGAAAATTTTTTTGAAAATTGTTTTCGAAATTTTTTTTCAAAATTTTTTTCGAAAATTTTTTTTCCAAATTTTTTTCGAAAATTTTTTTTCGAAAATTTTTTTAAAAATTTTATTCGAAATTTTTTTTCGAAATTTCTTTCAAAAATTTTTTTCGAAATTTTTTTCAAAATTTTTTTTGAAAAATTTTTTTCCAAAATTTTTTCGAAATTTTTTTTGAAAATTTTTTTTAGAAAATTTTTTTCAAAATTTTTTTCGAAAATTTTTTTTCGAAAATTTTTTCGAAAATTTTTTTACGAAAATTTTTTCGAGAATTTTTTTTAAAATTTTTTTGGAAATTTTTTTTCAAAATTTATTTCGAAAATTTTTTTTCGAAATTTTTTTCGAAAATTTTTTTCAAATTTTTTTCCAAAATTTTTTCGAAAATTTTTTTCAAAATTTTTTTCGAAATTTTTTTCGAAAATTTTTTTCAAAATTTTTTTTCCAAATTTTTTATCAAAATTTTTTCCGAAAATTTTTTTTCGAAATTTTTTTTAAATTTTTTTTCGAAATTTTTTTCGAATTTTTTTTTCGAAATTTCCTTCGAAAATTTTTCTTCGAAATTTTTTTCGAAAATTTTTTTTCGAAATTTTTTTCGAAAATTTTTTTCAAAATTTTTTTTCCAAATTTTTTATCAAAATTTTTTTCGAAAATTTTTTTAGAAAATTTTTTTCGAAAATTTTTTTGAAAATTGTTTTCAAAATTTTTTTTCAAAATTTTTTTCGAAAATTTTTTTTCGAAATTTTTTTCGAAAATTTTTTTTCGAAATTTTTTTCGAAAATTTTTTTCAAAATTTTTTTTCCAAATTTTTTATCAAAATTTTTTTCGAAAATTTTTTTTCGAAAATTTTTTTAAAAATTTTTTTCGAAATTTTTTTTCGAAATTTCTTTCAAAAATTTTTTTCGAAATTTTTTTCAAAATTTTTTTTGAAAAATTTTTTTCCAAAATTTTTTCGAAATTTTTTTTGAAATTTTTTTTCAAAATTTTTTTCGAAAATTTTTTTTCGAAAATTTTTTCGAAAATTTTTTTACGAAAATTTTTTCGAGAATTTTTTTGAAAATTTTTTTGGAAATATTTTTTCAAAATTTATCTCGAAAATTTTTTTTCGAAATTTTTTTCGAAAATTTTTTTCAAATTTTTTTCCAAAATTTTTTCGAAAATTTTTTTCAAAATTTTTTTCGAAATTTTTTTCGAAAATTTTTTTCAAAATTTTTTTTCCAAATTTTTTATCAATATTTTTTCCGAAAATTTTTTTTCGAAATTTTTTTTCGAAATTTTTTTCGAATTTTTTTTTCGAAATTTCTTTC
Source organism: Uropetala carovei (assembly GCA_036926305.1). Classification (NCBI taxonomy): domain Eukaryota; kingdom Metazoa; phylum Arthropoda; class Insecta; order Odonata; family Petaluridae; genus Uropetala; species Uropetala carovei. The sequence goes on along the minus strand of JAXCHB010000305.1, from coordinate 1,612,576 downwards.
GATAATTTTTTTCGAAATTTTTTTCGAAATTTTTTTCAAAATTTTTTTCGAAAAATTTTTTTCCAAAATTTTTTCGAAAATTTTTTTGAAAATTCTTTTTCGAAAATTTTTTTCAAAATTTTTTTCGAAAATTTTTTTTCGAAAATTTTTTGGAAAATTTTTTCGAGAATTTTTTTGAAAATTTTTTTGGAAATTTTTTTTCAAAATTTTTTTCGAAAATTTTTTTTCCAAATTTTTTTCGAAAATTTTTTTCAAATTTTTTTCCAAAATTTTTTCGAAAATTTTTTTCAAAATTTTTTTCGAAAATTTTTTTTCGAAATTTTTTTTCGAAAATTTTTTTTCGACATTTTTTTCGAAAATTTTTTTCAAATTTTTTTTTCCAATTTTTTTCAAAATTTTTTTCGAAAATTTTTTTTCGAATTTTTTTTCAAAATTTTTTTTGAAAATTTTTTTTCGAAAATTTTTTTTCAAAATTTTTTTCGATATTTTTTTCGAAAATTTTTTTGAAAATTTTTTTCGAAAAATTTTTTTGAAAATTTTTTTCGAGAATTTTTTCGAAAATTTTTTTCGAAATTTTTTTTTCAAAATTTTTTTCGAAAATTTTTTTTCGAAATTTTTTTCGAAAATTTTTTTTCGAAATTTTTTTCGAAAATTTTTTTCAAAATTTTTTTTCCAAATTATTTTTTCAAAATTTTTTCGAAAATTTTTTTTCGTAATTTCTTTCGAAAATTTTTTTCGAAATTTTTTTTTCGAAAATTTTTTCGAAAATTTTTTTGAAATTTTTTTTCGAAAAATTTTTTTGCAAAATTTTTTCAAAATTTTTTTTGAAAATTTTTTTCGAAATTTTTTTCAAAACTTTTTTCGAAAATTTTTTTTCGAAATTTTTTTCGAAAAATTTTTTCGAAAATTTTTTCGAAAATTTTTTTGAAAATTTTTTTCGAAATTTTTTTTCAAAATTTTTTTCCAAAATTTTTTTGAAAATTTTTTTGAAAATTTTTTTGAAAATTTTTTTGAAAATTTTTTTGAAAATTTTTTTGAAAATTTTTTTGAAAATTTTTTTGAAAATTTTTTTTCAAAATTTTTTTTGAAAATTTTTTTTCGAAGATTTTTTTAAAAATTTCGAATTTTTTTTCGAAATTTCTTTCGAAAATTTTTTTTCGAAATTTTTTTCGAAAATTTTTTTTCGAAATTTTTTTCGAAAATTTTTTTCAAAATTTTTTTCGAAATTTTTTTCAAAATTTTTTTCGAAATTTTTTTCGAAAATTTTTTTCGAAATTTTTTTTCCAAATTTTTTTTCAAAATTTTTTTCGAAAATTTTTTTTCCAAATTTTTTCAAAATTTTTTTTCGAAATTTTTTTAGAAAATTTTTTTCAATATTTTTTTCGAAAAATTTTTTTCCAAAATTTTCTCGAAAATTTTTTTCGAAATTTTTTTTTCAAAATTTTTTTCGAAAATTTTTTTTCGAATTTTTTTTGAAAATATTTTTTGAGAAATGGTTTTTTCAAATTTTTTCGAAAATTTTTTTTCGAAATTTTTTTCGAAAATTTTTTTCAATATTTTTATCGAAAAATTTTTTTCCAAAATTTTTTCGAAAATTTTTTTGAAAATTTTTTTTGAAAATTTTTTTTCAAAAATTTTTTCGAAATTTTTTTTTCGAAATTTTTTTCGAAAATTTTTTTTCAAAATTTTTTCGAAAATTTTTTTAAAAATTTTTTTCGAAAATTTTTTTTCGAAATTTTTTTCGAAAATTTTTTTTCGAAATTTTTTTCGAAAATTTTTTTTTAAATTTTTTTTCCAAATTTTTTTTCAAAATTTTTTGCGAAAATTTTTTTCGAAAATTTTTTTCAAAATTTTTTTCGAAAATTTTTTTTCGAAATTTCTTTCGAAAATTTTTTTCGAAAATTTTTTTTCGAAAGTTTTTTCGAAAATTTTTTTGAAAATTTTTTTCGAAATTTTTTTTCAAAATTTTTTTCAAAAATTTTTTTTCGAAATTTTTTTCGAAATTTTTTTCGAAAATTTTTTTCAAAATTTTTTTTCTGAATTTTTTTTCAAAATTTTTTTCGAAAATTTTTTTTCGAAAATTTTTTAAAATTTTTTTTCGAAAATTTTTTTTCGTAATTTCTTTCGAAAATTTTTTTCGAAAATTTTTTTTTGAAAATTTTTTCGAAAATTTTTTTCAAAATTTTTTTCGAAATTTTGTTCGAAAATTTTTTTAAAAATTTTTTTAAAAATTTTTTTCGAAAAATTTTTTTCCAAAATTTTTTCGAAAATTTTTTTGAACATTTTTTTCGAAAATTTTTTTTCGAAAATTTTTTTTTCAAAATTTTTTTCGAAAATTTTTTTTCGAAATTTTTTTCGAAAATTTTTTTGAAAATTTTTTTCGAAAAATGTTTTTGAAAATTTTTTTCGAAAATTTTTTTGAAAATATTTTTCGAAATTTTTTTTCAAAATTTTTTTCAAAATTTTTTTCAAAATTTTTTTCAAAATTTTTTTTCCAAATTTTTTTTCAAATTTTTTTTCGAAAATTTTTTTTCGAAAATTTTTTTAAAAATTTTTTTCGAATTTTTTTTCGAAATTTCTTTCGAAAATTTTTTTCGAAATTTTTTTTCAAAATTTTTTTCGAAAATTTTTTTAAAAATTTTTTTCGAAAATTTTTCGAAAATTTTTTTCAAAATTTTTTTCCAAAAATTTTTTTCCAAAATCTTTTCGAAAATTTTTTTGAAAATATTTTTCAAAATGTTTTTCGAAAATTTTTTTTCGAAATTTTTTTCGAAAATTTTTTTGAAAATTTTTTTTGAAAAATTTTTTTGAAAATTTTTTTCGAATATTTTTTTGAAAATGTTTTTTGAAAATTTTTTTCAAAATTTTTTTTCGAAATTTTTTTCGAAAATTTTTTTCAATATTTTTTTCGAAAAATTTTTTTCCAAAATTTTTTCGAAAATTTTTTTGAAAATTTTTTTCGAAAATTTTTTTGAAAATTTTTTTCGAAATTTTTTTTCAAAATTTTTTTTAAATTTTTTTTCCAAAATTTTTTTCAAAATATTTTTCGAAAAATTTTTTTCGAAATTTCTTTCGAAAATTTTTTTCGAAATTTTTTTTCAAAATTTTTTTCGAAAATTTTTTTTCGAAATTTTTTTCGAAAATTTTTTTCGAAATTTTTTTCGAAATTTTTTTCGGAAAATTTTTTTCGAAATTTTTTTCCAAATTTTTTTCAAAATTTTTTTCGAAATTTTTTTTTCCAAATTTTTTTCAAAATTTTTTTTCGAAATTTTTCTCGAAAATTTTTTTCAATATTTTTTTCGAAATTTTTTTCGAAAATTTTTTTCGAAAATTTTTTTTCGAAAATTTTTTTCAAATTTTTTTTCTAAATTTTTTTCGAAAATTTTTTTTCGAAATTTTTTTCGAAAATTTTTTTCAAAATTCTTTTCGAATTTTTTTTCGAAAATTTTTTTCGAAATTTTTTTTCGAAATTTTTTTTCGAAATTTTTTTTCAAAATTTTTTTCGAAAATTTTTTTTCGATTTTTTTTATCTATTTTCTAAAAATTTTTTTCGAAATTTTTTTTCGAAAATTTTTTTTCGAAAATTTTTTTCAAAATTTTTTCTGAAAATTTTTTCGAAAATTTTTTAAAAAATTTTTTTCGAATTTTTTTTTCAAAATCTTTTCGAAATTTTTTTTTCAAAATTTTTTTCGAAAATTTTTTTCAAAATTTTTTTCGAAATTTTTTTCGAAAATTTTTTTCAAAACTTTTTTCCAAAAATATTTTTCCAAAATTTTTTCGAAAATTTTTTTGAAAATTTTTTTCGAAAAATTTTTTTAAAATTTTTTTCGAAAATTTTTTCGAAAATTTTTTTCGAAAATTTTTTCGAAAATTTTTTTCGAAATTTTTTTTTCAAAATTTTTTTCGAAAATTTTTTTTCGAAATTTTTTTCGAAAATTTTTTTTCGAAATTTTTTTCGAAAATTTTTTTCAAAATTTTTTTTCCAAATTTTTTTTTCAAAATTTTTTCGAAAATTTTTTTTCGTAATTTCTTTCGAAAATTTTTTTCGAAAATTTTTTTTCGAAAATTTTTTCGAAAATTTTTTTGAAATTTTTTTTCGAAAAATTTTTTTGCAAAATTTTTTCAAAATTTTTTTTGAAAATTTTTTTCGAAATTTTTTTCAAAATTTTTTTCGAAAATTTTTTTCGAAATTTTTTTTCGAAATTTTTTTCGAAAATTTTTTTCAAATTTTTTTCCAAAATTTTTTCGAAAATTTTTTTCAAAATTTTTTTCGAAATTTTTTTCGAAAATTTTTTTCAAAATTTTTTTTCCAAATTTTTTATCAGAATTTTTTCCGAAAATTTTTTTTAAATTTTTTTTCGAAATTTTTTTTCGAAATTTTTTTCGAATTTTTTTTTCGAAATTTCTTTCGAAAATTTTTTTTCGAAATTTTTTTCGAAAATTTTTTTTCGAAATTTTTTTCGAAAATTTTTTTCAAAATTTTTTTTCCAAATTTTTTATCAAAATTTTTTTCGAAAATTTTTTTAGAAAATTTTTTTCGAAAATTTTTTTGAAAATTGTTTTCGAAATTTTTTTTTTAAATTTTTTTCGAAAATTTTTTTTCGATATTTTTTTCGAAAATTTTTTTTCGAAATTTTTTTCGAAAATTTTTTTCAAAATTTTTTTTCCAAATTTTTTATCAAAATTTTTTTCGAAAATTTTTTTTCGAAAATTTTTTTAAAAATTTTTTTCGAAATTTTTTTTCGAAATTTCTTTCAAAAATTTTTTTCGAAATTTTTTTCAAAATTTTTTTTGAAAAATTTTTTTCCAAAATTTTTTCGAAATTTTTTTTGAAAATTTTTTTTCGAAAATTTTTTTCAAAATTTTTTTCGAAAATTTTTTTTCGAAAATTTTTTCGAAAATTTTTTTACGAAAATTTTTTCGAGAATTTTTTTGAAAATTTTTTTGGAAATTTTTTTTCAAAATTGATTTCGAAAATTTTTTTTCGAAATTTTTTTCGAAAATTTTTTTCAAATTTTTTTCCAAAATTTTTTCGAAAATTTTTTTCAAAATTTTTTTGAAATTTTTTTCGAAAATTTTTTTCAAAATTTTTTTTCCAAATTTTTTATCAAAATTTTTTCCGAAAATTTTTTTTCGAAATTTTTTTTCGAAATTTTTTTCGAATTTTTTTTTCGAAATTTCTTTCGATAATTTTTTTCGAAATTTTTTTCAAAATTTTTTCGAAAAATTTTTTTCCAAAATTTTTTCGAAAATTTTTTTGAAAATTTTTTTTCGAAAATTTTTTTCAAAATTTTTTTCGAAAATTTTTTTTCGAAAATTTTTTGGAAAATTTTTTTTCGAAAATTTTTTCGAGAATTTTTTTGAAATTTTTTTTGGAAATTTTTTTTCAAAATTTTTTTCGAAAATTTTTTTTTGAAATTTTTTTCGAAAATTTTTTTCAAATTTTTTTCCAAAATTTTTTCGAAAATTTTTTTCAAAATTTTTTTCGAAAATTTTTTTTCGAAATTTTTTTTCGAAAATTTTTTTTCGACATTTTTTTCGAAAATTTTTTTCAAAATTTTTTTTCCAAATTTTTTTCAAAATTTTTTTTGAAAATTTTTTTTCGAATTTTTTTTCAAAATTTTTTTTGAAAATTTTTTTTCGAAAATTTTTTTCAACATTTTTTTCGATATTTTTTTCGAAAATTTTTTTGAAAATTTTTTTCGAAAAATTTTTTTGAAAATTTTTTTCGAAAATTTTTTCGAAAATTTTTTTCGAAATTTTTTTTTCAAAATTTTTTTCGAAAATTTTTTTTCGAAATTTTTTTCGAAAATTTTTTTTCGAAATTTTTTTCGAAAATTTTTTTCAAAATTTTTTTTCCAAATTTTTTTTTCAAAATTTTTTCGAAAATTTTTTTTCGTAATTTCTTTCGAAAATTTTTTTCGAAAATTTTTTTTCGAAAATTTTTTCGAAAATTTTTTTGAAATTTTTTTTCGAAAAATTTTTTTGCAAAATTTTTTTCGTAATTTTTTTTCAAAATTTTTTTCGAAAATTTTTTTTGAAATTTTTTTCGAAAATTTTTTTTCGAAATTTTTTTCGAAAATTTTTTTCGAAATTTTTTTCGAAATTTTTTTCGGAAAATTTTTTTCGAAATTTTTTTCCAAATTTTTTTTCAAAATTTTTTTCGAAATTTTTTTTTCCAAATTTTTTTCAAAATTTTTTTTCGAAATTTTTCTCGAAAATTTTTTTCAATATTTTTTTCGAAAATTTTTTTTCGAAATTTTTTTCGAAAATTTTTTTCGAAAATTTTTTTTCGAAAATTTTTTTCAAATTTTTTTTCTAAATTTTTTTCGAAAATTTTTTTTCGAAATTTTTTTCGAAAATTTTTTTCAAAATTCTTTTCGAATTTTTTTTCGAAAATTTTTTTCGAAATTTTTTTTCGAAATTTTTTTTCCAAATTTTTTTTCAAAATTTTTTTCGAAAATTTTTTTTCGATTTTTTTTATCTATTTTCGAAAAAATTTTTTCGAAATTTTTTTTCGAAACTTTTTTTTCGAAAATTTTTTTCAAAATTTTTTCTGAAAATTTTTTCGAAAATTTTTTAAAAAATTTTTTCGAATTTTTTTTTCAAAATCTTTTCGAAATTTTTTTTTCAAAATTTTTTTCGAAAAGTTTTTTCAAAATTTTTTTCGAAATTTTCTTCGAAAATTTTTTTCAAAATTTTTTTCGAAAAACTTTTTTCCAAAATTTTTTCGAAAATTTTTTTGAAAATTTTTTTGAAATTTTTTTTTTGAAATTTTTTTTCAAAATTTTTTTCGGAAATTTTTTTTCGAAATTTTTTTTTCAAAATTTTTTTCGAAAATTTTTTTTCGAAATTTTTTTCGAAAATTTTTTTTCGAAATTTTTTTCGAAAATTTTTTTCAAAATTTTTTTTCCAAATTTTTTTTTCAAAATTTTTTCGAAAATTTTTTTTCGTAATTTCTTTCGAAAATTTTTTTCGAAAATTTTTTTTCGAAAATTTTTTCGAAAATTTTTTTGAAATTTTTTTTCGAAAAATTTTTTTGCAAAATTTTTTCAAAATTTTTTTTGAAAATTTTTTTCGAAATTTTTTTCAAAATTTTTTTCGAAAATTTTTTTCGAAATTTTTTTTCAAAATTTTTTTCGAAATTTTTTTTCAAAATTTTTTTCGAAATTTTTTTTCAAAATTTTTTTCGAAAATTTTTTTTGAAATTTTTTTCGAAAATGTTTTTTCGAAATTTTTTTCGAAAATTTTTTTCGAAATTTTTTTCGAAATTTTTTTCGGAAAATTTTTTTCGAAATTTTTTTCCAAATTTTTTTTCAAAATTTTTTTCGAAATTTTTTTTTCCAAATTTTTTTCAAAATTTTTTTTCGAAATTTTTCTCGAAAATTTTTTTCAATATTTTTTTCGAAATTTTTTTTTCGAAATTTTTTTCGAAAATTTTTTTCGAAAATTTTTTTTCGAAAATTTTTTTCAAATTTTTTTTCTAAATTTTTTTCGAAAATTTTTTTTCGAAATTTTTTTCGAAAATTTTTTTCAAAATTCTTTCCGAATTTTTTTTCGAAATTTTTTTCGAAAATTTTTTTTCGATTTTTTTTATCTATTTTCGAAAAATTTTTTTCGAAATTTTTTTTCGAAAATTTTTTTTCGAAAATTTTTTTCAAAATTTTTTCTGAAAATTTTTTCGAAAATTTTTTAAAAAATTTTTTTTGAATTTTTTTTTCAAAATCTTTTCCAAATTTTTTTTTTCAAAATTTTTTTCGAAAATTTTTTTCAAAATTTTTTTCGAAATTTTTTTCGAAAATTTTTTTCAAAATTTTTTTCGAAAAATTTTTTTCGAAAATTTTTTCGAAAATTTTTTTGAAATTTTTTTTTTTAAATTTTTTTTCAAAATTTTTTTCGGAAAGTTTTTTTCGAAATTTTTTTTCAAATTTTTTTTCAAATTTTTTTTTCCAAATTTTTTTTCAAAATTTTTTTCGAAAATTTTTTTTCGAAAATTTTTTTCAAAATTTTTTTTCGAAAATTTTTTTTCAAAATTTTTTTTCAAATTTTTTTTCAAATTTTTTTTCGAAAATTTTTTTTTGAAATTTTTTTCGAAAATTTGTTTTCAAAATGTTTTTTTCAAAATTTTTTTCGAAAATTTTTTTTCGAAAATTTTTTTCAAACTTTTTTTCGAAAATTTTTTTTCGAAAATTTTTTTCAAAATATTTTCGGAAAGATTTTTTCGAATTTTTTTTCGAAAATTTTTTTTCGAAATTTTTTTCGAAAATTTTTTTGAAATTTTTTTTCGAAATTTTTTTTCGAAATTTTTTTTCAAAATTTTTTTTCGAAAATTTTTTTCAAAATTTTTTTCGAAAATTTTTTTTCGAAATTTCTTTCGAAAATTTTTTTCAATTTTTTTTTTGAAAATTTTTTTTCGAAATTTTTTCGAAAATTTTTTCGAAAATTTTTTTGAAAATTTTTTTTCAAAATTTTTTTCCAAAATTTTTTTTCAAAAATGTTTTTCGAGATTTTTTTCGAAAATTTTTTTAAATTTTTTTTCGAAATTTTTTTTTCAAAATTTTTTTTCAAAATTTTTTTAAAAATTTTTTTTCGAAATTTTTTTTCAAAATTTTTTTCGAAAAATTTTTTTTCAAAATTTTTTCGAAATTTTTTTTCAAATTTTTTTTCGAAATTTTTTTTCATAATTTTTTTCGAAATTTTTTTTTCGAAATTTTTTTCGAAAATTCTTTTCGAAAATTTTTTTCGAAATTTTTTTTTTTAAATTTTTTTCCAAAACTTTTTTCGAAAATTTTTTTTCGAAATTTTTTTCGAAAATTTTTTCGAAAATTTTTTTGAAAATTTTTTTCGAAATTTTTTTTCAAAATTTTTTTCCAAAATTTTTTTGAAAATTTTTTTGAAAATTTTTTTGAAAATTTTTTTGAAAATTTTTTTGAAAATTTTTTTGAAAATTTTTTTGAAAATTTTTTTGAAAATTTTTTTTCAAAATTTTTTTTGAAAATTTTTTTTCGATGATTTTTTTAAAAATTTCGAATTTTTTTTCGAAATTTCTTTCGAAAATTTTTTTTCGAAATTTTTTTCGAAAATTTTTTTTCGAAATTTTTTTCGAAAATTTTTTTCAAAATTTTTTTCGAAATTGTTTTCAAAATTTTTTTCGAAATTTTTTTCGAAAATTTTTTTCGAAATTTTTTTTCCAAATTTTTTTTCAAAATTTTTTTCGAAAATTTTTTTTCCAAATTTTTTCAAAATTTTTTTTCGAAATTTTTTTAGAAAATTTTTTTCAATATTTTTTTCGAAAAATTTTTTTCCAAAATTTTCTCGAAAATTTTTTTCGAAATTTTTTTTTCAAAATTTTTTTCGAAAATTTTTTTTCGATTTTTTTTTGAAAATATTTTTTGAGAAATGGTTTTTTCAAATTTTTTCGAAAATTTTTTTTCGAAATTTTTTTCGAAAATTTTTTTCAATACTTTTATCGAAAAATTTTTTTCCAAAATTTTTTCGAAAATTTTTTTGAAAATTTTTTTTGGAAATTTTTTTTCAAAAATTTTTTCGAAATTTTTTTTTCGAAATTTTTTTCGAAAATTTTTTTTCAAAATTTTTTCGAAAATTTTTTTAAAAATTTTTTTCGAAAATTTTTTTTCGAAATTTTTTTCGAAAATTTTTTTTAAAATTTTTTTTCCGAATTTTTTTTCAAAATTTTTTGCGAAAATTTTTTTCGAAAATTTTTTTCAAAATTTTTTTCGAAAATTTTTTTTCGAAATTTCTTTCGAAAATTTTTTTCGAAAATTTTTTTTCGAAAGTTTTTTCGAAAATTTTTTTGAAAATTTTTTTCGAAATTTTTTTTCAAAATTTTTTTCAAAAATTTTTTTTCGAAATTTTTTTCGAAATTTTTTTCGAAAATTTTTTTCAAAATTTTTTTTCTGAATTTTTTTTCAAAATTTTTTTCGAAAATTTTTTTTCGAAAATTTTTTAAATTTTTTTTTCGAAAATTTTTTTTCGTAATTTCTTTCGAAAATTTTTTTCGAAAATTTTTTTTTGAAAATTTTTTCGAAAATTTTTTTTGAAATTTTTTTTCGAAAAATATTTTTGCAAAATTTTTTAGAAATTTTTTTCGAAAATTTTTTTCAAAATTTTTTTCGAAATTTTGTTCGAAAATTTTTTTAAAAATTTTTTTAAAAATTTTTTTCGAAAAATTTTTTTCCAAAATTTTTTCGAAAATTTTTTTGAACATTTTTTTCGAAAATTTTTTTTCGAAAATTTTTTTTTCAAAATTTTTTTCGAAAATTTTTTTTCGAAATTTTTTTCGAAAATTTTTTTGAAAATTTTTTTCGAAAAATGTTTTTGAAAATTTTTTTCGAAAATTTTTTTGAAAATATTTTTCGAAATTTTTTTTCAAAATTTTTTTCAAAATTTTTTTCAAAATTTTTTTCAAAATTTTTTTTCCAAATTTTTTTTCAAATTTTTTTTCGAAAATTTTTTTTCGAAAATTTTTTTAAAAATTTTTTTCGAATTTTTTTTCGAAATTTCTTTCGAAAATTTTTTTCGAAATTTTTTTTCAAAATTTTTTTCGAAAATTTTTTTAAAAATTTTTTTCGAAAATTTTTCGAAAATTTTTTTCAAAATTTTTTTCCAAAAATTTTTTTCCAAAATCTTTTCGAAAATTTTTTTGAAAATTTTTTTCAAAATGTTTTTCGAAAATTTTTTTTCGAAATTTTTTTCGAAAATTTTTTTGAAAATTTTTTTTGAAAAATTTTTTTGAAAATTTTTTTCGAATATTTTTTTGAAAATGTTTTTTGAAAATTTTTTTCAAAATTTTTTTTCGAAATTTTTTTCGAAAATTTTTTTCAATATTTTTTTCGAAAATTTTTTTGAAAATTTTTTTCGAAAATTTTTTTGAAAATTTTTTTCGAAATTTTTTTTCAAAATTTTTTTTAAAATTTTTTTCCAAAATTTTTTTCAAAATATTTTTCGAAAAATTTTTTTCGAAATTTCTTTCGAAAATTTTTTTCGAAATTTTTTTTCAAAATTTTTTTCGAAAATTTTTTTTCGAAATTTTTTTCGAAAATTTTTTTCAAAATTTTTTACGAAATTTTTTTGGAAAATTTTTTTCAAAATTTTTTTCGAAAAATTTTTTTCCAAAATTTTTTCGAAAATTTTTTTGGAAAATTTTTTTCGAAAATTTTTTTCAAAATTTTTTTCGAATATTTTTTTGAAAATTTTTTTTCCAAAATTTTTTCAAATTTTTTTTTCGAAATTTTTTTCGAAAATTTTTTTCAATATTTTTTTCGAAAAATTTTTTTCCAAAATTTTGTCGAAAATTTTTTTGAAAATTTTTTTCGAAATTTTTTTCGAAAATTTTTTTTCGAAAATTTTTTTCAAAATTATTTCTGAAAATGTCTTCGAAATTTTTTTTAAAATTTTTTTTCGAAATTTTTTTTCAAAATTTTTTTTGAAAATTTTTTTCCAAAATTTTTTCGAAACTTTTTTCAAAATTTTTTTCAAAATTTTTTTCGAAATTTTTTTCGAAAATTTTTTTCAAAATTTTTTTCGAAAAATTTTTTTCCAAAATTTTTTCGAAAATTTTTCTGAAAATGTTTTTCGAAAATTTTTTTTCGAAAATTTTTTTGAAAATTTTTTTCGAAAATTTTTTTGAAAATTTTTTTCGAAATTTCTTTTCAAAAGTTTTTTCGAAAATTTTTTTTTGGAAATTTTTTTCGAAAATTTTTTTTCGAAATTTTTTTCAAAATTTTTTTTCCAAATTTTCTTTCAAAATTTTTTTCGAAAATTTTTTTCGAAATTTTTTTTCAAAATTTTTTTAAAAAATTTTTTTTCAAAATTTTTTTCGAAAATTTTTTTCGAAATTTTTTTTCAAAATTTTTTTCAAAAATTTTTTTTCCAAATTTTTTTCGAAAATTTTTTTAAAAATTTTTTTCGAAATTTTTTTCGAAAATTTTTTTTCAAAATTTTTTTCGAAAATTTTTTTCAAAATTTTTTTCGAAATTTTTTTTCAAAATTTTTTCGAAATTTTTTTTCAAAATTTTTTTCGAAAATTTTTTTTCGAAATTTTTTTCGAAAATTTTTTTTCGAAATTTTTTTCGAAAATTTTTTTCAAAATTTTTTTCGAAATTTTTTTCAAAATTTTTTTCGAAATTTTTTTCGAAAATTTTTTTCGAAATTTTTTTTCCAAATTTTTTTTCAAAGTTTTTTTCGAAAATTTTTTTTTCAAAATTTTTTCAAAATTTTTTTTCGAAATTTTTTTCGAAAATTTTTTTCAATATTTTTTTCCAAAATTTTCTCGAAAATTTTTTTCGAAATTTTTTTTTCAAAATTTTTTTCGAAAATTTTTTTTCGAATTTTTTTTGAAAATATTTTTTGAGAAATTTTTTTTTCAAATTTTTTCGAAAATTTTTTTTCGAAATTTTTTTCGAAAATTTTTTTCAATATTTTTTTCGAAAAATTTTTTTCCAAAATTTTTTCGAAAATTTTTTTTCGAAAATTTTTTGGAAAATTTTTTTTCGAAAATTTTTTCGAGAATTTTTTTGAAATTTTTTTTGGAAATTTTTTTTCAAAATTTTTTTCGAAAATTTTTTTTTGAAATTTTTTTCGAAAATTTTTTTCAAATTTTTTTCCAAAATTTTTTCGAAAATTTTTTTCAAAATTTTTTTCGAAAATTTTTTTTCGAAATTTTTTTTCGAAAATTTTTTTTCGACATTTTTTTCGAAAATTTTTTTCAAAATTTTTTTTCCAAATTTTTTTCAAAATTTTTTTCAAAATTTTTTTTCCAAATTTTTTTCAAAATTTTTTTTGAAAATTTTTTTTCGAATTTTTTTTCAAAATTTTTTTTGAAAATTTTTTTTCGAAAATTTTTTTCAACATTTTTTTCGATATTTTTTTCGAAAATTTTTTTGAAAATTTTTTTCGAAAAATTTTTTTGAAAATTTTTTTCGAAAATTTTTTCGAAAATTTTTTTCGAAATTTTTTTTTCAAAATTTTTTTCGAAAATTTTTTTTCGAAATTTTTTTCGAAAATTTTTTTTCGAAATTTTTTTCGAAAATTTTTTTCAAAATTTTTTTTCCAAATTTTTTTTTCAAAATTTTTTCGAAAATTTTTTTTCGTAATTTCTTTCGAAAATTTTTTTCGAAAATTTTTTTTCGAAAATTTTTTCGAAAATTTTTTTGAAATTTTTTTTCGAAAAATTTTTTTGCAAAATTTTTTTCGAAATTTTTTTTCAAAATTTTTTTCGAAAATTTTTTTTGAAATTTTTTTCGAAAATTTTTTTTCGAAATTTTTTTCGAAAATTTTTTTCGAAATTTTTTTCGAAATTTTTTTCGGAAAATTTTTTTCGAAATTTTTTTCCAAATTTTTTTTCAAAATTTTTTTCGAAATTTTTTTTTCCAAATTTTTTTCAAAATTTTTTTTCGAAATTTTTCTCGAAAATTTTTTTCAATATTTTTTTCGAAAATTTTTTTTCGAAATTTTTTTCGAAAATTTTTTTCGAAAATTTTTTTTCGAAAATTTTTTTCAAATTTTTTTTCTAAATTTTTTTCGAAAATTTTTTTTCGAAATTTTTTTCGAAAATTTTTTTCAAAATTCTTTTCGAATTTTTTTTCGAAAATTTTTTTCGAAATTTTTTTTCGAAATTTTTTTTCCAAATTTTTTTTCAAAATTTTTTTCGAAAATTTTTTTTCGATTTTTTTTATCTATTTTCGAAAAAATTTTTTCGAAATTTTTTTTCGAAACTTTTTTTTCGAAAATTTTTTTCAAAATTTTTTCTGAAAATTTTTTCGAAAATTTTTTAAAAAATTTTTTCGAATTTTTTTTTCAAAATCTTTTCGAAATTTTTTTTTCAAAATTTTTTTCGAAAAGTTTTTTCAAAATTTTTTTCGAAATTTTCTTCGAAAATTTTTTTCAAAATTTTTTTCGAAAAACTTTTTTCCAAAATTTTTTCGAAAATTTTTTTGAAAATTTTTTTGAAATTTTTTTTTTGAAATTTTTTTTCAAAATTTTTTTCGGAAATTTTTTTTCGAAATTTTTTTTTCAAAATTTTTTTCGAAAATTTTTTTTCGAAATTTTTTTCGAAAATTTTTTTTCGAAATTTTTTTCGAAAATTTTTTTCAAAATTTTTTTTCCAAATTTTTTTTTCAAAATTTTTTCGAAAATTTTTTTTCGTAATTTCTTTCGAAAATTTTTTTCGAAAATTTTTTTTCGAAAATTTTTTCGAAAATTTTTTTGAAATTTTTTTTCGAAAAATTTTTTTGCAAAATTTTTTCAAAATTTTTTTTGAAAATTTTTTTCGAAATTTTTTTCAAAATTTTTTTCGAAAATTTTTTTCGAAATTTTTTTTCAAAATTTTTTTCGAAATTTTTTTTCAAAATTTTTTTCGAAATTTTTTTTCAAAATTTTTTTCGAAAATTTTTTTTGAAATTTTTTTCGAAAATGTTTTTTCGAAATTTTTTTCGAAAATTTTTTTCGAAATTTTTTTCGAAATTTTTTTCGGAAAATTTTTTTCGAAATTTTTTTCCAAATTTTTTTTCAAAATTTTTTTCGAAATTTTTTTTTCCAAATTTTTTTCAAAATTTTTTTTCGAAATTTTTCTCGAAAATTTTTTTCAATATTTTTTTCGAAATTTTTTTTTCGAAATTTTTTTCGAAAATTTTTTTCGAAAATTTTTTTTCGAAAATTTTTTTCAAATTTTTTTCAAATTTTTTTTCTAAATTTTTTTCGAAAATTTTTTTTCGAAATTTTTTTCGAAAATTTTTTTCAAAATTCTTTCCGAATTTTTTTTCGAAAATTTTTTTCGAAATTTTTTTTCGAAATTTTTTTTCCAAATTTTTTTTCAAAATTTTTTTCGAAAATTTTTTTTCGATTTTTTTTATCTATTTTCGAAAAATTTTTTTCGAAATTTTTTTTCGAAAATTTTTTTTCGAAAATTTTTTTCAAAATTTTTTCTGAAAATTTTTTCGAAAATTTTTTAAAAAATTTTTTTCGAATTTTTTTTTCAAAATCTTTTCCAAATTTTTTTTTTCAAAATTTTTTTCGAAAATTTTTTTCAAAATTTTTTTCGAAATTTTTTTCGAAAATTTTTTTCAAAATTTTTTTCGAAAAATTTTTTTCGAAAATTTTTTCGAAAATTTTTTTGAAATTTTTTTTTTTAAATTTTTTTTCAAAATTTTTTTCGGAAAGTTTTTTTCGAAATTTTTTTTCAAATTTTTTTTCAAATTTTTTTTTCCAAATTTTTTTTCAAAATTTTTTTCGAAAATTTTTTTTCGAAAATTTTTTTCAAAATTTTTTTTCGAAAATTTTTTTTCAAAATTTTTTTTCAAATTTTTTTTCAAATTTTTTTTCGAAAATTTTTTTTTGAAATTTTTTTCGAAAATTTGTTTTCAAAATGTTTTTTTCAAATTTTTTTTCGAAAATTTTTTTTCGAAAATTTTTTTCAAACTTTTTTTCGAAAATTTTTTTTCGAAAATTTTTTTCAAAATATTTTCGGAAAGATTTTTTCGAATTTTTTTTCGAAAATTTTTTTTCGAAATTTTTTTCGAAAATTTTTTTGAAATTTTTTTTCGAAATTTTTTTTCGAAATTTTTTTTCAAAATTTTTTTTCGAAAATTTTTTTCAAAATTTTTTTCGAAAATTTTTTTTCGAAATTTCTTTCGAAAATTTTTTTCAATTTTTTTTTTGAAAATTTTTTTTCGAAATTTTTTCGAAAATTTTTTCGAAAATTTTTTTGAAAATTTTTTTTCAAAATTTTTTTCCAAAATTTTTTTTCAAAAATGTTTTTCGAGATTTTTTTCGAAAATTTTTTTAAATTTTTTTTCGAAATTTTTTTTTCAAAATTTTTTTTCAAAATTTTTTTAAAAATTTTTTTTCGAAATTTTTTTTCAAAATTTTTTTCGAAAAATTTTTTTTCAAAATTTTTTCGAAATTTTTTTTCAAATTTTTTTTCGAAATTTTTTTTCATAATTTTTTTCGAAATTTTTTTTTCGAAATTTTTTTCGAAAATTCTTTTCGAAAATTTTTTTCGAAATTTTTTTTTTTAAATTTTTTTCCAAAACTTTTTTCGAAAATTTTTTTTCGAAATTTTTTTCGAAAATTTTTTCGAAAATTTTTTTGAAAATTTTTTTCGAAATTTTTTTTCAAAATTTTTTTCCAAAATTTTTTTGAAAATTTTTTTGAAAATTTTTTTGAAAATTTTTTTGAAAATTTTTTTGAAAATTTTTTTGAAAATTTTTTTGAAAATTTTTTTGAAAATTTTTTTGAAAATTTTTTTTCAAAATTTTTTTTGAAAATTTTTTTTCGATGATTTTTTTAAAAATTTCGAATTTTTTTTCGAAATTTCTTTCGAAAATTTTTTTTCGAAATTTTTTTCGAAAATTTTTTTTCGAAATTTTTTTCGAAAATTTTTTTCAAAATTTTTTTCGAAATTGTTTTCAAAATCTTTTTCGAAATTTTTTTCGAAAATTTTTTTCGAAATTTTTTTTCCAAATTTTTTTTCAAAATTTTTTTCGAAAATTTTTTTTCCAAATTTTTTCAAAATTTTTTTTCGAAATTTTTTTAGAAAATTTTTTTCAATATTTTTTTCGAAAAATTTTTTTCCAAAATTTTCTCGAAAATTTTTTTCGAAATTTTTTTTTCAAAATTTTTTTCGAAAATTTTTTTTCGATTTTTTTTTGAAAATATTTTTTGAGAAATGGTTTTTTCAAATTTTTTCGAAAATTTTTTTTCGAAATTTTTTTCGAAAATTTTTTTCAATACTTTTATCGAAAAATTTTTTTCCAAAATTTTTTCGAAAATTTTTTTGAAAATTTTTTTTGGAAATTTTTTTTCAAAAATTTTTTCGAAATTTTTTTTTCGAAATTTTTTTCGAAAATATTTTTTCAAAATTTTTTCGAAAATTTTTTTAAAAATTTTTTTCGAAAATTTTTTTTCGAAATTTTTTTCGAAAATTTTTTTTAAAATTTTTTTTCCGAATTTTTTTTCAAAATTTTTTGCGAAAATTTTTTTCGAAAATTTTTTTCAAAATTTTTTTCGAAAATTTTTTTTCGAAATTTCTTTCGAAAATTTTTTTCGAAAATTTTTTTTCGAAAGTTTTTTCGAAAATTTTTTTGAAAATTTTTTTCGAAATTTTTTTTCAAAATTTTTTTCAAAAATTTTTTTTCGAAATTTTTTTCGAAATTTTTTTCGAAAATTTTTTTCAAAATTTTTTTTCTGAATTTTTTTTCAAAATTTTTTTCGAAAATTTTTTTTCGAAAATTTTTTAAATTTTTTTTTCGAAAATTTTTTTTCGTAATTTCTTTCGAAAATTTTTTTCGAAAATTTTTTTTTGAAAATTTTTTCGAAAATTTTTTTTGAAATTTTTTTTCGAAAAATATTTTTGCAAAATTTTTTAGAAATTTTTTTCGAAAATTTTTTTCAAAATTTTTTTCGAAATTTTGTTCGAAAATTTTTTTAAAAATTTTTTTAAAAATTTTTTTCGAAAAATTTTTTTCCAAAATTTTTTCGAAAATTTTTTTGAACATTTTTTTCGAAAATTTTTTTTCGAAAATTTTTTTTTCAAAATTTTTTTCGAAAATTTTTTTTCGAAATTTTTTTCGAAAATTTTTTTGAAAATTTTTTTCGAAAAATGTTTTTGAAAATTTTTTTCGAAAATTTTTTTGAAAATATTTTTTGAAATTTTTTTTCAAAATTTTTTTCAAAATTTTTTTCAAAATTTTTTTCAAAATTTTTTTTCCAAATTTTTTTTCAAATTTTTTTTCGAAAATTTTTTTTCGAAAATTTTTTAAAAAATTTTTTTCGAATTTTTTTTCGAAATTTCTTTCGAAAATTTTTTTCGAAATTTTTTTTCAAAATTTTTTTCGAAAAATTTTTTAAAAATTTTTTTCGAAAATTTTTCGAAAATTTTTTTCAAAATTTTTTTCCAAAAATTTTTTTCCAAAATCTTTTCGAAAATTTTTTTGAAAATTTTTTTCAAAATGTTTTTCGAAAATTTTTTTTCGAAATTTTTTTCGAAAATTTTTTTGAAAATTTTTTTTGAAAAATTTTTTTGAAAATTTTTTTCGAATATTTTTTTGAAAATGTTTTTTGAAAATTTTTTTCAAAATTTTTTTTCGAAATTTTTTTCGAAAATTTTTTTCAATATTTTTTTCGAAAAATTTTTTTCCAAAATTTTTTCGAAAATTTTTTTGAAAATTTTTTTCGAAAATTTTTTTGAAAATTTTTTTCGAAATTTTTTTTCGAAATTTTTTTTAAAATTTTTTTCCAAAATTTTTTTCAAAATATTTTTCGAAAAATTTTTTTCGAAATTTCTTTCGAAAATTTTTTTCGAAATTTTTTTTCAAAATTTTTTTCGAAAATTTTTTTTCGAAATTTTTTTCGAAAATTTTTTTCAAAATTTTTTACGAAATTTTTTTGGAAAATTTTTTTCAAAATTTTTTTCGAAAAATTTTTTTCCAAAATTTTTTCGAAAATTTTTTTGGAAAATTTTTTTCGAAAATTTTTTTCAAAATTTTTTTCGAATATTTTTTTGAAAATTTTTTTTCCAAAATTTTTTCAAATTTTTTTTTCGAAATTTTTTTCGAAAATTTTTTTCAATATTTTTTTCGAAAAATTTTTTTCCAAAATTTTGTCGAAAATTTTTTTGAAAATTTTTTTCGAAATTTTTTTCGAAAATTTTTTTTCGAAAATTTTTTTCAAAATTATTTCTGAAAATGTCTTCGAAATTTTTTTTAAAATTTTTTTTCGAAATTTTTTTTCAAAATTTTTTTTGAAAATTTTTTTCCAAAATTTTTTCGAAACTTTTTTCAAAATTTTTTTCAAAATTTTTTTCGAAATTTTTTTCGAAAATTTTTTTCAAAATTTTTTTCGAAAAATTTTTTTCCAAAATTTTTTCGAAAATTTTTCTGAAAATGTTTTTCGAAAATTTTTTTTCGAAAATTTTTTTGAAAATTTTTTTCGAAAATTTTTTTGAAAATTTTTTTCGAAATTTCTTTTCAAAAGTTTTTTCGAAAATTTTTTTTTGGAAATTTTTTTCGAAAATTTTTTTTCGAAATTTTTTTCAAAATTTTTTTTCCAAATTTTCTTTCAAAATTTTTTTCGAAAATTTTTTTCGAAATTTTTTTTCAAAATTTTTTTCAAAAATTTTTTTTCAAAATTTTTTTCGAAAATTTTTTTCGAAATTTTTTTTCAAAATTTTTTTCAAAAATTTTTTTTCCAAATTTTTTTCGAAAATTTTTTTAAAAATTTTTTTCGAAATTTTTTTCGAAAATTTTTTTTCAAAATTTTTTTCGAAAATTTTTTTCAAAATTTTTTTCGAAATTTTTTTTCAAAATTTTTTCGAAATTTTTTTTCAAAATTTTTTTCGAAAATTTTTTTTCGAAATTTTTTTCGAAAATTTTTTTTCGAAATTTTTTTCGAAAATTTTTTTCAAAATTTTTTTCGAAATTTTTTTCAAAATTTTTTTCGAAATTTTTTTCGAAAATTTTTTTCGAAATTTTTTTTCCAAATTTTTTTTCAAAATTTTTTTCGAAAATTTTTTTTTCAAAATTTTTTCAAAATTTTTTTTCGAAATTTTTTTCGAAAATTTTTTTCAATATTTTTTTCCAAAATTTTCTCGAAAATTTTTTTCGAAATTTTTTTTTCAAAATTTTTTTCGAAAATTTTTTTTCGAATTTTTTTTGAAAATATTTTTTGAGAAATTTTTTTTTCAAATTTTTTCGAAAATTTTTTTTCGAAATTTTTTTCGAAAATTTTTTTCAATATTTTTTTCGAAAAATTTTTTTCCAAAATTTTTTCGAAAATTTTTTTCAAAATTTTTTTCGAAATTTTTTTTCAAAATTTTTTCGAAATTTTTTTTCAAAATTTTTTTCGAAAATTTTTTTTCGAAATTTTTTTCGAAAATTTTTTTTCGAAATTTTTTTCAAAATTGTTTTCGAAATTTTTTTCAAAATTTTTTTCGAAATTTTTTTCGAAAATTTTTTTCGAAATTTTTTTTCCAAATTTTTTTTCAAAATTTTTTTCGAAAATTTTTTTTCCAAAATTTTTTCAAAATTTTTTTTCGAAATTTTTTTCGAAAATTTTTTTCAATATTTTTTTCGAAAAATTTTTTTCCAAAATTTTCTCGAAAATTTTTTTCGAAATATTTTTTTCGAAATTTTTTTTTCAAAATTTTTTTCGAAAATTTTTTTTCGAATTTTTTTTGAAAATATTTTTTGAGAAATTTTTTTTTCAAATTTTTTCGAAAATTTTTTTTCGAAATTTTTTTCGAAAATTTTTTTCAATATTTTTTTCGAAAAATTTTTTTCCAAAATTTTTTCGAAAATTCTTTTCAAAATTTTTTTCGAAAATTTTGAAAAAAAATTTCGAAAAAAATTTTGAAAAAAATTTCGAAAAAAATATTTCGAAAATAAATTTCGAAAAAAAATTTTCGAAAAAAATTTTCAAAAAATTTTTACAAAAAAAATTTTCAAAAAAATTTTCGAAAAAAATTTCAAAAAAAAAATATCGAAAAAAATTTTTAAAAAAATTTTCGAAAAAAAATTTTCGAAAAAAAATTTTCGAAAAAAATTTTGAAAAAAATTTCGAAAAAAAATTTTCGAAAAAAATTTTGAAAAACATTTGGAAAAAAAATTTTGAAAAAAATTTTCGAAAAAAATGTCGAAAAAAAATTTTTGAAAAAAAATTTCGAAAAAAAATTTTGGAAAAAAATTTGAAAAAAATTTTCGAAAAAAATTTCGAAAAAAAATTTTCGAAAAAAATTTTGAAAAAAAATTTCCAAAAAAATTTTCAAAAAAATTCTCGAAAAAATTTTCGTAAAAAAATTTTCGAAAAAATTTTCGAAAAAAAATTTTCGAAAAAAATTTTGAAAAAATTTTCAAAAAAATTTTCGAAAAAATTTTGGAAAAAAATTTTTCGAAAAAAATTTTGAAAAAAATTTTCGAAAAAATTTTGGAAAAAAATTTTTCGAAAAAAATTTTTAAAAAAATTGTCGGACAAAATTTCGAAAAAAATTTTGAAAAAAATTTTCGAAAAAAATTTCGAAAAAATTTTGCAAAAATATTTTTCGAAAAAAAATTTCAAAAAATTTTTTTCAAAATTTTTTTCGAAAATTTTTTTTTGAAATTTTTTTTCTAAATTTTTTTCGAAAATTTTTTTTCGAAATTTTTTTCGAAAATTTTTTTTCGAAATTTTTTTCGAAAATTTTTTTCAAAATTTTTTTCGAATTTTTTTTTCGAATTTTTTTTTCCAAATTTTATCGAATTTTTTTATCTATTTTCGAATAATTTTTTTCGAAATTTTTTTTCGAAAATGTTTTTCAAAATTTTTTTCGAAATTTTTTTTCAAAATTTTTTCGAAAATTTTTTTTCAAAATTTTTTTCGAAAATTTTTTTCAAAATTTTTTTCGAAAATTTTTTTCAAAATTTTTTTCGAAATTTTTTTCAAAATTTTTTTCGAAAAATTTTTTTCCAAAATTCTTTCGAAAATTTTTTTGAAAATTTTTTTCGAAAATTTTTTTTCGAAATTTTTTTCAAGAATTTTTTTGAAATATTTTTTCGAAATTTTTTTTTCGAAATTTTTTTCGAAAATTTTTTTCAAAATTTTTTTTCCAAATTTTTTTTCAAAATTTTTTTCGAAAATTTTTTTCGAAAATTTTTTTCGAAATTTTTTTTCCAAATTTTTTTCGAAAATTTTTTTTCGAAATTTTTTTCGTAAATTTTTTTCAAAATTTTTTTCGAAATTTTGTTCGAAAATTTTTTTAAAAATTTTTTTGGAAATTTTTTTTTCCAAAATTTTTTCGAAATTTTTTTTGAAAATTTTTTCGAATTTTTTTTTTCGAAAATTTTTTTCAAAATTTTTTTCGAAAATTTTTTTTCGAAATTTTTTTCGAAAATTTTTTTGAAAATATTTTTCAAAAAATTTTTTGATAAAATTTTTTTCGAAAATTTATTTGAAAATTATTTTCGAAATTTTTTTTCAAAATTTTTTTCAAAATTTTTTTTCAAAATTTTTTTCAAATTTTTTTTTCAAAATTTTTTTCAAAATTTTTTCGAAAATCTTTTTTCGAAATTTCTTTCGAAAATTTTTTTCGAAATTTTTTTTCAAAATTTTTTTCGAAAATTATTTTCGAAAATTTTTTTTCGAATTTTTTTATCTATTTTCGAAAAGGTTTTTTCGAAATTTTTTTTCGAAATTTTTTTTCGAAAATTTTTTTCAAAATTTTTTCTGAAAATTTTTTCGAAAATTTTTTTAAAAATTTTTTTCGAAATTTTTTTTCAATTTTTTTTTTGAAAATTTTTTTTCAAATTTTTTTCGAAAATGTTTTTCAAAATTTTTTTCGAAATTTTTTTTCAAAATTTTTTCGAAAATTTTTTTTCAAAATTTTTTTCGAAAATTTTTTCGAAAATTTTTTTCAAAATTTTTTTCGAAAAATTTTTTTCCAAAATTTTTTCGAAAATTTTTTTGAAAATTTTTTTCGAAAATTTTTTTTCGAAATTTTTTTCAAAATTTTTTTTGAAATATTTTTTTCGAAAAATTTTTTTGAAATTTTTTTTCGAAAATTTTTTTGGAAATTTTTTTCGAAATTTTTTTTCAAAATTTTTTTCGAAAATTTTTTTTAGAAATTTTTTTCGAAATTTTTTTTTTGAAATTTTTTTCGAAAATTTTTTCAAAATTTTTTTTCCAATTTTTTTTTCAAAATTTTTTTCGATAATTTTTTTCGAAAATTTTTTTCGAAATTTTTTTTAAAATTTTTTTCGAAAATTTTTTTCGAAATTTTTTTCGAAAATTTTTTTCAAAATTTTTTTCGAAATTTTGTTCGAAAATTTTTTTAAAAATTTTTTTCGAAAAATTTTTTTCCAAAATTTTTTCGAAATTTTTTTTGAAAATTTTTTTTCGAAAATTTTTTTCAAAATTTTTTTCGAAAATTTTTTTTCGAAATTTTTTTCGAAAATTTTTTTGAAAATTTTTTTCAAAAAATTTTTTTAAAAATTTTTTTCGAAAATTTTTTTGAAAATTTTTTTCGAAATTTTTTTTAAAAATTTTTTTCAAAATTTTTTTTCAAAACTTTTTTCAAAATTTTTTTCGAAAATTTTTTTTCGAAATTTCTTTCGAAAATTTTTTTCGAAATTTTTTTTCAAAATTTTTTTCGAAAATTTTTTTCGAAAATTTTTTTTTGAATTTTTTTATCTATTTTCGAAAATTTTTTTTCGAAATTTTTTTTCAAAATTTTTTTTCAAAATTTTTTTTCAAAATTTTTTTTCAAAATTTTTTTTCAAATTTTTTTTCAGAACTTTTTTTCAAAATATTATTTCAAAATTTTTTTTCAAAATTTTTTTTAAAAATTTTTTTTCGAACTTTTTTTTCGAACTTTTTTTTCGAAATTTGTTTTCGAAATTTTTTTTCAAACTTTTTTTTCGAACTTTTTTTTCGAACTTTTTTTTCAAAATTTTTTTTCAAATTTTTTTTTCAAAATTTTTTTTCAAAATTTTTTTTCAAATTTTTTTTCAAATTTTTTTTCAAAATTTTTTTTTAAAATTTTTTTTCAATTTTGTTTTTCAAAATTTTTTTTCAAAATTTTTTTTCAAATTTTTTTTTCAAAATTTTTTTTCAAAATTTTTTTTCAAAATTTTTTTTCAAAATTTTTTTTCAAAATTTTTTTTCAAAATTTTTTTTCAAAATTTTTTTTCAAAATTTTTTTTCAAATTTTTTTTCAGAATTTTTTTTTTAAATTTTTTTTCAAAATTTTTTTTCAAAATTTTTTTTCAAAATTTTTTTTCAAAATTTTTTTCGAAATTTTTTTTCAAAATTTTTTTTCAAAATTTTTTTTCAAAATTTTTTTTCAAAATTTTTTTTGAAAATTTTTTTTGAAAATTTTTTTTCAAAATTTTTTTTCAAAATTTTTTTTCGAAATTTTTTTTTCGAAATTTTTTTTCGAAATTTTTTTTTCGAATTTTTTTTTCAAAATTTTTTTTCAACATTTTTTTTCAAAATTTTTTTTTAAATTTTTTTCAAAATTTTTTTCAAAATTTTTTTTCAAAATTTTTTTCGAAATTTTTTTCGAAATTTTTTTTCGAAATTTTTTTCAAAATTTTTTTCAAATTTTTTTTCAAATTTTTTTTCAAAATTTTTTTTCAAATTTTTTTTCAAATTTTTTTTCAAATTTTTTTTCAAAATTTTTTTTCAAAATTTTTTTTCAAAATTTTTTTCAAAATTTTTTTTCAAATTTTTTCTCAAAATTTTTTTTCAAAATTTTTTTTCAAAATTTTTTTTCAAATTTTTTTTCAAAATTTTTTTTTTCAAAATGTTTTTTTAAAATTTTTTTTTTAAATTTTTTTCAAAATTTTTTTTCAAAATTTTTTTTCAAAATTTTTTTTCAAAATTTTTTTCAAAATTTTTTTTCAAAATTTTTTTTTAAATTTTTTTCAAAATTTTTTTCAAAATTTTTTTTCAAAATTTTTTTCAAAATTTTTTTCAAAATTTTTTTTTAAAATTTTTTTTCAAAATTTTTTTTCAAATTTTTTTTTCAAAATTTTTTTTCAAAATTTTTTTTCAAATTTTTTTTCAAAATTTTTTTTCAAAATTTTTTTTCAAAATTTTTTTTCAAAATTTTTTTTCAAAATTTTTTTTCAAAATTTTTTTTCAAATTTTTTTTCAAAATTTTTTTTCAAAATTTTTTTTCAAAATTTTTTTTCAAAATTTTTTTTCAAAATTTTTTTTCAAAATTTTTTTTCAAAATTTTTTTTCAAAATTTTTTTTCAAAATTTTTTTTCAAAATTTTTTTTCAAAATTTTTTTTCAAAATTTTTTTTCAAAATTTTATTTCAAAATTTTTTTCAAAATTTTTTTTCAAATTTTTTTTTCAAATTTTTTTTTCGAAATTTTTTTTCGAAATTTTTTTTCAATTTTTTTTCAAAATTTTTTTTCAAAATTATTTTTCAAAATTTTTTTCAAATTTTTTTTTCAAAATTTTTTTTCAAAATTATTTTTCAAAATTTTTTTTCAAAATTATTTTTCAAAATTTTTTTTCAAAATTCTTTTTCAAAATTTTTTTTCAAATATTTTTTTCAAAATTTTTTTTCAAATTTTTTTTTCAAATTTTTTTTCAAAATTTTTTTAAAATTTTTTTTCAAATTTTTTTTTCACAATTTTTTTTCACAATTTTTTTTCAAAATTTTTTTCAAAATTTTTTTTCAAAATTTTTTTTCAAATTTTTTTTTTCAAATTTTTTTTCAAAATTTTTTTTCAAAATTTTTTTTCAAAATTTTTTTCAAAATTTTTTTTCAAAATTTTTTTCAAAATTTTTTTTCAAATTTCTTTTGAAATTTTTTTTCAAAATTTTTTTTCAAATTTTTTTCAAGATTTTTTTCAAAATTTTTTCAAAATTTTTTTCAAATTTTTTTTCAACATTTTTTTTCAATTTTTTTTCAAATTTTTTTTTCAAAATTTTTTTCAAAATTTTTTTTCAAAATTTTTTTTTAATTATTTTCAAAATTTTTCAAATTTTTTTTCAATTTTTTTTCAAATTTTTTTTCAAAATTTTTTTCAAAATTTTTTTCAATTTTTTTTTCAAATTTTTTTTCAAAATTTTTTTTCAAAATTTTTTTTCAAATTTTTTTTCAAATTTTTTTTCAAATTTTTTTTCAAAATTTTTTTTCAAATTTTTTTCAAAATTTTTTTCAAAATTTTTTTTCAAAATTTTTTTTCAAAATTTTTTTTCAAATTTTTTTTTTAATTTTTTTTTTTAATTTTTTTTTCAAAATTTTTTTCAAAATTTTTTTCAAAATTTTTTCTCAAATTTTTTTCAAATTTTTTTTCAAAATTTTTTTCAAAATTTTTTTCAAATTTTTTTTCAAAATTTTTTTTCAAATTTTTTTTCAAAATTTTTTTTTAAATTTTTTTTTCAAACTTTTTTTCAAAATTTTTTTCAAAATTTTTTTTCAAAATTTTTTTCAAAATTTTTTTTCAGAATTTTTTTTCAAAATTTTTTTTCAAAATTTTTTTCAAAATTTTTTTTCAAAATGTTTTTTCAAAATTTTTTTTCAAAATTTTTTTTCAAATTTTTTTCAAATTTTTTTTCAAATACCTTTTCAATATTTTTTTCAAAATTTTTTTTCAAAATTTTTTTTCAATTTTTTTTTCAAATTTTTTTTCAAAATTTTTTTTCAAAATTTTTTTTTCAAATTTTTTTTTCAAATTTTTTTTTGAAATTTTTTTCAAAATTTTTTTTCAAAATTTTTTTTCAAATTTTTTTTTTCAACATTTTATTTCAAAATTTTTTTTCAAAATTTTTTTTCAAAATTTTTTTCAAATTTTTTTTTCAAAATTTTTTTTCAAAATTTTTTTTCAAAATTTTTTTTCAAATTTTTTTTCAAAATTTTTTTTCAAATTTTTTTTCAAAATTTTTTTTCAAAATTTTTTTTCAAATTTTTTTTCAAAATTTTTTTCAAATTTTTTTTTCAAAATTTTTTTTCAAAATTTTTTTCAAAATTTTTTTTCAAATTTTTTTCAAAACTTTTTTTCAAAATATTTTTTCAAAATTTTTTTTCAAAATTTTTTTTCAAAATTTTTTTTTCAAATTTTTTTCGAACTTTTTTTCGAACTTTTTTTTCGAAATTTTTTTTCGAACTTTTTTTTCGAAATTTTTTTTCGAACTTTTTTTTCGAACTTTTTTTTCGAACTTTTTTTTCAAAATTTTTTTCAAAATTTTTTTTCAATTTTTTTTTCAAATTTTTTTTTCAAAATTTTTTTTCAAAATTTTTTTTCAAAATTTTTTTTCAAAATTTTTTTTCAAAATTTTTTTTCAAAATTTTTTTTCGAAATTTTTTTTCGAACTTTTTTTCGAAATTTTTTTCGAACTTTTTTTTCGAACTTTTTTTTCGAACTTTTTTTTCAAAATTTTTTTTCAAAATTTTTTTTCAAATTTTTTTTCATTTTTTTTTTTCAAAATTTTTTTTTCAAAATTTTTTTTCAAAATTTTTTTTCAAAATTTTTTTTCAAAATTTTTTTTCAAAATTTTTTTCAAATTTTTTTCAGAACTTTTTTTCAAAATATTATTTCAAAATTTTTTTTCAAAATTTTTTTAAAAATTTTTTTTCGAACTTTTTTTCGAATTTGTTTTCGAACTTTTTTTTCGAAATTTTTTTCGAACTTTTTTTCGAACTTTTTTTTCGAACTTTTTTTCAAAATTTTTTTTCAAATTTTTTTTCAAAATTTTTTTTCAAAATTTTTTTTCAAATTTTTTTTCAAATTTTTTTTCAAATTTTTTTTTAAAATTTTTTTTCAATTTTTTTTTTCAAAATTTTTTTAAATTTTTTCAAATTTTTTTTAAATTTTTTTCAAATTTTTTTCAAAATTTTTTTCAAAATTTTTTTTCAAATTTTTTTCAAATTTTTTTTCAAAATTTTTTTTCAAATTTTTTTTTCAAAATTTTTTTTTCAAATTTTTTTCAAAAATTTTTTTCAAAATTTTTTTTCAAATTTTTTTCAAAATTTTTTTTCAAAATTTTTTTCGAAATTTTTTTTCGAAATTTTTTTCGAAATTTTTTTCAAAATTTTTTTTCAAATTTTTTTTCAAAATTTTTTTTCAAAATTTTTTTTCAAATTTTTTTTCAAATTTTTTTCAAAATTTTTTTTCAAAATTTTTTTCAAAATTTTTTTTCAAAATTTTTTTTCTAATTTTTTTTCAAAATTTTTTTTCAAAATTTTTTTTCAAAATTTTTTTCAAATTTTTTTTCAAAATTTTTTTTTTCAAATTTTTTTCAAAATTTTTTTTTTAATTTTTTTCAAAATTTTTTTCAAATTTTTTTTCAAAATTTTTTTTCAAAATTTTTTTCAAAATTTTTTTTCAAAATTTTATTTTCAAACTTTTTTCAAAATTTTTTTCAAATTTTTTTCAAATTTTTTTTCAAAATTTTTTTTCAAAATTTTTTTTCAAATTTTTTTTCAAATTTTTTTCAAATTTTTTTTTAAAATTTTTTTTCAATTTTTTTTTTCAAAATTTTTTTCAAATTTTTTTTCAAATTTTTTTTTTAAATTTTTTTTCAAATTTTTTTTCAAAATTTTTTTTCAAAATTTTTTTTCAAATTTTTTTCAAAATTTTTTTTCAAAATTTTTTTCAAAATTTTTTTTTCAAAATTTTTTTTCAAATTTTTTTCAAAAATTTTTTCAAAATTTTTTTTCAAAATTTTTTTTCAAAATTTTTTTCAAAATTTTTTTCGAAATTTTTTTCGAAATTTTTTTTCGAAATTTTTTTTCAAAATTTTTTTTCAATTTTTTTTCAAAATTTTTTTTCAAAATTTTTTTCAAATTTTTTTTCAAATTTTTTTTCAAAATTTTTTCGAAATTTTTTTTCGAAATTTTTTTTCAAAATTTTTTTTCAAATTTTTTTTCAAAATTTTTTTTCAAAATTTTTTTTCAAATTTTTTTTCAAATTTTTTTTCAAAATTTTTTTTCAAAATTTTTTTTCAAAATTTTTTTTCAAAATTTTTTTTCTAATTTTTTTTCAAAATTTTTTTTCAAAATTTTTTTTCAAAATTTTTTTTCAAATTTTTTTTCAAAATTTTTTTTTTCAAAATTTTTTTTCAAAATTTTTTTTTTTAATTTTTTTCAAAATTTTTTTTCAAAATTTTTTTTCAAAATTTTTTTTCAAAATTTTTTTTCAAAATTTTTTTTCAAAATTTTTTTTCAAAATTTTTTTTCAAAATTTTTTTTCAAAATTTTTTTTCAAAATTTTTTTTCAAAATTTTTTTTCAAAATTTTTTTTCAAAATTTTTTTTCAAAATTTTTTTTCAAAATTTTTTTTTTAAATTTTTTTTCAAAATTTTTTTTCAAATTTTTTTTTCAAAATTTTTTTTCAAAATTTTTTTTCAAAATTTTTTTCGAAAATTTTTTTTCGAAATTTTTTTTTCAAAATTTTTTTCGAAAATTTTTTTTCGAAATTTTTTTCGAAAATTTTTTTGAAAATTTTTTTCGAAAAATGTTTTTGAAAATTTTTTTCGAAAATTTTTTTGAAAATATTTTTCGAAATTTTTTTTCAAAATTTTTTTCAAAATTTTTTTCAAAATTTTTTTCAAAATTTTTTTCAAAATTTTTTTTCCAAATTTTTTTTCAAATTTTTTTTCGAAAATTTTTTTTCGAAAATTTTTTTAAAAAGTTTTTTCGAATTTTTTTTCGAAATTTCTTTCGAAAATTTTTTTCGAAATTTTTTTTCAAAATTTTTTTCGAAAATTTTTTTAAAAATTTTTTTCGAAAATTTTTCGAAAATTTTTTTCAAAATTTTTTTCCAAAAATTTTTTTCCAAAATCTTTTCGAAAATTTTTTTGAAAATTTTTTTCAAAATGTTTTTCGAAAATTTTTTTTCGAAATTTTTTTCGAAAATTTTTTTGAAAATTTTTTTTGAAAAATTTTTTTGAAAATTTTTTTCGAATATTTTTTTGAAAATGTTTTTTGAAAATTTTTTTCTAAATTTTTTTTCGAAATTTTTTTCGAAAATTTTTTTCAATATTTTTTTCGAAAAATTTTTTTCCAAAATTTTTTCGAAAATTTTTTTGAAAATTTTTTTCGAAAATTTTTTTGAAAATTTTTTTCGAAATTTTTTTTCAAAATTTTTTTTAAAATTTTTTTCCAAAATTTTTTTCAAAATATTTTTCGAAAAATTTTTTTCGAAATTTCTTTCGAAAATTTTTTTCGAAATTTTTTTTCAAAATTTTTTTCGAATATTTTTTTGAAAATTTTTTTTCCAAAATTTTTTCAAATTTTTTTTTCGAAATTTTTTTCGAAAATTTTTTTCAATATTTTTTTCGAAAAATTTTTTTCCAAAATTTTGTCGAAAATTTTTTTGAAAATTTTTTTCGAAATTTTTTTCGAAAATTTTTTTTCGAAAATTTTTTTCAAAATTATTTCTGAAAATGTCTTCGAAATTTTTTTTAAAATTTTTTTTCGAAATTTTTTTTCAAAATTTTTTTTGAAAATTTTTTTCCAAAATTTTTTCGAAACTTTTTTCAAAATTTTTTTCAAAATTTTTTTCGAAATTTTTTTCGAAAATTTTTTTCAAAATTTTTTTCGAAAAATTTTTTTCCAAAATTTTTTCGAAAATTTTTCTGAAAATGTTTTTCGAAAATTTTTTTTCGAAAATTTTTTTGAAAATTTTTTTCGAAAATTTTTTTGAAAATTTTTTTCGAAATTTCTTTTCAAAAGTTTTTTCGAAAATTTTTTTTTGGAAATTTTTTTCGAAAATTTTTTTTCGAAATTTTTTTCAAAATTTTTTTTCCAAATTTTTTTTCAAAATTTTTTTCGAAAATTTTTTTCGAAATTTTTTTTCAAAATTTTTTTCAAAAATTTTTTTTCAAAATTTTTTTCGAAAATTTTTTTCGAAATTTTTTTTCAAAATTTTTTTCAAAAATTTTTTTTCCAAATTTTTTTCGAAAATTTTTTTAAAAATTTTTTTCGAAATTTTTTTCGAAAATTTTTTTTCAAAATTTTTTTCGAAAATTTTTTTCAAAATTTTTTTCGAAATTTTTTTTCAAAATTTTTTCGAAATTTTTTTTCAAAATTTTTTTCGAAAATTTTTTTTCGAAATTTTTTTCGAAAATTTTTTTTCGAAATTTTTTTCGAAAATTTTTTTCAAAATTTTTTTCGAAATTTTTTTCAAAATTTTTTTCGAAATTTTTTTCGAAAATTTTTTTCGAAATTTTTTTTCCAAATTTTTTTTCAAAATTTTTTTCGAAAATTTTTTTTTCAAAATTTTTTCAAAATTTTTTTTCGAAATTTTTTTCGAAAATTTTTTTCAATATTTTTTTCCAAAATTTTCTCGAAAATTTTTTTCGAAATTTTTTTTTCAAAATTTTTTTCGAAAATTTTTTTTCGAATTTTTTTTGAAAATATTTTTTGAGAAATTTTTTTTTCAAATTTTTTCGAAAATTTTTTTTCGAAATTTTTTTCGAAAATTTTTTTCAATATTTTTTTCGAAAAATTTTTTTCCAAAATTTTTTCGAAAATTTTTTTCAAAATTTTTTTCAAAATTTTTTTTCAAAATTTTTTCGAAATTTTTTTTCAAAATTTTTTTCGAAAATTTTTTTTCGAAATTTTTTTCGAAAATTTTTTTTCGAAATTTTTTTCAAAATTGTTTTCGAAATTTTTTTCAAAATTTTTTTCGAAATTTTTTTCGAAAATTTTTTTCGAAATTTTTTTTCCAAATTTTTTTTCAAAATTTTTTTCGAAAATTTTTTTTCCAAAATTTTTTCAAAATTTTTTTTCGAAATTTTTTTCGAAAATTTTTTTCAATATTTTTTTCGAAAAATTTTTTTCCAAAATTTTCTCGAAAATTTTTTTCGAAATATTTTTTTCGAAATTTTTTTTTCAAAATTTTTTTCGAAAATTTTTTTTCGAATTTTTTTTAAAATATTTTTTGAGAAATTTTTTTTTCAAATTTTTTCGAAAATTTTTTTTCGAAATTTTTTTCGAAAATTTTTTTCAATATTTTTTTCGAAAAATTTTTTTCCAAAATTTTTTCGAAAATTCATTTCAAAATTTTTTTCGAAAATTTTGAAAAAAAATTTATAAAAAAAATTTTGAAAAAAATTTCGAAAAAAAATTTTCGAAAATAAATTTCGAAAAAAAATTTTCGAAAAAAATTTTCAAAAAATTTTTACAAAAAAAATTTTCAAAAAAATTTTCGAAAAAAATTTCAAAAAAAAAATATCGAAAAAAATTTTAAAAAAAATTTTCGAAAAAAAATTTTCGAAAAAAAATTTTCGAAAAAAATTTTGAAAAAAATTTCGAAAAAAAATTTTCGAAAAAAATTTTGAAAAACATTTGGAAAAAAAATTTTGAAAAAAATTTTCGAAAAAAATGTCGAAAAAAAATTTTCGAAAAAAAATTTCGAAAAAAAATTTTGGAAAAAAATTTGAAAAAAATTTTCGAAAAAAATTTCGAAAAAAAATTTTCGAAAAAAATTTTGAAAAAAAATTTCCAAAAAAATTTTCAAAAAAATTCTCGAAAAAATTTTCGTAAAAAAATTTTCGAAAAAATTTTCGAAAAAAAATTTTCGAAAAAAATTTTGAAAAAAATTTTCGAAAAAAAATTTTCAAAAAAATTTTCGAAAGAATTTTGGAAAAAAATTTTTCGAAAAAAATTTTGAAAAAAATTTTCGAAAAAATTTTGGAAAAAAATTTTTCGAAAAAAATTTTTAAAAAAATTGTCGGACAAAATTTCGAAAAAAATTTTGAAAAAAATTTTCGAAAAAAATTTTCGAAAAAAATTTCGAAAAAATTTTGCAAAAATATTTTTCGAAAAAAAATTTCAAAAAATTTTTTTCAAAATTTTTTTCGAAAATTTTCTTTTGAAATTTTTTTTCTAAATTTTTTTCGAAAATTTTTTTTCGAAATTTTTTTCGAAAATTTTTTTCAAAATTTTTTTCGAATTTTTTTTTCGAATTTTTTTTTCCAAATTTTATCGAATTTTTTTATCTATTTTCGAATAATTTTTTTCGAAATTTTTTTTCGAAAATGTTTTTCAAAATTTTTTTCGAAATTTTTTTTCAAAATTTTTTCGAAAATTTTTTTTCAAAATTTTTTTCGAAAATTTTTTTCAAAATTTTTTTCGAAAATTTTTTTCAAAATTTTTTTCGAAATTTTTTTCAAAATTTTTTTCGAAAAATTTTTTTCCAAAATTCTTTCGAAAATTTTTTTGAAAATTTTTTTCGAAAATTTTTTTTCGAAATTTTTTTCAAGAATTTTTTTGAAATATTTTTTCGAAATTTTTTTTTCGAAATTTTTTTCGAAAATTTTTTTCAAAATTTTTTTTCCAAATTTTTTTTCAAAATTTTTTTCGAAAATTTTTTTCGAAAATTTTTTTCGAAATTTTTTTTCCAAATTTTTTTCGAAAATTTTTTTTCGAAATTTTTTTCGTAAATTTTTTTCAAAATTTTTTTCGAAATTTTGTTCGAAAATTTTTTTAAAAATTTTTTTGGAAATTTTTTTTTCCAAAATTTTTTCGAAATTTTTTTTGAAAATTTTTTCGAATTTTTTTTTTCGAAAATTTTTTTCAAAATTTTTTTCGAAAATTTTTTTTCGAAATTTTTTTCGAAAATTTTTTTGAAAATATTTTTCAAAAAATTTTTTTAAAAATTTTTTTCGAAAATTTTTTTGAAAATTATTTTCGAAATTTTTTTTCAAAATTTTTTTCAAAATTTTTTTTCAAAATTTTTTTCAAATTTTTTTTTCAAAATTTTTTTCAAAATTTTTTCGAAAATCTTTTTTCGAAATTTCTTTCGAAAATTTTTTTCGAAATTTTTTTTCAAAATTTTTTTCGAAAATTATTTTCGAAAATTTTTTTTCGAATTTTTTTATCTATTTTCGAAAAGGTTTTTTCGAAATTTTTTTTCGAAATTTTTTTTTCGAAAATTTTTTTCAAAATTTTTTCTGAAAATTTTTTCGAAAATTTTTTTAAAAATTTTTTTCGAAATTTTTTTTCAATTTTTTTTTTGAAAATTTTTTTCCAAATTTTTTTCGAAAATGTTTTTCAAAATTTTTTTCGAAATTTTTTTTCAAAATTTTTTCGAAAATTTTTTTTCAAAATTTTTTTCGAAAATTTTTTCGAAAATTTTTTTCAAAATTTTTTTCGAAAAATTTTTTTCCAAAATTTTTTCGAAAATTTTTTTGAAAATTTTTTTCGAAAATTTTTTTTCGAAATTTTTTTCAAAATTTTTTTTGAAATATTTTTTTCGAAAAATTTTTTTGAAATTTTTTTTCGAAAATTTTTTTGGAAATTTTTTTCGAAATTTTTTTTCAAAATTTTTTTCGAAAATTTTTTTTAGAAATTTTTTTCGAAATTTTTTTTTTGAAATTTTTTTCGAAAATTTTTTCAAAATTTTTTTTCCAAATTTTTTTTCAAAATTTTTTTCGAAAATTTGTTTCGAAAATTTTTTTCGAAATTTTTTTTCAAAATTTTTTTCGAAAATTTTTTTTCGAAATTTTTTTCGAAAATTTTTTTCAAAATTTTTTTCGAAATTTTGTTCGAAAATTTTTTTAAAAATTTTTTTCGAAAAATTTTTTTCCAAAATTTTTTCGAAATTTTTTTTGAAAATTTTTTTTCGAAAATTTTTTTCAAAATTTTTTTCGAAAATTTTTTTTCGAAATTTTTTTCGAAAATTTTTTTGAAAATTTTTTTCAAAAAATTTTTTTAAAAATTTTTTTCGAAAATTTTTTTGAAAATTTTTTTCGAAATTTTTTTTAAAAATTTTTTTCAAAATTTTTTTTCAAAACTTTTTTCAAAATTTTTTTCGAAAATTTTTTTTCGAAATTTCTTTCGAAAATTTTTTTCGAAATTTTTTTTCAAAATTTTTTTCGAAAATTTTTTTCGAAAATTTTTTTTTGAATTTTTTTATCTATTTTCGAAAAATTTTTTTCGAAATTTTTTTTCGAAATTTTTTTTTCGAAAATTTTTTTCAAAATTTTTTCTGAAAATTTTTTCGAAAATTTTTTTAAAAATTTTTTTCGAAATTTTTTTTCAATTTTTTTTTTGAAAATTTTTTTCCAAATTTTTTTCGAAAATTTTTTTCAAAATTTTATTCGAAATTTTTTTTCAAAATTTTTTCGAAAATTTTTTTTCAAAATTTTTTTCGAAAATTTTTTTCAAAATTTTTTTCGAAATTTTTTTCGAAAATTTTTTTTTCAAAATTTTTTTCCAAAATTTTTTTCGAAAAATTTTTTTCCAAAATTTTTTCGAAAATTTTTTTGAAAATTTTTTTCGAAAATTTTTTTTCGAAATTTTTTTTAAAATTCTTTTTGAAATATTTTTTTCGAAAAATTTTTTTGAAATTTTTTTTCGAAAATTTTTTTGGAAATTTTTTTTCAAAATTTTTTTCGAAAATTTTTTTCAAAATTTTTTTTCCAAATATTTTTTCAAAATTTTTTTCGAAAATTTTTTTCGAAAATTTTTTTCGAAAATTTTTTTCGAAAATTTTTTTCGAAAATTTTTTTCGAAAATTTTTTTCGAAATTTTTTTTCAAAATTTTTTTCGAAAATTTTTTTTCGAAATTTTTTTCAAAATTTTTTTCGAAATTTTGTTCGAAAATTTTTTTAAAAATTTTTTTCGAAAAATTTTTTTCCAAAATTTTTGCAAAATTTTTTTTCGAAAATTTTTTTCAAAATTTTTTTCGAAAATTTTTTTTCGAAATTTCTTTCGAAAATTTTTTTCAATTTTTTTTTTGAAAATTTTTTTTCGAAATTTTTTCGAAAATTTTTTCGAAAATTTTTTTGAAAATTTTTTTTCAAAATTTTTTTCCAAAATTTTTTTTCAAAAATGTTTTTCGAGATTTTTTTCGAAAATTTTTTTAAATTTTTTTTCGAAATTTTTTTTTCAAAATTTTTTTTCAAAATTTTTTTAAAAATTTTTTTTCGAAATTTTTTTTCAAAATTTTTTTCGAAAAATTTTTTTTCAAAATTTTTTCGAAATTTTTTTTCAAATTTTTTTTCAAAATTTTTTTTCATAATTTTTTTCGAAATTTTTTTTTCGAAATTTTTTTCGAAAATTCTTTTCGAAAATTTTTTTCGAAATTTTTTTTTTTAAATTTTTTTCCAAAACTTTTTTCGAAAATTTTTTTTCGAAATTTTTTTCGAAAAATTTTTTCGAAAATTTTTTCGAAAATTTTTTTGAAAATTTTTTTCGAAATTTTTTTTCAAAATTTTTTTCCAAAATTTTTTTGAAAATTTTTTTGAAAATTTTTTTGAAAATTTTTTTGAAAATTTTTTTGAAAATTTTTTTGAAAATTTTTTTGAAAATTTTTTTGAAAATTTTTTTGAAAATTTTTTTGAAAATTTTTTTTCAAAATTTTTTTTGAAAATTTTTTTTCGATGATTTTTTTAAAAATTTCGAATTTTTTTTCGAAATTTCTTTCGAAAATTTTTTTTCGAAATTTTTTTCGAAAATTTTTTTTCGAAATTTTTTTCGAAAATTTTTTTCAAAATTTTTTTTGAAATTTTTTTCAAAATTTTTTTCGAAATTTTTTTCGAAAATTTTTTTCGAAATTTTTTTTCCAAATTTTTTTTCAAAATTTTTTTCGAAAATTTTTTTTCCAAATTTTTTCAAAATTTTTTTTCGAAATTTTTTTAGAAAATTTTTTTCAATATTTTTTTCGAAAAATTTTTTTCCAAAATTTTCTCGAAAATTTTTTTCGAAATTTTTTTTTCAAAATTTTTTTCGAAAATTTTTTTTCGAATTTTTTTTGAAAATATTTTTTGAGAAATGGTTTTTTCAAATTTTTTCGAAAATTTTTTTTCGAAATTTTTTTCGAAAATTTTTTTCAATATTTTTATCGAAAAATTTTTTTCCAAAATTTTTTCGAAAATTTTTTTGAAAATTTTTTTTGGAAATTTTTTTTCAAAAATTTTTTCGAAATTTTTTTTTCGAAATTTTTTTCGAAAATTTTTTTTCAAAATTTTTTCGAAAATTTTTTTAAAAATTTTTTTTGAAAATTTTTTTTAAAATTTTTTTTCCAAATTTTTTTTCAAAATTTTTTGCGAAAATTTTTTTCGAAAATTTTTTTCAAAATTTTTTTCGAAAATTTTTTTTCGAAATTTCTTTCGAAAATTTTTTTCGAAAATTTTTTTTCGAAAGTTTTTTCGAAAATTTTTTTGAAAATTTTTTTCGAAATTTTTTTTCAAAATTTTTTTCAAAAATTTTTTTTCGAAATTTTTTTCGAAATTTTTTTCGAAAATTTTTTTCAAAATTTTTTTTCTGAATTTTTTTTCAAAATTTTTTTCGAAAATTTTTTTTCGAAAATTTTTTAAAATTTTTTTTCGAAAATTTTTTTTCGTAATTTCTTTCGAAAATTTTTTTCGAAAATTTTTTTTTGAAAATTTTTTCGAAAATTTTTTTTGAAATTTTTTTTCGAAAAATATTTTTGCAAAATTTTTTAGAAATTTTTTTCGAAAATTTTTTTCAAAATTTTTTTCGAAATTTTGTTCGAAAATTTTTTTAAAAATTTTTTTAAAAATTTTTTTCGAAAAATTTTTTTCCAAAATTTTTTCGAAAATTTTTTTGAACATTTTTTTCGAAAATTTTTTTTCGAAAATTTTTTTTTCAAAATTTTTTTCGAAAATTTTTTTTCGAAATTTTTTTCGAAAATTTTTTTGAAAATTTTTTTCGAAAAATGTTTTTGAAAATTTTTTTCGAAAATTTTTTTGAAAATATTTTTCGAAATTTTTTTTCAAAATTTTTTTCAAAATTTTTTTCGAAAATTTTTTTAAAAATTTTTTTCGAAAATTTTTCGAAAATTTTTTTCAAAATTTTTTTCCAAAAATTTTTTTCCAAAATCTTTTCGAAAATTTTTTTGAAAATTTTTTTCAAAATGTTTTTCGAAAATTTTTTTTCGAAATTTTTTTCGAAAATTTTTTTGAAAATTTTTTTTGAAAAATTTTTTTGAAAATTTTTTTCGAATATTTTTTTGAAAATGTTTTTTGAAAATTTTTTTCAAAATTTTTTTTCGAAATTTTTTTCGAAAATTTTTTTCAATATTTTTTTCGAAAAATTTTTTTCCAAAATTTTTTCGAAAATTTTTTTGAAAATTTTTTTCGAAAATTTTTTTGAAAATTTTTTTCGAAATTTTTTTTCAAAATTTTTTTTAAAATTTTTTTCCAAAATTTTTTTCAAAATATTTTTCGAAAAATTTTTTTCGAACTTTTTTTTCGAACTTTTTTTTCGAACTTTTTTTTCAAAATTTTTTTTCAAATTTTTTTTTCAAAATTTTTTTTCAAAATTTTTTTTCAAATTTTTTTTCAAATTTTTTTTCAAAATTTTTTTTTAAAATTTTTTTTCAATTTTTTTTTTCAAAATTTTTTTTCAAATTTTTTTTCAAAATTTTTTTTTTAAATTTTTTTTCAAATTTTTTTTCAAAATTTTTTTTCAAAATTTTTTTTCAAAATTTTTTTTCAAAATTTTTTTTTCAAAATTTTTTTTCAAAATTTTTTTTTCAAAATTTTTTTTTCAAATTTTTTTTCAAAAATTTTTTTCAAAATTTTTTTTCAAAATTTTTTTTCAAAATTTTTTTTCAAAATTTTTTTTCGAAATTTTTTTTCGAAATTTTTTTTCGAAATTTTTTTTCAAAATTTTTTTTCAAATTTTTTTTCAAAATTTTTTTTCAAAATTTTTTTTCAAATTTTTTTTCAAATTTTTTTTCAAAATTTTTTTTCAAAATTTTTTTTCAAAATTTTTTTTCAAAATTTTTTTTCTAATTTTTTTTCAAAATTTTTTTTCAAAATTTTTTTTCAAAATTTTTTTTCAAATTTTTTTTCAAAATTTTTTTTTTCAAAATTTTTTTTCAAAATTTTTTTTTTAATTTTTTTCAAAATTTTTTTTCAAAATTTTTTTTCAAAATTTTTTTTCAAAATTTTTTTTCAAAATTTTTTTTCAAAATTTTTTTTCAAAATTTTTTTTCAAAATTTTTTTTCAAAATTTTTTTTCAAAATTTTTTTTCAAAATTTTTTTTCAAAATTTTTTTTCAAAATTTTTTTTCAAAATTTTTTTTCAAAATTTTTTTTCAAAATTTTTTTTTTAAATTTTTTTTCAAAATTTTTTTTCAAATTTTTTTTTCAAAATTTTTTTTCAAAATTTTTTTTCAAAATTTTTTTCGAAAATTTTTTTTCGAAATTTTTTTTTCAAAATTTTTTTCGAAAATTTTTTTTCGAAATTTTTTTCGAAAATTTTTTTGAAAATTTTTTTCGAAAAATGTTTTTGAAAATTTTTTTCGAAAATTTTTTTGAAAATATTTTTCGAAATTTTTTTTCAAAATTTTTTTCAAAATTTTTTTCAAAATTTTTTTCAAAATTTTTTTCAAAATTTTTTTTCCAAATTTTTTTTCAAATTTTTTTTCGAAAATTTTTTTTCGAAAATTTTTTTAAAAAGTTTTTTCGAATTTTTTTTCGAAATTTCTTTCGAAAATTTTTTTCGAAATTTTTTTTCAAAATTTTTTTCGAAAATTTTTTTAAAAATTTTTTTCGAAAATTTTTCGAAAATTTTTTTCAAAATTTTTTTCCAAAAATTTTTTTCCAAAATCTTTTCGAAAATTTTTTTGAAAATTTTTTTCAAAATGTTTTTCGAAAATTTTTTTTCGAAATTTTTTTCGAAAATTTTTTTGAAAATTTTTTTTGAAAAATTTTTTTGAAAATTTTTTTCGAATATTTTTTTGAAAATGTTTTTTGAAAATTTTTTTCAAAATTTTTTTTCGAAATTTTTTTCGAAAATTTTTTTCAATATTTTTTTCGAAAAATTTTTTTCCAAAATTTTTTCGAAAATTTTTTTGAAAATTTTTTTCGAAAATTTTTTTGAAAATTTTTTTCGAAATTTTTTTTCAAAATTTTTTTTAAAATTTTTTTCCAAAATTTTTTTCAAAATATTTTTCGAAAAATTTTTTTCGAAATTTCTTTCGAAAATTTTTTTCGAAATTTTTTTTCAAAATTTTTTTCGAATATTTTTTTGAAAATTTTTTTTCCAAAATTTTTTCAAATTTTTTTTTCGAAATTTTTTTCGAAAATTTTTTTCAATATTTTTTTCGAAAAATTTTTTTCCAAAATTTTGTCGAAAATTTTTTTGAAAATTTTTTTCGAAATTTTTTTCGAAAATTTTTTTTCGAAAATTTTTTTCAAAATTATTTCTGAAAATGTCTTCGAAATTTTTTTTAAAATTTTTTTTCGAAATTTTTTTTCAAAATTTTTTTTGAAAATTTTTTTCCAAAATTTTTTCGAAACTTTTTTCAAAATTTTTTTCAAAATTTTTTTCGAAATTTTTTTCGAAAATTTTTTTCAAAATTTTTTTCGAAAAATTTTTTTCCAAAATTTTTTCGAAAATTTTTCTGAAAATGTTTTTCGAAAATTTTTTTTCGAAAATTTTTTTGAAAATTTTTTTCGAAAATTTTTTTGAAAATTTTTTTCGAAATTTCTTTTCAAAAGTTTTTTCGAAAATTTTTTTTTGGAAATTTTTTTCGAAAATTTTTTTTCGAAATTTTTTTCAAAATTTTTTTTCCAAATTTTTTTTCAAAATTTTTTTCGAAAATTTTTTTCGAAATTTTTTTTCAAAATTTTTTTCAAAAATTTTTTTTCAAAATTTTTTTCGAAAATTTTTTTCAAAATTTTTTTCGAAATTTTTTTTCAAAATTTTTTCGAAATTTTTTTTCAAAATTTTTTTCGAAAATTTTTTTTCGAAATTTTTTTCGAAAATTTTTTTTCGAAATTTTTTTCGAAAATTTTTTTCAAAATTTTTTTCGAAATTTTTTTCAAAATTTTTTTCGAAATTTTTTTCGAAAATTTTTTTCGAAATTTTTTTTCCAAATTTTTTTTCAAAATTTTTTTCGAAAATTTTTTTTTCAAAATTTTTTCAAAATTTTTTTTCGAAATTTTTTTCGAAAATTTTTTTCAATATTTTTTTCCAAAATTTTCTCGAAAATTTTTTTCGAAATTTTTTTTTCAAAATTTTTTTCGAAAATTTTTTTTCGAATTTTTTTTGAAAATATTTTTTGAGAAATTTTTTTTTCAAATTTTTTCGAAAATTTTTTTTCGAAATTTTTTTCGAAAATTTTTTTCAATATTTTTTTCGAAAAATTTTTTTCCAAAATTTTTTCGAAAATTTTTTTCAAAATTTTTTTCGAAATTTTTTTTCAAAATTTTTTCGAAATTTTTTTTCAAAATTTTTTTCGAAAATTTTTTTTCGAAATTTTTTTCGAAAATTTTTTTTCGAAATTTTTTTCAAAATTGTTTTCGAAATTTTTTTCAAAATTTTTTTCGAAATTTTTTTCGAAAATTTTTTTCGAAATTTTTTTTCCAAATTTTTTTTCAAAATTTTTTTCGAAAATTTTTTTTCCAAAATTTTTTCAAAATTTTTTTTCGAAATTTTTTTCGAAAATTTTTTTCAATATTTTTTTCGAAAAATTTTTTTCCAAAATTTTCTCGAAAATTTTTTTCGAAATATTTTTTTCGAAATTTTTTTTTCAAAATTTTTTCGAAAATTTTTTTGAAAATTTTTTTTGGAAATTTTTTTTCAAAAATTTTTTCGAAATTTTTTTTTCGAAATTTTTTTCGAAAATTTTTTTTCAAAATTTTTTCGAAAATTTTTTTAAAAATTTTTTTTGAAAATTTTTTTTAAAATTTTTTTTCCAAATTTTTTTTCAAAATTTTTTGCGAAAATTTTTTTCGAAAATTTTTTTCAAAATTTTTTTCGAAAATTTTTTTTCGAAATTTCTTTCGAAAATTTTTTTCGAAAATTTTTTTTCGAAAGTTTTTTCGAAAATTTTTTTGAAAATTTTTTTCGAAATTTTTTTTCAAAATTTTTTTCAAAAATTTTTTTTCGAAATTTTTTTCGAAATTTTTTTCGAAAATTTTTTTCAAAATTTTTTTTCTGAATTTTTTTTCAAAATTTTTTTCGAAAATTTTTTTTCGAAAATTTTTTAAAATTTTTTTTCGAAAATTTTTTTTCGTAATTTCTTTCGAAAATTTTTTTCGAAAATTTTTTTTTGAAAATTTTTTCGAAAATTTTTTTTGAAATTTTTTTTCGAAAAATATTTTTGCAAAATTTTTTAGAAATTTTTTTCGAAAATTTTTTTCAAAATTTTTTTCGAAATTTTGTTCGAAAATTTTTTTAAAAATTTTTTTAAAAATTTTTTTCGAAAAATTTTTTTCCAAAATTTTTTCGAAAATTTTTTTGAACATTTTTTTCGAAAATTTTTTTTCGAAAATTTTTTTTTCAAAATTTTTTTCGAAAATTTTTTTTCGAAATTTTTTTCGAAAATTTTTTTGAAAATTTTTTTCGAAAAATGTTTTTGAAAATTTTTTTCGAAAATTTTTTTGAAAATATTTTTCGAAATTTTTTTTCAAAATTTTTTTCAAAATTTTTTTCGAAAATTTTTTTAAAAATTTTTTTCGAAAATTTTTCGAAAATTTTTTTCAAAATTTTTTTCCAAAAATTTTTTTCCAAAATCTTTTCGAAAATTTTTTTGAAAATTTTTTTCAAAATGTTTTTCGAAAATTTTTTTTCGAAATTTTTTTCGAAAATTTTTTTGAAAATTTTTTTTGAAAAATTTTTTTGAAAATTTTTTTCGAATATTTTTTTGAAAATGTTTTTTGAAAATTTTTTTCAAAATTTTTTTTCGAAATTTTTTTCGAAAATTTTTTTCAATATTTTTTTCGAAAAATTTTTTTCCAAAATTTTTTCGAAAATTTTTTTGAAAATTTTTTTCGAAAATTTTTTTGAAAATTTTTTTCGAAATTTTTTTTCAAAATTTTTTTTAAAATTTTTTTCCAAAATTTTTTTCAAAATATTTTTCGAAAAATTTTTTTCGAACTTTTTTTTCGAACTTTTTTTTCGAACTTTTTTTTCAAAATTTTTTTTCAAATTTTTTTTTCAAAATTTTTTTTCAAAATTTTTTTTCAAATTTTTTTTCAAATTTTTTTTCAAAATTTTTTTTTAAAATTTTTTTTCAATTTTTTTTTTCAAAATTTTTTTTCAAATTTTTTTTCAAAATTTTTTTTTTAAATTTTTTTTCAAATTTTTTTTCAAAATTTTTTTTCAAAATTTTTTTTCAAAATTTTTTTTCAAAATTTTTTTTTCAAAATTTTTTTTCAAAATTTTTTTTTCAAAATTTTTTTTTCAAATTTTTTTTCAAAAATTTTTTTCAAAATTTTTTTTCAAAATTTTTTTTCAAAATTTTTTTTCAAAATTTTTTTTCGAAATTTTTTTTCGAAATTTTTTTTCGAAATTTTTTTTCAAAATTTTTTTTCAAATTTTTTTTCAAAATTTTTTTTCAAAATTTTTTTTCAAATTTTTTTTCAAATTTTTTTTCAAAATTTTTTTTCAAAATTTTTTTTCAAAATTTTTTTTCAAAATTTTTTTTCTAATTTTTTTTCAAAATTTTTTTTCAAAATTTTTTTTCAAAATTTTTTTTCAAATTTTTTTTCAAAATTTTTTTTTTCAAAATTTTTTTTCAAAATTTTTTTTTTTAATTTTTTTCAAAATTTTTTTTCAAAATTTTTTTTCAAAATTTTTTTTCAAAATTTTTTTTCAAAATTTTTTTTCAAAATTTTTTTTCAAAATTTTTTTTCAAAATTTTTTTTCAAAATTTTTTTTCAAAATTTTTTTTCAAAATTTTTTTTCAAAATTTTTTTTCAAAATTTTTTTTCAAAATTTTTTTTCAAAATTTTTTTTTTAAATTTTTTTTCAAAATTTTTTTTCAAATTTTTTTTTCAAAATTTTTTTTCAAAATTTTTTTTCAAAATTTTTTTCGAAAATTTTTTTTCGAAATTTTTTTTTCAAAATTTTTTTCGAAAATTTTTTTTCGAAATTTTTTTCGAAAATTTTTTTGAAAATTTTTTTCGAAAAATGTTTTTGAAAATTTTTTTCGAAAATTTTTTTGAAAATATTTTTCGAAATTTTTTTTCAAAATTTTTTTCAAAATTTTTTTCAAAATTTTTTTCAAAATTTTTTTCAAAATTTTTTTTCCAAATTTTTTTTCAAATTTTTTTTCGAAAATTTTTTTTCGAAAATTTTTTTAAAAAGTTTTTTCGAATTTTTTTTCGAAATTTCTTTCGAAAATTTTTTTCGAAATTTTTTTTCAAAATTTTTTTCGAAAATTTTTTTAAAAATTTTTTTCGAAAATTTTTCGAAAATTTTTTTCAAAATTTTTTTCCAAAAATTTTTTTCCAAAATCTTTTCGAAAATTTTTTTGAAAATTTTTTTCAAAATGTTTTTCGAAAATTTTTTTTCGAAATTTTTTTCGAAAATTTTTTTGAAAATTTTTTTTGAAAAATTTTTTTGAAAATTTTTTTCGAATATTTTTT
This sequence comes from Uropetala carovei, assembly GCA_036926305.1. NCBI lineage: Eukaryota > Metazoa > Arthropoda > Insecta > Odonata > Petaluridae > Uropetala > Uropetala carovei. The sequence goes on along the minus strand of JAXCHB010000305.1, from coordinate 1,568,767 downwards.
TGAAAATGTTTTTTGAAAATTTTTTTCAAAATTTTTTTTCGAAATTTTTTTCGAAAATTTTTTTCAATATTTTTTTCGAAAAATTTTTTTCCAAAATTTTTTCGAAAATTTTTTTGAAAATTTTTTTCGAAAATTTTTTTGAAAATTTTTTTCGAAATTTTTTTTCAAAATTTTTTTTAAAATTTTTTTCCAAAATTTTTTTCAAAATATTTTTCGAAAAATTTTTTTCGAAATTTCTTTCGAAAATTTTTTTCGAAATTTTTTTTCAAAATTTTTTTCGAATATTTTTTTGAAAATTTTTTTTCCAAAATTTTTTCAAATTTTTTTTTCGAAATTTTTTTCGAAAATTTTTTTCAATATTTTTTTCGAAAAATTTTTTTCCAAAATTTTGTCGAAAATTTTTTTGAAAATTTTTTTCGAAATTTTTTTCGAAAATTTTTTTTCGAAAATTTTTTTCAAAATTATTTCTGAAAATGTCTTCGAAATTTTTTTTAAAATTTTTTTTCGAAATTTTTTTTCAAAATTTTTTTTGAAAATTTTTTTCCAAAATTTTTTCGAAACTTTTTTCAAAATTTTTTTCAAAATTTTTTTCGAAATTTTTTTCGAAAATTTTTTTCAAAATTTTTTTCGAAAAATTTTTTTCCAAAATTTTTTCGAAAATTTTTCTGAAAATGTTTTTCGAAAATTTTTTTTCGAAAATTTTTTTGAAAATTTTTTTCGAAAATTTTTTTGAAAATTTTTTTCGAAATTTCTTTTCAAAAGTTTTTTCGAAAATTTTTTTTTGGAAATTTTTTTCGAAAATTTTTTTTCGAAATTTTTTTCAAAATTTTTTTTCCAAATTTTTTTTCAAAATTTTTTTCGAAAATTTTTTTCGAAATTTTTTTTCAAAATTTTTTTCAAAAATTTTTTTTCAAAATTTTTTTCGAAAATTTTTTTCGAAATTTTTTTTCAAAATTTTTTTCAAAAATTTTTTTTCCAAATTTTTTTCGAAAATTTTTTTAAAAATTTTTTTCGAAATTTTTTTCGAAAATTTTTTTTCAAAATTTTTTTCGAAAATTTTTTTCAAAATTTTTTTCGAAATTTTTTTTCAAAATTTTTTCGAAATTTTTTTTCAAAATTTTTTTCGAAAATTTTTTTTCGAAATTTTTTTCGAAAATTTTTTTTCGAAATTTTTTTCGAAAATTTTTTTCAAAATTTTTTTCGAAATTTTTTTCAAAATTTTTTTCGAAATTTTTTTCGAAAATTTTTTTCGAAATTTTTTTTCCAAATTTTTTTTCAAAATTTTTTTCGAAAATTTTTTTTTCAAAATTTTTTCAAAATTTTTTTTCGAAATTTTTTTCGAAAATTTTTTTCAATATTTTTTTCCAAAATTTTCTCGAAAATTTTTTTCGAAATTTTTTTTTCAAAATTTTTTTCGAAAATTTTTTTTCGAATTTTTTTTGAAAATATTTTTTGAGAAATTTTTTTTTCAAATTTTTTCGAAAATTTTTTTTCGAAATTTTTTTCGAAAATTTTTTTCAATATTTTTTTCGAAAAATTTTTTTCCAAAATTTTTTCGAAAATTTTTTTCAAAATTTTTTTCGAAATTTTTTTTCAAAATTTTTTCGAAATTTTTTTTCAAAATTTTTTTCGAAAATTTTTTTTCGAAATTTTTTTCGAAAATTTTTTTTCGAAATTTTTTTCAAAATTGTTTTCGAAATTTTTTTCAAAATTTTTTTCGAAATTTTTTTCGAAAATTTTTTTCGAAATTTTTTTTCCAAATTTTTTTTCAAAATTTTTTTCGAAAATTTTTTTTCCAAAATTTTTTCAAAATTTTTTTTCGAAATTTTTTTCGAAAATTTTTTTCAATATTTTTTTCGAAAAATTTTTTTCCAAAATTTTCTCGAAAATTTTTTTCGAAATATTTTTTTCGAAATTTTTTTTTCAAAATTTTTTTCGAAAATTTTTTTTCGAATTTTTTTTAAAATATTTTTTGAGAAATTTTTTTTTCAAATTTTTTCGAAAATTTTTTTTCGAAATTTTTTTCGAAAATTTTTTTCAATATTTTTTTCGAAAAATTTTTTTCCAAAATTTTTTCGAAAATTCATTTCAAAATTTTTTTCGAAAATTTTGAAAAAAAATTTATAAAAAAAATTTTGAAAAAAATTTCGAAAAAAAATTTTCGAAAATAAATTTCGAAAAAAAATTTTCGAAAAAAATTTTCAAAAAATTTTTACAAAAAAAATTTTCAAAAAAATTTTCGAAAAAAATTTCAAAAAAAAAATATCGAAAAAAATTTTAAAAAAAATTTTCGAAAAAAAATTTTCGAAAAAAAATTTTCGAAAAAAATTTTGAAAAAAATTTCGAAAAAAAATTTTCGAAAAAAATTTTGAAAAACATTTGGAAAAAAAATTTTGAAAAAAATTTTCGAAAAAAATGTCGAAAAAAAATTTTCGAAAAAAAATTTCGAAAAAAAATTTTGGAAAAAAATTTGAAAAAAATTTTCGAAAAAAATTTCGAAAAAAAATTTTCGAAAAAAATTTTGAAAAAAAATTTCCAAAAAAATTTTCAAAAAAATTCTCGAAAAAATTTTCGTAAAAAAATTTTCGAAAAAATTTTCGAAAAAAAATTTTCGAAAAAAATTTTGAAAAAAATTTTCGAAAAAAAATTTTCAAAAAAATTTTCGAAAAAATTTTGGAAAAAAATTTTTCGAAAAAAATTTTGAAAAAAATTTTCGAAAAAATTTTGGAAAAAAATTTTTCGAAAAAAATTTTTAAAAAAATTGTCGGACAAAATTTCGAAAAAAATTTTGAAAAAAATTTTCGAAAAAAATTTTCGAAAAAAATTTCGAAAAAATTTTGCAAAAATATTTTTCGAAAAAAAATTTCAAAAAATTTTTTTCAAAATTTTTTTCGAAAATTTTCTTTTGAAATTTTTTTTCTAAATTTTTTTCGAAAATTTTTTTTCGAAATTTTTTTCGAAAATTTTTTTCAAAATTTTTTTCGAATTTTTTTTTCGAATTTTTTTTTCCAAATTTTATCGAGTTTTTTTATCTATTTTCGAATAATTTTTTTCGAAATTTTTTTTCGAAAATGTTTTTCAAAATTTTTTTCGAAATTTTTTTTCAAAATTTTTTCGAAAATTTTTTTTCAAAATTTTTTTCGAAAATTTTTTTCAAAATTTTTTTCGAAAATTTTTTTCAAAATTTTTTTCGAAATTTTTTTCAAAATTTTTTTCGAAAAATTTTTTTCCAAAATTCTTTCGAAAATTTTTTTGAAAATTTTTTTCGAAAATTTTTTTTCGAAATTTTTTTCAAGAATTTTTTTGAAATATTTTTTCGAAATTTTTTTTTCGAAATTTTTTTCGAAAATTTTTTTCAAAATTTTTTTTCCAAATTTTTTTTCAAAATTTTTTTCGAAAATTTTTTTCGAAAATTTTTTTCGAAATTTTTTTTCCAAATTTTTTTCGAAAATTTTTTTTCGAAATTTTTTTCGTAAATTTTTTTCAAAATTTTTTTCGAAATTTTGTTCGAAAATTTTTTTAAAAATTTTTTTGGAAATTTTTTTTTCCAAAATTTTTTCGAAATTTTTTTTGAAAATTTTTTCGAATTTTTTTTTTCGAAAATTTTTTTCAAAATTTTTTTCGAAAATTTTTTTTCGAAATTTTTTTCGAAAATTTTTTTGAAAATATTTTTCAAAAAATTTTTTTAAAAATTTTTTTCGAAAATTTTTTTGAAAATTATTTTCGAAATTTTTTTTCAAAATTTTTTTCAAAATTTTTTTTCAAAATTTTTTTCAAATTTTTTTTTCAAAATTTTTTTCAAAATTTTTTCGAAAATCTTTTTTCGAAATTTCTTTCGAAAATTTTTTTCGAAATTTTTTTTCAAAATTTTTTTCGAAAATTATTTTCGAAAATTTTTTTTCGAATTTTTTTATCTATTTTCGAAAAGGTTTTTTCGAAATTTTTTTTCGAAATTTTTTTTTCGAAAATTTTTTTCAAAATTTTTTCTGAAAATTTTTTCGAAAATTTTTTTAAAAATTTTTTTCGAAATTTTTTTTCAATTTTTTTTTTGAAAATTTTTTTCCAAATTTTTTTCGAAAATGTTTTTCAAAATTTTTTTCGAAATTTTTTTTCAAAATTTTTTCGAAAATTTTTTTTCAAAATTTTTTTCGAAAATTTTTTCGAAAATTTTTTTCAAAATTTTTTTCGAAAAATGTTTTTCCAAAATTTTTTCGAAAATTTTTTTGAAAATTTTTTTCGAAAATTTTTTTTCGAAATTTTTTTCAAAATTTTTTTTGAAATATTTTTTTCGAAAAATTTTTTTGAAATTTTTTTTCGAAAATTTTTTTGGAAATTTTTTTCGAAATTTTTTTTCAAAATTTTTTTCGAAAATTTTTTTTAGAAATTTTTTTCGAAATTTTTTTTTTGAAATTTTTTTCGAAAATTTTTTCAAAATTTTTTTTCCAAATTTTTTTTCAAAATTTTTTTCGAAAATTTTTTTCGAAAATTTTTTTCGAAATTTTTTTTCAAAATTTTTTTCGAAAATTTTTTTTCGAAATTTTTTTCGAAAATTTTTTTCAAAATTTTTTTCGAAATTTTGTTCGAAAATTTTTTTAAAAATTTTTTTCGAAAAATTTTTTTCCAAAATTTTTTCGAAATTTTTTTTGAAAATTTTTTTTCGAAAATTTTTTTCAAAATTTTTTTCGAAAATTTTTTTTCGAAATTTTTTTCGAAAATTTTTTTGAAAATTTTTTTCAAAAAATTTTTTTAAAAATTTTTTTCGAAAATTTTTTTGAAAATTTTTTTCGAAATTTTTTTTAAAAATTTTTTTCAAAATTTTTTTTCAAAACTTTTTTCAAAATTTTTTTCGAAAATTTTTTTTCGAAATTTCTTTCGAAAATTTTTTTCGAAATTTTTTTTCAAAATTTTTTTCGAAAATTTTTTTCGAAAATTTTTTTTTGAATTTTTTTATCTATTTTCGAAAAATTTTTTTCGAAATTTTTTTTCGAAATTTTTTTTTCGAAAATTTTTTTCAAAATTTTTTCTGAAAATTTTTTCGAAAATTTTTTTAAAAATTTTTTTCGAAATTTTTTTTCAATTTTTTTTTTGAAAATTTTTTTCCAAATTTTTTTCGAAAATTTTTTTCAAAATTTTATTCGAAATTTTTTTTCAAAATTTTTTCGAAAATTTTTTTTCAAAATTTTTTTCGAAAATTTTTTTCAAAATTTTTTTCGAAATTTTTTTCGAAAATTTTTTTTTCAAAATTTTTTTCCAAAATTTTTTTCGAAAAATTTTTTTCCAAAATTTTTTCGAAAATTTTTTTGAAAATTTTTTTCGAAAATTTTTTTTCGAAATTTTTTTTAAAATTTTTTTTGAAATATTTTTTTCGAAAAATTTTTTTGAAATTTTTTTTCGAAAATTTTTTTGGAAATTTTTTTTCAAAATTTTTTTCGAAAATTTTTTTCAAAATTTTTTTTCCAAATATTTTTTCAAAATTTTTTTCGAAAATTTTTTTCGAAAATTTTTTTCGAAAATTTTTTTCGAAAATTTTTTTCGAAAATTTTTTTCGAAAATTTTTTTCGAAATTTTTTTTCAAAATTTTTTTCGAAAATTTTTTTTCGAAATTTTTTTCAAAATTTTTTTCGAAATTTTGTTCGAAAATTTTTTTAAAAATTTTTTTCGAAAAATTTTTTTCCAAAATTTTTGCAAAATTTTTTTTCGAAAATTTTTTTCAAAATTTTTTTCGAAAATTTTTTTTCGAAATTTCTTTCGAAAATTTTTTTCAATTTTTTTTTTGAAAATTTTTTTTCGAAATTTTTTCGAAAATTTTTTCGAAAATTTTTTTGAAAATTTTTTTTCAAAATTTTTTTCCAAAATTTTTTTTCAAAAATGTTTTTCGAGATTTTTTTCGAAAATTTTTTTAAATTTTTTTTCGAAATTTTTTTTTCAAAATTTTTTTTCAAAATTTTTTTAAAAATTTTTTTTCGAAATTTTTTTTCAAAATTTTTTTCGAAAAATTTTTTTTCAAAATTTTTTCGAAATTTTTTTTCAAATTTTTTTTCAAAATTTTTTTTCATAATTTTTTTCGAAATTTTTTTTTCGAAATTTTTTTCGAAAATTCTTTTCGAAAATTTTTTTCGAAATTTTTTTTTTTAAATTTTTTTCCAAAACTTTTTTCGAAAATTTTTTTTCGAAATTTTTTTCGAAAAATTTTTTCGAAAATTTTTTCGAAAATTTTTTTGAAAATTTTTTTCGAAATTTTTTTTCAAAATTTTTTTCCAAAATTTTTTTGAAAATTTTTTTGAAAATTTTTTTGAAAATTTTTTTGAAAATTTTTTTGAAAATTTTTTTGAAAATTTTTTTGAAAATTTTTTTGAAAATTTTTTTGAAAATTTTTTTGAAAATTTTTTTTCAAAATTTTTTTTGAAAATTTTTTTTCGATGATTTTTTTAAAAATTTCGAATTTTTTTTCGAAATTTCTTTCGAAAATTTTTTTTCGAAATTTTTTTCGAAAATTTTTTTTCGAAATTTTTTTCGAAAATTTTTTTCAAAATTTTTTTTGAAATTTTTTTCAAAATTTTTTTCGAAATTTTTTTCGAAAATTTTTTTCGAAATTTTTTTTCCAAATTTTTTTTCAAAATTTTTTTCGAAAATTTTTTTTCCAAATTTTTTCAAAATTTTTTTTCGAAATTTTTTTAGAAAATTTTTTTCAATATTTTTTTCGAAAAATTTTTTTCCAAAATTTTCTCGAAAATTTTTTTCGAAATTTTTTTTTCAAAATTTTTTTCGAAAATTTTTTTTCGAATTTTTTTTGAAAATATTTTTTGAGAAATGGTTTTTTCAAATTTTTTCGAAAATTTTTTTTCGAAATTTTTTTCGAAAATTTTTTTCAATATTTTTATCGAAAAATTTTTTTCCAAAATTTTTTCGAAAATTTTTTTGAAAATTTTTTTTGGAAATTTTTTTTCAAAAATTTTTTCGAAATTTTTTTTCGAAATTTTTTTCGAAAATTTTTTTTCAAAATTTTTTCGAAAATTTTTTTAAAAATTTTTTTTGAAAATTTTTTTTAAAATTTTTTTTCCAAATTTTTTTTCAAAATTTTTTGCGAAAATTTTTTTCGAAAATTTTTTTCAAAATTTTTTTCGAAAATTTTTTTTCGAAATTTCTTTCGAAAATTTTTTTCGAAAATTTTTTTTCGAAAGTTTTTTCGAAAATTTTTTTGAAAATTTTTTTCGAAATTTTTTTTCAAAATTTTTTTCAAAAATTTTTTTTCGAAATTTTTTTCGAAATTTTTTTCGAAAATTTTTTTCAAAATTTTTTTTCTGAATTTTTTTTCAAAATTTTTTTCGAAAATTTTTTTTCGAAAATTTTTTAAAATTTTTTTTCGAAAATTTTTTTTCGTAATTTCTTTCGAAAATTTTTTTCGAAAATTTTTTTTTGAAAATTTTTTCGAAAATTTTTTTTGAAATTTTTTTTCGAAAAATATTTTTGCAAAATTTTTTAGAAATTTTTTTCGAAAATTTTTTTCAAAATTTTTTTCGAAATTTTGTTCGAAAATTTTTTTAAAAATTTTTTTAAAAATTTTTTTCGAAAAATTTTTTTCCAAAATTTTTTCGAAAATTTTTTTGAACATTTTTTTCGAAAATTTTTTTTCGAAAATTTTTTTTTCAAAATTTTTTTCGAAAATTTTTTTTCGAAATTTTTTTCGAAAATTTTTTTGAAAATTTTTTTCGAAAAATGTTTTTGAAAATTTTTTTCGAAAATTTTTTTGAAAATATTTTTCGAAATTTTTTTTCAAAATTTTTTTCAAAATTTTTTTCGAAAATTTTTTTAAAAATTTTTTTCGAAAATTTTTCGAAAATTTTTTTCAAAATTTTTTTCCAAAAATTTTTTTCCAAAATCTTTTCGAAAATTTTTTTGAAAATTTTTTTCAAAATGTTTTTCGAAAATTTTTTTTCGAAATTTTTTTCGAAAATTTTTTTGAAAATTTTTTTTGAAAAATTTTTTTGAAAATTTTTTTCGAATATTTTTTTGAAAATGTTTTTTGAAAATTTTTTTCAAAATTTTTTTTCGAAATTTTTTTCGAAAATTTTTTTCAATATTTTTTTCGAAAAATTTTTTTCCAAAATTTTTTCGAAAATTTTTTTGAAAATTTTTTTCGAAAATTTTTTTGAAAATTTTTTTCGAAATTTTTTTTCAAAATTTTTTTTAAAATTTTTTTCCAAAATTTTTTTCAAAATATTTTTCGAAAAATTTTTTTCGAAATTTCTTTCGAAAATTTTTTTCGAAATTTTTTTTCAAAATTTTTTTCGAAAATTTTTTTTCGAAATTTTTTTCGAAATTTTTTTTCAAAATTTTTTACGAAATTTTTTTGGAAAATTTTTTTCAAAATTTTTTTCGAAAAATTTTTTTCCAAAATTTTTTCGAAAATTTTTTTGGAAAATTTTTTTCGAAAATTTTTTTCAAAATTTTTTTCGAATATTTTTTTGAAAATTTTTTTTCCAAAATTTTTTCAAATTTTTTTTTCGAAATTTTTTTCGAAAATTTTTTTCAATATTTTTTTCGAAAAATTTTTTTCCAAAATTTTGTCGAAAATTTTTTTGAAAATTTTTTTTGAAATTTTTTTCGAAAATTTTTTTTCGAAAATTTTTTTCAAAATTATTTCTGAAAATGTCTTCGAAATTTTTTTTAAAATTTTTTTTCGAAATTTTTTTTCAAAATTTTTTTTGAAAATTTTTTTCCAAAATTTTTTCGAAACTTTTTTCAAAATTTTTTTCAAAATTTTTTTCGAAATTTTTTTCGAAAATTTTTTTCAAAATTTTTTTCGAAAAATTTTTTTCCAAAATTTTTTCGAAAATTTTTCTGAAAATGTTTTTCGAAAATTTTTTTTCGAAAATTTTTTTGAAAATTTTTTTCGAAAATTTTTTTGAAAATTTTTTTCGAAATTTCTTTTCAAAAGTTTTTTCGAAAATTTTTTTTTGGAAATTTTTTTCGAAAATTTTTTTTCGAAATTTTTTTCAAAATTTTTTTTCCAAATTTTTTTTCAAAATTTTTTTCGAAAATTTTTTTCGAAATTTTTTTTCAAAATTTTTTTCAAAAATTTTTTTTCAAAATTTTTTTCGAAAATTTTTTTCGAAATTTTTTTTCAAAATTTTTTTCAAAAATTTTTTTTCCAAATTTTTTTCGAAAATTTTTTTAAAAATTTTTTTCGAAATTTTTTTCGAAAATTTTTTTTCAAAATTTTTTTCGAAAATTTTTTTCAAAATTTTTTTCGAAATTTTTTTTCAAAATTTTTTCGAAATTTTTTTTCAAAATTTTTTTCGAAAATTTTTTTTCGAAATTTTTTTCGAAAATTTTTTTTCGAAATTTTTTTCGAAAATTTTTTTCAAAATTTTTTTCGAAATTTTTTTCAAAATTTTTTTCGAAATTTTTTTCGAAAATTTTTTTCGAAATTTTTTTTCCAAATTTTTTTTCAAAATTTTTTTCGAAAATTTTTTTTTCAAAATTTTTTCAAAATTTTTTTTCGAAATTTTTTTCGAAAATTTTTTTCAATATTTTTTTCCAAAATTTTCTCGAAAATTTTTTTCGAAATTTTTTTTTCAAAATTTTTTTCGAAAATTTTTTTTCGAATTTTTTTTGAAAATATTTTTTGAGAAATTTTTTTTTCAAATTTTTTCGAAAATTTTTTTTCGAAATTTTTTTCGAAAATTTTTTTCAATATTTTTTTCGAAAAATTTTTTTCCAAAATTTTTTCGAAAATTTTTTTCAAAATTTTTTTCGAAATTTTTTTTCAAAATTTTTTCGAAATTTTTTTTCAAAATTTTTTTCGAAAATTTTTTTTCGAAATTTTTTTCGAAAATTTTTTTTCGAAATTTTTTTCAAAATTGTTTTCGAAATTTTTTTCAAAATTTTTTTCGAAATTTTTTTCGAAAATTTTTTTCGAAATTTTTTTTCCAAATTTTTTTTCAAAATTTTTTTCGAAAATTTTTTTTCCAAAATTTTTTCAAAATTTTTTTTCGAAATTTTTTTCGAAAATTTTTTTCAATATTTTTTTCGAAAAATTTTTTTCCAAAATTTTCTCGAAAATTTTTTTCGAAATATTTTTCGAAAATTTTTTTTCGAATTTTTTTTGAAAATATTTTTTGAGAAATTTTTTTTTCAAATTTTTTCGAAAATTTTTTTTCGAAATTTTTTTCGAAAATTTTTTTCAATATTTTTTTCGAAAAATTTTTTTCCAAAATTTTTTCGAAAATTCTTTTCAAAATTTTTTTCGAAAATTTTGAAAAAAAATTTCGAAAAAAATTTTGAAAAAAATTTCGAAAAAAAATTTTCGAAAACAAATTTCGAAAAAAAATTTTCGAAAAAAATTTTCAAAAAATTTTTACAAAAAAAATTTTCAAAAAAATTTTCGAAAAAAATTTCAAAAAAAAAATATCGAAAAAAATTTTAAAAAAAATTTTCGAAAAAAAATTTTCGAAAAAAAATTTTCGAAAAAAATTTTGAAAAAAATTTCGAAAAAAAATTTTCGAAAAAAATTTTGAAAAACATTTGGAAAAAAAATTTTGAAAAAAATTTTCGAAAAAAATGTCGAAAAAAAATTTTCGAAAAAAAATTTCGAAAAAAAATTTTGGAAAAAAATTTGAAAAAAATTTTCGAAAAAATTTCGAAAAAAAATTTTCGAAAAAAATTTTGAAAAAAAATTTCCAAAAAAATAAAAAAAAAATTCTTGAAAAAATTTTCGTAAAAAAATTTTCGAAAAAATTTTCGAAAAAAAATTTTCGAAAAAAATTTTGAAAAAAATTTTCGAAAAAAAATTTTCAAAAAAATTTTCGAAAAAATTTTGGAAAAAAATTTTTCGAAAAAAATTTTGAAAAAAATTTTCGAAAAAATTTTGGAAAAAAATTTTTCGAAAAAAATTTTTAAAAAAATTGTCGGACAAAATTTCGAAAAAAATTTTGAAAAAAATTTTCGAAAAAAATTTTCGAAAAAAATTTCGAAAAAATTTTGCAAAAATATTTTTCGAAAAAAAATTTCAAAAAATTTTTTTCAAAATTTTTTTCGAAAATTTTTTTTTGAAATTTTTTTCTAAATTTTTTTCGAAAATTTTTTTTCGAAATTTTTTTCGAAAATTTTTTTCAAAATTTTTTTCGAATTTTTTTTTCGAATTTTTTTTTCCAAATTTTATCGAATTTTTTTATCTATTTTCGAATAATTTTTTTCGAAATTTTTTTTCGAAAATTTTTTTCAAAATTTTTTTCGAAATTTTTTTTCAAAATTTTTTCGAAAATTTTTTTTCAAAATTTTTTTCGAAAATTTTTTTCAAAATTTTTTTCGAAAATTTTTTTCAAAATTTTTTTCGAAATTTTTTTCAAAATTTTTTTCGAAAAATTTTTTTCCAAAATTCTTTCGAAAATTTTTTTGAAAATTTTTTTCGAAAATTTTTTTTCGAAATTTTTTTCAAGAATTTTTTTGAATAATTTTTTCGAAATTTTTTTTTCGAAATTTTTTTCGAAAATTTTTTTCAAAATTTTTTTTCCAAATTTTTTTTCAAAATTTTTTTCGAAAATTTTTTTCGAAAATTTTTTTCGAAATTTTTTTTCCAAATTTTTTTCGAAAATTTTTTTTCGAAATTTTTTTCGTAAATTTTTTTCAAAATTTTTTTCGAAATTTTGTTCGAAAATTTTTTTAAAAATTTTTTTGGAAATTTTTTTTTCCAAAATTTTTTCGAAATTTTTTTTGAAAATTTTTTCGAATTTTTTTTTTCGAAAATTTTTTTCAAAATTTTTTTCGAAAATTTTTTTTCGAAATTTTTTTCGAAAATTTTTTTGAAAATATTTTTCAAAAAATTTTTTTAAAAATTTTTTTCGAAAATTTTTTTGAAAATTATTTTCGAAATTTTTTTTCAAAATTTTTTTCAAAATTTTTTTTCAAAATTTTTTTCAAATTTTTTTTTCAAAATTTTTTTCAAAATTTTTTCGAAAATCTTTTTTCGAAATTTCTTTCGAAAATTTTTTTCGAAATTTTTTTTCAAAATTTTTTTCGAAAATTATTTTCGAAAATTTTTTTTCGAATTTTTTTATCTATTTTCGAAAAGGTTTTTTCGAAATTTTTTTTCGAAATTTTTTTTTCGAAAATTTTTTTCAAAATTTTTTCTGAAAATTTTTTCGAAAATTTTTTTAAAAATTTTTTTCGAAATTTTTTTTCAATTTTTTTTTTGAAAATTTTTTTCCAAATTTTTTTCGAAAATGTTTTTCAAAATTTTTTTCGAAATTTTTTTTCAAAATTTTTTCGAAAATTTTTTTTCAAAATTTTTTTCGAAAATTTTTTCGAAAATTTTTTTCAAAATTTTTTTCGAAAAATTTTTTTCCAAAATTTTTTCGAAAATTTTTTTGAAAATTTTTTTCGAAAATTTTTTTTCGAAATTTTTTTCAAAATTTTTTTTGAAATATTTTTTTCGAAAAATTTTTTTGAAATTTTTTTTCGAAAATTTTTTTGGAAATTTTTTTCGAAATTTTTTTTCAAAATTTTTTTCGAAAATTTTTTTTAGAAATTTTTTTCGAAATTTTTTTTTTGAAATTTTTTTCGAAAATTTTTTCAAAATTTTTTTTTCAAATTTTTTTTCAAAATTTTTTTCGAAAATTTTTTTCGAAAATTTTTTTCGAAATTTTTTTTCAAAATTTTTTTCGAAAATTTTTTTTCGAAATTTTTTTCGAAAATTTTTTTCAAAATTTTTTTCGAAATTTTGTTCGAAAATTTTTTTAAAAATTTTTTTCGAAAAATTTTTTTCCAAAATTTTTTCGAAATTTTTTTTGAAAATTTTTTTTCGAAAATTTTTTTCAAAATTTTTTTCGAAAATTTTTTTTCGAAATTTTTTTCGAAAATTTTTTTGAAAATTTTTTTCAAAAAATTTTTTTAAAAATTTTTTTCGAAAATTTTTTTGAAAATTTTTTTCGAAATTTTTTTTAAAAATTTTTTTCAAAATTTTTTTTCAAAACTTTTTTCAAAATTTTTTTCGAAAATTTTTTTTCGAAATTTCTTTCGAAAATTTTTTTCGAAATTTTTTTTCAAAATTTTTTTCGAAAATTTTTTTCGAAAATTTTTTTTTGAATTTTTTTATCTATTTTCGAAAAATTTTTTTCGAAATTTTTTTTCGAAATTTTTTTTTCGAAAATTTTTTTCAAAATTTTTTCTGAAAATTTTTTCGAAAATTTTTTTAAAAATTTTTTTCGAAATTTTTTTTCAATTTTTTTTTTGAAAATTTTTTTCCAAATTTTTTTCGAAAATTTTTTTCAAAATTTTATTCGAAATTTTTTTTCAAAATTTTTTCGAAAATTTTTTTTCAAAATTTTTTTCGAAAATTTTTTTCAAAATTTTTTTCGAAATTTTTTTCGAAAATTTTTTTTCAAAATTTTTTTCGAAAAATTTTTTTCCAAAATTTTTTTCGAAAAATTTTTTTCCAAAATTTTTTCGAAAATTTTTTTGAAAATTTTTTTCGAAAATTTTTTTTCGAAATTTTTTTTAAAATTTTTTTTGAAATATTTTTTTCGAAAAATTTTTTTGAAATTTTTTTTCGAAAATTTTTTTGGAAATTTTTTTTCAAAATTTTTTTCGAAAATTTTTTTCAAAATTTTTTTTCCAAATATTTTTTCAAAATTTTTTTCGAAAATTTTTTTCGAAAATTTTTTTCGAAAATTTTTTTCGAAAATTTTTTTCGAAAATTTTTTTCGAAAATTTTTTTCGAAATTTTTTTTCAAAATTTTTTTCGAAAATTTTTTTTCGAAATTTTTTTCAAAATTTTTTTCGAAATTTTGTTCGAAAATTTTTTTAAAAATTTTTTTCGAAAAATTTTTTTCCAAAATTTTTTCGAAATTTTTTTTGAAAATTTTTTTTGAAAATTTTTTTTCGAAAATTTTTTTCAAAATTTTTTTCGAAAATTTTTTTTCGAAATTTTTTTCGAAAATTTTTTTGAAAATTTTTTTCAAAAAATTTTTTTAAAAATTTTTTTCGAAAATTTTTTTGAAAATTTTTTTCGAAATTTTTTTTCAAAATTTTTTTCAAAATTTTTTTTCAAAATTTTTTTCAAAATTTTTTTTCAAAATTTTTTTTAAAATTTTTTTCGAAAATTGTTTTTCGAAATTTCTTTCGAAAATTTTTTTCGAAATTTTTTTTCAAAATTTTTTTCGAAAATTATTTTCGAAAATTTTTTTTCGAATTTTTTTATCTATTTTCGAAAAAGTTTTTTCGAAATTTTTCTTCGAAATTTTTTTTTCGAAAATTTTTTTCAAAATTTTTTCTGAAAATTTTTTCGAAAATATTTTTAAAAATTTTTTTCGAAATTTTTTTTCAATTTTTTTTTGAAAATTTTTTTCCAAATTTTTTTCGAAAATTTTTTTCAAAATTTTTTTCGAAATTTTTTTTCAAAATTTTTTCGAAAATTTTTTTTCAAAATTTTTTTCGAAAATTTTTTTCAAAATTTTTTTCGAAAATTTTTTTCAAAATTTTTTTCGAAAATTTTTTCGAAAATTTTTTTCAAAATTTTTTTCGAAAAATTTTTTTCCAAAATTTTTTCGAAAATTTTTTTGAAAATTTTTTTCGAAAATTTTTTTTCGAAATTTTTTTCAAAATTTTTTTTGAAATATTTTTTTCGAAAAATTTTTTTGAAATTTTTTTTCGAAATTTTTTTCGAAAATTTTTTTCGAAATTTTTTTTCCAAATTTTTTTTCAAAATTTTTTTCGAAAATTTTTTTTCCAAATTTTTTCAAAATTTTTTTTCGAAATTTTTTTAGAAAATTTTTTTCAATATTTTTTTCGAAAAATTTTTTTCCAAAATTTTCTCGAAAATTTTTTTCGAAATTTTTTTTTCAAAATTTTTTTCGAAAATTTTTTTTCGAATTTTTTTTGAAAATATTTTTTGAGAAATGGTTTTTTCAAATTTTTTCGAAAATTTTTTTTCGAAATTTTTTTCGAAAATTTTTTTCAATATTTTTATCGAAAAATTTTTTTCCAAAATTTTTTCGAAAATTTTTTTGAAAATTTTTTTTGGAAATTTTTTTTCAAAAATTTTTTCGAAATTTTTTTTTCGAAATTTTTTTCGAAAATTTTTTTTCAAAATTTTTTCGAAAATTTTTTTAAAAATTTTTTTCGAAAATTTTTTTTCGAAATTTTTTTCGAAAATTTTTTTTCGAAATTTTTTTCGAAAATTTTTTTTAAAATTTTTTTTCCAAATTTTTTTTCAAAATTTTTTGCGAAAATTTTTTTCGAAAATTTTTTTCAAAATTTTTTTCGAAAATTTTTTTTCGAAATTTCTTTCGAAAATTTTTTTCGAAAATTTTTTTTCGAAAGTTTTTTCGAAAATTTTTTTGAAAATTTTTTTCGAAATTTTTTTTCAAAATTTTTTTCAAAAATTTTTTTTCGAAATTTTTCCAAATTTTTTTTCAAAATTTTTTGCGAAAATTTTTTTCGAAAATTTTTTTCAAAATTTTTTTCGAAAATTTTTTTTCGAAATTTCTTTCGAAAATTTTTTTCGAAAATTTTTTTTCGAAAGTTTTTTCGAAAATTTTTTTGAAAATTTTTTTCGAAATTTTTTTTCAAAATTTTTTTCAAAAATTTTTTTTCGAAATTTTTTTCGAAATTTTTTTCGAAAATTTTTTTCAAAATTTTTTTTCTGAATTTTTTTTCAAAATTTTTTTCGAAAATTTTTTTTCGAAAATTTTTTAAAATTTTTTTTCGAAAATTTTTTTTCGTAATTTCTTTCGAAAATTTTTTTCGAAAATTTTTTTTTGAAAATTTTTTCGAAAATTTTTTTTGAAATTTTTTTTCGAAAAATATTTTTGCAAAATTTTTTAGAAATTTTTTTCGAAAATTTTTTTCAAAATTTTTTTCGAAATTTTGTTCGAAAATTTTTTTAAAAATTTTTTTAAAAATTTTTTTCGAAAAATTTTTTTCCAAAATTTTTTCGAAAATTTTTTTGAACATTTTTTTCGAAAATTTTTTTTCGAAAATTTTTTTTTCAAAATTTTTTTCGAAAATTTTTTTTCGAAATTTTTTTCGAAAATTTTTTTGAAAATTTTTTTCGAAAAATGTTTTTGAAAATTTTTTTGAAAATATTTTTCGAAATTTTTTTTCAAAATTTTTTTCAAAATTTTTTTCAAAATTTTTTTCAAAATTTTTTTTCCAAATTTTTTTTCAAATTTTTTTTCGAAAATTTTTTTTCGAAAATTTTTTTAAAAATTTTTTTCGAATTTTTTTTCGAAATTTCTTTCGAAAATTTTTTTCGAAATTTTTTTTCAAAATTTTTTTCGAAAATTTTTTTAAAAATTTTTTTCGAAAATTTTTCGAAAATTTTTTTCAAAATTTTTTTCCAAAAATTTTTTTCCAAAATCTTTTCGAAAATTTTTTTGAAAATTTTTTTCAAAATGTTTTTCGAAAATTTTTTTTCGAAATTTTTTTCGAAAATTTTTTTGAAAATTTTTTTTGAAAAATTTTTTTCCAAATTTTTTTCAAAATTTTTTTCGAAAATTTTTTTTCGAATTTTTTTTCAAAATTTTTTTTGAAAATTTTTTTTCGAAAATTTTTTTCAAAATTTTTTTCGATATTTTTTTCGAAAATTTTTTTGAAAATTTTTTTCGAAAAATTTTTTTGAAAATTTTTTTCGAGAATTTTTTCGAAAATTTTTTTCGAAATTTTTTTTTCAAAATTTTTTTCGAAAATTTTTTTTCGAAATTTTTTTCGAAAATTTTTTTTCGAAATTTTTTTCCAAAATTTTTTTCAAAATTTTTTTTCCAAATTTTTTTTTCAAAATTTTTTCGAAAATTTTTTTTCGTAATTTCTTTCGAAAATTTTTTTCGAAAATTTTTTTTCGAAAATTTTTTCGAAAATTTTTTTGAAATTTTTTTTCGAAAAATTTTTTTGCAAAATTTTTTCAAAATTTTTTTTGAAAATTTTTTTCGAAATTTTTTTCAAAATTTTTTTCGAAAATTTTTTTCGAAATTTTTTTTCAAAATTTTTTTCGAAATTTTTTTTCAAAATTTTTTTCGAAATTTTTTTTCAAAATTTTTTTCGAAAATTTTTTTTGAAATTTTTTTCGAAAATTTTTTTTCGAAATTTTTTTCGAAAATTTTTTTCGAAATTTTTTTCGAAATTTTTTTCGGAAAATTTTTTTCGAAATTTTTTTCCAAATTTTTTTTCAAAATTTTTTTCGAAATTTTTTTTTCCAAATTTTTTTCAAAATTTTTTTTCGAAATTTTTCTCGAAAATTTTTTTCAATATTTTTTTCGAAAATTTTTTTTCGGAATTTTTTTCGAAATTTTTTTTCGAAAATTTTTTTTCGAAAATTTTTTTCAAATTTTTTTTCTAAATTTTTTTCGAAAATTTTTTTTCGAAATTTTTTTCGAAAATTTTTTTCAAAATTCTTTTCGAATTTTTTTTCGAAAATTTTTTTCGAAATTTTTTTTCGAAATTTTTTTTCCAAATTTTTTTTCAAAATTTTTTTCGAAAATTTTTTTTCGATTTTTTTTATCTATTTTCGAAAAAATTTTTTCGAAATTTTTTTTCGAAAATTTTTTTTCGAAAATTTTTTTCAAAATTTTTTCTGAGAATTTTTTCGAAAATTTTTTAAAAAATTTTTTTCGAATTTTTTTTTCAAAATCTTTTCGAAATTTTTTTTTCAAAATTTTTTTCGAAAATTTTTTTCAAAATTTTTTTCGAAATTTTTTTCGAAAATTTTTTTCAAAATTTTTTTTGAAAAATTTTTTTCCAAAATTTTTTCGAAAATTTTTTTGAAAATTTTTTTCGAAAAATTTTTTGAAAATTTTTTTCGAAAATTTTTTCGAAAATTTTTTTCGAAAATTTTTTCGAAAATTTTTTTCGAAATTTTTTTTTCAAAATTTTTTTCGAAAATTTTTTTTCGAAATTTTTTTCGAAAATTTTTTTTCGAAATTTTTTTCGAAAATTTTTTTTCGAAATTTTTTTCGAAATTTTTTTCGAAAATTTTTTTCAAAATTTTTTTTCTGAATTTTTTTTCAAAATTTTTTTCGAAAATTTTTTTTCGAAAATTTTTTAAAATTTTTTTTCGAAAATTTTTTTTCGTAATTTCTTTCGAAAATTTTTTTCGAAAATTTTTTTTTGAAAATTTTTTCGAAAATTTTTTTTGAAATTTTTTTTCGAAAAATATTTTTGCAAAATTTTTTAGAAATTTTTTTCGAAAATTTTTTTCAAAATTTTTTTCGAAATTTTGTTCGAAAATTTTTTTAAAAATTTTTTTAAAAATTTTTTTCGAAAAATTTTTTTCCAAAATTTTTTCGAAAATTTTTTTGAACATTTTTTTCGAAAATTTTTTTTCGAAAATTTTTTTTTCAAAATTTTTTTCGAAAATTTTTTTTCGAAATTTTTTTCGAAAATTTTTTTGAAAATTTTTTTCGAAAAATGTTTTTGAAAATTTTTTTGAAAATATTTTTCGAAATTTTTTTTCAAAATTTTTTTCAAAATTTTTTTCAAAATTTTTTTCAAAATTTTTTTTCCAAATTTTTTTTCAAATTTTTTTTCGAAAATTTTTTTTCGAAAATTTTTTTAAAAATTTTTTTCGAATTTTTTTTCGAAATTTCTTTCGAAAATTTTTTTCAAAATTTTTTTTCAAAATTTTTTTCGAAAATTTTTTTAAAAATTTTTTTCGAAAATTTTTCGAAAATTTTTTTCAAAATTTTTTTCCAAAAATTTTTTTCCAAAATCTTTTCGAAAATTTTTTTGAAAATTTTTTTCAAAATGTTTTTCGAAAATTTTTTTTCGAAATTTTTTTCGAAAATTTTTTTGAAAATTTTTTTTGAAAAATTTTTTTCCAAATTTTTTTCAAAATTTTTTTCGAAAATTTTTTTTCGAATTTTTTTTCAAAATTTTTTTTGAAAATTTTTTTTCGAAAATTTTTTTCAAAATTTTTTTCGATATTTTTTTCGAAAATTTTTTTGAAAATTTTTTTCGAAAAATTTTTTTGAAAATTTTTTTCGAGAATTTTTTCGAAAATTTTTTTCGAAATTTTTTTTTCAAAATTTTTTTCGAAAATTTTTTTTCGAAATTTTTTTCGAAAATTTTTTTTCGAAATTTTTTTCCAAAATTTTTTTCAAAATTTTTTTTCCAAATTTTTTTTTCAAAATTTTTTCGAAAATTTTTTTTCGTAATTTCTTTCGAAAATTTTTTTCGAAAATTTTTTTTCGAAAATTTTTTCGAAAATTTTTTTGAAATTTTTTTTCGAAAAATTTTTTTGCAAAATTTTTTCAAAATTTTTTTTGAAAATTTTTTTCGAAATTTTTTTCAAAATTTTTTTCGAAAATTTTTTTCGAAATTTTTTTTCAAAATTTTTTTCGAAATTTTTTTTCAAAATTTTTTTCGAAATTTTTTTTCAAAATTTTTTTCGAAAATTTTTTTTGAAATTTTTTTCGAAAATTTTTTTTCGAAATTTTTTT
Organism: Uropetala carovei; assembly: GCA_036926305.1. Classification (NCBI taxonomy): domain Eukaryota; kingdom Metazoa; phylum Arthropoda; class Insecta; order Odonata; family Petaluridae; genus Uropetala; species Uropetala carovei. The sequence goes on along the minus strand of JAXCHB010000305.1, from coordinate 1,549,334 downwards.
CGAAAATTTTTTTCGAAATTTTTTTCGAAATTTTTTTCGGAAAATTTTTTTCGAAATTTTTTTCCAAATTTTTTTTCAAAATTTTTTTCGAAATTTTTTTTTCCAAATTTTTTTCAAAATTTTTTTTCGAAATTTTTCTCGAAAATTTTTTTCAATATTTTTTTCGAAAATTTTTTTTCGGAATTTTTTTCGAAATTTTTTTTCGAAAATTTTTTTTCGAAAATTTTTTTCAAATTTTTTTTCTAAATTTTTTTCGAAAATTTTTTTTCGAAATTTTTTTCGAAAATTTTTTTCAAAATTCTTTTCGAATTTTTTTTCGAAAATTTTTTTCGAAATTTTTTTTCGAAATTTTTTTTCCAAATTTTTTTTCAAAATTTTTTTCGAAAATTTTTTTTCGATTTTTTTTATCTATTTTCGAAAAATTTTTTTCGAAATTTTTTTTCGAAAATTTTTTTTCGAAAATTTTTTTCAAAATTTTTTCTGAGAATTTTTTCGAAAATTTTTTAAAAAATTTTTTTCGAATTTTTTTTTCAAAATCTTTTCGAAATTTTTTTTTCAAAATTTTTTTCGAAAATTTTTTTCAAAATTTTTTTCGAAATTTTTTTCGAAAATTTTTTTCAAAATTTTTTTCGAAAAATTTTTTTCCAAAATTTTTTCGAAAATTTTTTTGAAAATTTTTTTCGAAAAATTTTTTGAAAATTTTTTTCGAAAATTTTTTCGAAAATTTTTTTCGAAAATTTTTTCGAAAATTTTTTTCGAAATTTTTTTTTCAAAATTTTTTTCGAAAATTTTTTTTCGAAATTTTTTTCGAAAATTTTTTTTCGAAATTTTTTTCGAAAATTTTTTTCAAAATTTTTTTTCCAAATTTTTTTTTCAAAATTTTTTCGAAAATTTTTTTTCGTAATTTCTTTCGAAAATTTTTTTTCGAAAATTTTTTCGAAAATTTTTTTGAAATTTTTTTTCGAAAAATTTTTTTGCAAAATTTTTTCAAAATTTTTTTTGAAAATTTTTTTCGAAATTTTTTTCAAAATTTTTTTGGAAAATTTTTTTCGAAATTTTTTTTCGAAATTTTTTTCGAAAATTTTTTTCAAATTTTTTTCCAAAATTTTTTCGAAAATTTTTTTCAAAATTTTTTTCGAAATTTTTTTCGAAAATTTTTTTCAAAATTTTTTTTCCAAATTTTTTATCAGTATTTTTTCCGAAAATTTTTTTAAAATTTTTTTTCGAAATTTTTTTTCGAAATTTTTTTCGAATTTTTTTTTCGAAATTTCTTTCGAAAATTTTTTTTCAAAATTTTTTTCGAAAATTTTTTTTCGAAATTTTTTTCGAAAATTTTTTTCAAAATTTTTTTTCCAAATTTTTTATCAAAATTTTTTTCGAAAATTTTTTTAGAAAATTTTTTTCGAAAATTTTTTTGAAAATTGTTTTCGAAATTTTTTTTCAAAATTTTTTTCGAAAATTTTTTTTCGAAATTTTTTTCGAAAATTTTTTTTCGAAATTTTTTTCGAAAATTTTTTTCAAAATTTTTTTTCCAAATTTTTTATAAAAATGTTTTTCGAAAATTTTTTTTCGAAAATTTTTTTAAAAATTTTTTTCGAAATTTTTTTTCGAAATTTCTTAAAAAAATTTTTTTCGAAATTTTTTTCAAAATTTTTTTTGAAAAATTTTTTTCCAAAATTTTTTCGAAATTTTTTTTGAAAATTTTTTTTCGAAAATTTTTTTCAAAATTTTTTTCGAAAATTTTTTTTCGAAAATTTTTTCGAAAATTTTTTTACGAAAATTTTTTCGAGAATTTTTTTGAAAATTTTTTTGGAAATTTTTTTTCAAAATTGATTTCGAAAATTTTTTTTCGAAATTTTTTTCGAAATTTTTTTTCAAATTTTTTTCCAAAATTTTTTCGAAAATTTTTTTCAAAATTTTTTTCGAAATTTTTTTCGAAAATTTTTTTCAAAATTTTTTTTCCAAATTTTTTATCAAAATTTTTTCCGAAAATTTTTTTTCGAAATTTTTTTTCGAAATTTTTTTCGAATTTTTTTTTCGAAATTTCTTTCGATAATTTTTTTCGAAATTTTTTTCAAAATTTTTTCGAAAAATTTTTTTCCAAAATGTTTTCGAAAATTTTTTTGAAAATTTTTTTTCGAAAATTTTTTTCAAAATTTTTTTCGAAAATTTTTTTTCGAAAATTTTTTTCAAAATTTTTTCTGAGAATTTTTTCGAAAATTTTTTAAAAAATTTTTTTCGAATTTTTTTTTCAAAATCTTTTCGAAATTTTTTTTTCAAAATTTTTTTCGAAAATTTTTTTCAAAATTTTTTTCGAAATTTTTTTCGAAAATTTTTTTCAAAATTTTTTTCGAAAAATTTTTTTCCAAAATTTTTTCGAAAATTTTTTTGAAAATTTTTTTCGAAAAATTTTTTGAAAATTTTTTTCGAAAATTTTTTCGAAAATTTTTTTCGAAAATTTTTTCGAAAATTTTTTTCGAAATTTTTTTTTCAAAATTTTTTTCGAAAATTTTTTTTCGAAATTTTTTTCGAAAATTTTTTTTCGAAATTTTTTTCGAAAATTTTTTTCAAAATTTTTTTTCCAAATTTTTTTTTCAAAATTTTTTCGAAAATTTTTTTTCGTAATTTCTTTCGAAAATTTTTTTTCGAAAATTTTTTCGAAAATTTTTTTGAAATTTTTTTTCGAAAAATTTTTTTGCAAAATTTTTTCAAAATTTTTTTTGAAAATTTTTTTCGAAATTTTTTTCAAAATTTTTTTGGAAAATTTTTTTCGAAATTTTTTTTCGAAATTTTTTTCGAAAATTTTTTTCAAATTTTTTTCCAAAATTTTTTCGAAAATTTTTTTCAAAATTTTTTTCGAAATTTTTTTCGAAAATTTTTTTCAAAATTTTTTTTCCAAATTTTTTATCAGTATTTTTTCCGAAAATTTTTTTTAAATTTTTTTTCGAAATTTTTTTTCGAAATTTTTTTCGAATTTTTTTTTCGAAATTTCTTTCGAAAATTTTTTTTCAAAATTTATTTCGAAAATTTTTTTTCGAAATTTTTTTCGAAAATTTTTTTCAAAATTTTTTTTCCAAATTTTTTATCAAAATTTTTTTCGAAAATTTTTTTAGAAAATTTTTTTCGAAAATTTTTTTGAAAATTGTTTTCGAAATTTTTTTTCAAAATTTTTTTCGAAAATTTTTTTTCGAAATTTTTTTCGAAAATTTTTTTTCGAAATTTTTTTCGAAAATTTTTTTCAAAATTTTTTTTCCAAATTTTTTATAAAAATGTTTTTCGAAAATTTTTTTTCGAAAATTTTTTTAAAAATTTTTTTCGAAATTTTTTTTCGAAATTTCTTAAAAAAATTTTTTTCGAAATTTTTTTCAAAATTTTTTTTGAAAAATTTTTTTCCAAAATTTTTTCGAAATTTTTTTTGAAAATTTTTTTTCGAAAATTTTTTTCAAAATTTTTTTCGAAAATTTTTTTTCGAAAATTTTTTCGAAAATTTTTTTACGAAAATTTTTTCGAGAATTTTTTTGAAAATTTTTTTGGAAATTTTTTTTCAAAATTGATTTCGAAAATTTTTTTTCGAAATTTTTTTCGAAATTTTTTTTCAAATTTTTTTCCAAAATTTTTTCGAAAATTTTTTTCAAAATTTTTTTCGAAATTTTTTTCGAAAATTTTTTTCAAAATTTTTTTTCCAAATTTTTTATCAAAATTTTTTCCGAAAATTTTTTTTCGAAATTTTTTTTCGAAATTTTTTTCGAATTTTTTTTTCGAAATTTCTTTCGATAATTTTTTTCGAAATTTTTTTCAAAATTTTTTCGAAAAATTTTTTTCCAAAATGTTTTCGAAAATTTTTTTGAAAATTTTTTTTCGAAAATTTTTTTCAAAATTTTTTTCGAAAATTTTTTTTCGAAAATTTTTTGGAAAATTTTTTTTCGAAAATTTTTTCGAGAATTTTTTTGAAAATTTTTTTGGAAATTTTTTTTCAAAATTTTTTTCGAAAATTTTTTTTTGAAATTTTTTTCGAAAATTTTTTTCAAATTTTTTTCCAAAATTTTTTCGAAAATTTTTTTCAAAATTTTTTTCGAAAATTTTTTTTTCGAAATTTCTTTCGATAATTTTTTTCGAAATTTTTTTCAAAATTTTTTCGAAAAATTTTTTTCCAAAATGTTTTCGAAAATTTTTTTGAAAATTTTTTTTCGAAAATTTTTTTCAAAATTTTTTTCGAAAATTTTTTTTCGAAAATTTTTTGGAAAATTTTTTTTCGAAAATTTTTTCGAGAATTTTTTTGAAAATTTTTTTGGAAATTTTTTTTCAAAATTTTTTTCGAAAATTTTTTTTTGAAATTTTTTTCGAAAATTTTTTTCAAATTTTTTTCCAAAATTTTTTCGAAAATTTTTTTCAAAATTTTTTTCGAAATTTTTTTTTCGAAATTTTTTTTCGAAAATTTTTTTTCGACATTTTTTTCGAAAATTTTTTTCAAAATTTTTTTTCCAAATTTTTTTCAAAATTTTTTTTGAAAATTTTTTTTCGAATTTTTTTTCAAAATTTTTTTTGAAAATTTTTTTTCGAAAATTTTTTTCAAAATTTTATTCGATATTTTTTTCGAAAATTTTTTTGAAAATTTTTTTCGAAAAATTTTTTTGAAAATTTTTTTCGAAAATTTTTTCGAAAATTTTTTTCGAAATTTTTTTTTCAAAATTTTTTTCGAAAATTTTTTTTCGAAATTTTTTTCGAAAATTTTTTTTCGAAATTTTTTTCGAAAATTTTTTTCAAAATTTTTTTTCCAAATTTTTTTTTCAAAATTTTTTCGAAAATTTTTTTTCGTAATTTCTTTCGAAAATTTTTTTCGAAAATTTTTTTTCGAAAATTTTTTCGAAAATTTTTTTGAAATTTTTTTGCAAAATTTTTTCAAAATTTTTTTTGAAAATTTTTTTCGAAATTTTTTTCAAAATTTTTTTCGAAAATTTTTTTCGAAATTTTTTTTCAAAATTTTTTTCGAAATTTTTTTTCAAAATTTTTTTCGAAATTTTTTTTCAAAATTTTTTTCGAAAATTTTTTTTGAAATTTTTTTCGAAAATTTTTTTTCGAAATTTTTTTCGAAAATTTTTTTCGAAATTTTTTTCGAAATTTTTTTCGGAAAATTTTTTTCGAAATTTTTTTCCAAATTTTTTTTCAAAATTTTTTTCGAAATTTTTTTTTCCAAATTTTTTTCAAAATTTTTTTTCGAAATTTTTCTCGAAAATTTTTTTCAATATTTTTTTCGAAAATTTTTTTTCAAAATTTTTTTCGAAAATTTTTTTCGAAAATTTTTTTTCGAAAATTTTTTTCAAATTTTTTTTCTAAATTTTTTTCGAAAATTTTTTTTCGAAATTTTTTTCGAAAATTTTTTTCAAAATTCTTTTCGAATTTTTTTTCGAAAATTTTTTTCGAAATTTTTTTTCGAAATTTTTTTTCCAAATTTTTTTTCAAAATTTTTTTCGAAAATTTTTTTTCGATTTTTTTTATCTATTTTCGAAAAATTTTTTTCGAAATTTTTTTTCGAAACTTTTTTTTCGAAAATTTTTTTCAAAATTTTTTCTGAAAATTTTTTCGAAAATTTTTTAAAAAATTTTTTTCGAATTTTTTTTTCAAAATCTTTTCGAAATTTTTTTTTCAAAATTTTTTTCGAAAATTTTTTTCAAAATTTTTTTCAAAATTTTCTTCGAAAATTTTTTTCAAAATTTTTTTCGAAAAACTTTTTTCCAAAATTTTTTCGAAAATTTTTTTGAAAATTTTTTTGAAATTTTTTTTTTGAAATTTTTTTTCAAAATTTTTTTCGGAAATTTTTTTTCGAAATTTTTTTTTCAAAATTTTTTTCGAAAATTTTTTTTCGAAATTTTTTTCGAAAATTTTTTTTCGAAATTTTTTTCGAAAATTTTTTTCAAAATTTTTTTTCCAAATTTTTTTTTCAAAATTTTTTCGAAAATTTTTTTTCGTAATTTCTTTCGAAAATTTTTTTCGAAAATTTTTTTTCGAAAATTTTTTCGAAAATTTTTTTGAAATTTTTTTTCGAAAAATTTTTTTGCAAAATTTTTTTAAAATTTTTTTTGAAAATTTTTTTCGAAATTTTTTTCAAAATTTTTTTCGAAAATTTTTTTCGAAATTTTTTTTCAAAATTTTTTTCGAAATTTTTTTTCAAAATTTTTTTCGAAATTTTTTTTCAAAATTTTTTTCGAAAATTTTTTTTGAAATTTTTTTCGAAAATTTTTTTTCGAAATTTTTTTCGAAAATTTTTTTCGAAATTTTTTTCGAAATTTTTTTCGGAGAATTTTTTTCGAAATTTTTTTCCAAATTTTTTTTCAAAATTTTTTTCGAAATTTTTTTTTCCAAATTTTTTTCAAAATTTTTTTTCGAAATTTTTCTCGAAAATTTTTTTTCGAAATTTTTTTCGAAAATTTTTTTCGAAAATTTTTTTTCGAAAATTTTTTTCAAATTTTTTTTCTAAATTTTTTTCGAAAATTTTTTTTCGAAATTTTTTTCGAAAATTTTTTTCAAAATTCTTTTCGAATTTTTTTTCGAAAATTTTTTTCGAAATTTTTTTTCGAAATTTTTTTTCCAAATTTTTTTTCAAAATTTTTTTCGAAAATTTTTTTTCGATTTTTTTAATCTATTTTCGAAAAATTTTTTTCGAAATTTTTTTTCGAAAATTTTTTTTCGAAAATTTTTTTCAAAATTTTTTCTGAAAATTTTTTCGAAAATTTTTTAAAAAATTTTTTTCGAATTTTTTTTTCAAAATCTTTTCGAAATTTTTTTTTCAAAATTTTTTTCGAAAATTTTTTTCAAAATTTTTTTTCGAAATTTTTTTCGAAAATTTTTTTCAAAATTTTTTTCGAAAAATTTTTTTCCAAAATTTTTTCGAAAATTTTTTTGAAATTTTTTTTTTGAAATTTTTTTTCAAAATTTTTTTCGGAAATTTTTTTTCGAAATTTTTTTTCAAATTTTTTTTCAAATTTTTTTTTCCAAATTTTTTTTCAAAATTTTTTTCGAAAATTTTTTTTCGAAAATTTTTTTCAAAATTTTTTTTCGAAATTTTTTTTTCAAAATTTTTTTTCAAATTTTTTTTCAAATTTTTTTTCGAAAATGTTTTTTGAAATTTTTTTCGAAAATTTTTTTTCAAAATGTTTTTTTCAAAATTTTTTTCGAAAATTTTTTTTCGAAAATTTTTTTCAAACTTTTTTTCGAAAATTTTTTTTCGAAAATTTTTTTCAAAATATTTTCGGAAAGATTTTTTCGAATTTTTTTTCGAAAATTTTTTTTCGAAATTTTTTTCGAAAATTTTTTTGAAATTTTTTTTCGAAATTTTTTTTTGAAATTTTTTTTCAAAATTTTTTTTCGAAAATTTTTTTCAAAATTTTTTTCGAAAATTTTTTTTCGAAATTTCTTTCGAAAATTTTTTTCAATTTTTTTTTTGAAAATTTTTTTTCGAAATTTTTTCGAAAATTTTTTCGAAAATTTTTTTGAAAATTTTTTTTCAAAATTTTTTTCCAAAATTTTTTTTCAAAAATGTTTTTCGAGATTTTTTTCGAAAATTTTTTTAAATTTTTTTTCGAAATTTTTTTTTCAAAATTTTTTTTCAAAATTTTTTTAAAAATTTTTTTTCGAAATTTTTTTTCAAAATTTTTTTCGAAAAATTTTTTTTCAAAATTTTTTCGAAATTTTTTTTCAAATTTTTTTTCGAAATTTTTTTTCATAATTTTTTTCGAAATTTTTTTTTCGAAATTTTTTTCGAAAATTGTTTTCGAAAATTTTTTTCGAAATTTTTTTTTTAAATTTTTTTCCAAAACTTTTTTCGAAAATTTTTTTTCGAAATTTTTTTCGAAAAATTTTTTCGAAAATTTTTTCGAAAATTTTTTTCAAAATTTTTTTCGAAATTTTTTTTCAAAATTTTTTTTCAAAATTTTTTTGAAAATTTTTTTGAAAATTTTTTTGAAAATTTTTTTTCAAAATTTTTTTCCAAAATTTTTTTGAAAATTTTTTTGAAAATTTTTTTGAAAATTTTTTTCGAAATTTTTTTTCAAATTTTTTTTCAAATTTTTTTTCAAAATTTTTTTCAAAAATTTTCCTTCAAATTTTTTTTCGAAAATTTGTTTTTGAAATTTTTTTCGAAAATTTTTTAAAATTTTTTTTCAAAATTTTTTTCGAAAATTTTTTTTTAAAAATTTTTTTCAAAGTTTTTTTCGAAAATTTTTCTTCGAAAATTTTTTTAAAAATATTTTCGAAAATTTTTTTTCGAAATTTTTTTCGAAAATTTTTTTCGAAATTTTTTTCGAAAATTTTTTTAAAAATTTTTTTCAAAATTTTTTTTCAAAATTTTTTTAAAAACTTTTTTTCGAAATTTTTTTTAAAAATTTTTTTCGAAAAATTTTTTTCCAAAATTTTTTCGAAAATTTTTTTTCAAATTTTTTTCGAAATTTTTTTCAAATTTTTTTTCGAAATTTTTTTTCATAATTTTTTTCGAAATTTTTTTTTCGAAATTTTTTTCGAAATTTTTTTTTTTAATTTTTTTCCAAACCTTTTTTCGAAAATTTTTTTTCCAAAATTTTTTCGAAAATTTTTTTGAAAATTTATTTCAGTTTTTTTTCAAAATTTTTTTCAAAATTTTTTTCGAAAATTTTTTTCGAAAAATTTTTTTTAAAAATTTTTTCGAAAATATTTTTGAAATTTTTTTTCGAAATTTTTTTCGAAAATTTTTTTTCGAAATTTTTTTCCAAAATTTTTTTTCGAGATTTTTTTCGAAAATTTTTTTAAAAATTTTTTCGAAATTTTTTTTCAAAATTTTTTTCCAAAATTTTTTTTCGAGATTTTTTTCGAAAATTTTTTTAAAAATTTTTTCGAAATTTTTTTAAAAAATGTTTTTGAATATTTTTTTCGAAAAATTTTTTTCGAAATTTGTTTCGAAAATTTTTTTCGAAAAATTTTTTTCCAAAATTTTTTCGAAATTTTTTTGAAAATTTTTTTCGAAAAATTTTTTTGAAAATTTTTTTCGAAAATATTTTTGAAAATTGTTTTCGAAATTTTTTTTCAAAATTTTTTTCGAAAATGTTTTTTCGAAATTTTTTTCGAAAATTTTTTTTCGAAATTTTTTTCGAAAATTTTTTTCAAAATTTTTTTTCCAAATTTTTTATCAAAATTTTTTCCGAAAATTTTTTTTTCGAAAATTTTTTTTAAATTTTTTTTCGAAATTTTTTTTCGAAATTTTTTTCGAATTTTTTTTTGGAAATTTCTTTCGAAAATTTTTTTCGAAATTTTTTTCAAAATTTTTTTCGAAAAATTTTTTTCCAAAATTTTTTCGAAAATTTTTTTGAAAATTTTTTTTCGAAAATTTTTTTCAAAATTTTTTTCGAAAATTTTTTTTCGAAAATTTTTTGGAAAATTTTTTTTCGAAAATTTTTTCGAGAATTTTTTTTAAAATTTTTTTGGAAATTTTTTTTCAAAATTTTTTTCGAAAATTTTTTTTCGAAATTTTTTTCAAATTTTTTTCCAAAATTTTTTTGAAAATTTTTTTCAAAATTTTTTTCGAAAATTTTTTTTTCGAAATTTTTTTTCGAAAATTTTTTTTCGACATTTTTTTCGAAAATTTTTTTCAAAATTTTTTTTCCAAATTTTTTTCAAAATTTTTTTCGAAAATTTTTTTTCGAATTTTTTTTCAAAATTTTTTTCGAAAATTTTTTTTCGAAAATTTTTTTCAAAATTTTTTTCGATATTTTTTTCGAAAATTTTTTTGAAAATTTTTTTCGAAAAATTTTTTTGAAAATTTTTTTCGAAAATGTTTTCGAAAATTTTTTTCGAAATTTTTTTTTCAAAATTTTTTTCGAAAATTTTTTTTCGAAATTTTTTTCGAAAATTTTTTTTCGATATTTTTTTCGAAAATTTTTTTTCGAAATTTTTTTCGAAAATTTTTTTCAAAATTTTTTTCGAATTTTTTTTCGAAAATTTTTTTCGAAATTTTTTTTCGAAATTTTTTTTCCAAATTTTTTTTCAAAATTTTTTTTGAAAATTTTTTTTCGATTTTTTTTATCTATTTTCGAAAAATTTTTTTCGAAATTTTTTTTCGAAAATTTTTTTTCGAAAATTTTTTTCAAAATTTTTTCTGAAAATTTTTTCGAAACTTTTTTAAAAAATTTTTTTCGAATTTTTTTTTCATTTTTTTTTTGAAAATTTTTTTCCAAAATTTTTTCGAAAATTTTTTTCAAAATTTTCTTCGAAATTTTTTTTCAAAATTTTTTCGAAATTTTTTTTTCAAAATTTTTTTCGAAAATGTTTTTCAAAATTTTTTTCGAAATTTTTTTCGAAAATTTTTTTCAAAATTTTTTTCGAAAAATTTTTTTCCAAAATTTTTTCGAAGATTTTTTTTTTGAAAATTTTTTTCGAAAATTTTTTTTTGAAATTTTTTTCAAAAATTTTTTTGAAATATTTTTTTCGAAAATTTTTTTGAAAATTTTTTTCGAAAATTTTTTTGAAAATTTTCTTCGAAATTTTTTTTCAAAATTTTTTTCGAAAATTTTTTTCCGAAATTTTTTTCGAAAATTTTTTTCAAAATTTTTTACGAAATTTTTTTCGAAAATTTTTTTCAAAATTTTTTTCGAGAAATTTTTTTCCAAAATTTTTTTGAAAATTTTTTTGAAAATTTTTTTTCGAAAATTTTTTTGAAAATTTTTTTCGGAAAATTTTATTTCGAAATTTTTTTCGAAAATTTTTTTGAAAATTTTTTTCGAAAAATTTTTTCGAAAATTTTTTTCGAATATTTTTTTGAAATTTTTTTTTCAAAAATTTTTTCAAAATTTTTTTTCGAAATTTTTTTCGAAAATTTTTTTCAATATTTTTTTCGAAAAATTTTTTTCCAAAATTTTGTCGAAAATATTTTTGAAAATTTTTTTCGAAATTTTTTTCGAAAATTTTTTTTCGAAAATTTTTTTCAAAATTATTTCTGAAAATTTTTTCGAAAATTTTTTTAAAATTTTTTTTCGAAATTTTTTTTCAAAATTTTTTTAAATAATTTTTTTCCAAAATTTTTTCGAAACTTTTTTTCAAAATTTTTTTCGAAATTTTTTTTCAAAATTTTTTTCGAAAAATTTTTTCGAAAATTTTTTTGAAAATTTTTTTCGAAATTTTTTTTCAAAATTTTTTTCCAAAATTTTTTTGAAAATTTTTTTGAAAATTTTTTTGAAAATTTTTTTGAAAATTTTTTTGAAAATTTTTTTGAAAATTTTTTTCGAAATTTTTTTTCAAATTTTTTTTCAAAATTTTTTTCAAAAATTTTCCTTCAAATTTTTTTTCGAAAATTTGTTTTTGAAAATTTTTTCGAAAATTTTTTAAAATTTTTTTTCAAAATTTTTTTCGAAAATTTTTTTTTAAAAATTTTTTTCAAAATTTTTTTCGAAAATTTTTCTTCGAAAATTTTTTTAAAAATATTTTCGAAAATTTTTTTTCGAAATTTTTTTCGAAAATTTTTTTCGAAATTTTTTTCGAAAATTTTTTTAAAAATTTTTTTCAAAATTTTTTTTCAAAATTTTTTTAAAAATTTTTTTTCGAAATTTTTTTTAAAAATTTTTTTCGAAAAATTTTTTTCCAAAATTTTTTCGAAAATTTTTTTTCAAATTTTTTTCGAAATTTTTTTCAAATTTTTTTTCGAAATTTTTTTTCATAATTTTTTTCGAAATTTTTTTTTCGAAATTTTTTTCGAAATTTTTTTTTTTAAATTTTTTTCCAAACCTTTTTTCGAAAATTTTTTTTCCAAAATTTTTTCGAAAATTTTTTTGAAAATTTATTTCAGTTTTTTTTCAAAATTTTTTTCGAAAATTTTTTTCGAAAAATTTTTTTTTAAAATTTTTTCGAAAATATTTTTGAAATTTTTTTTCGAAATTTTTTTTCAAAATTTTTTTCGAAAATATTTTTCAAAATTTTTTCGAAAGTTCTTTCGAATATTTTTTTCAAAATTATTTTCGAAAATTTTTTTTCGAAATTTTTTTGAAAATTTTTTTCGAAATTTTTTTTCAAAATTTTTTTCCAAAATTTTTTTTCGAGATTTTTTTCGAAAATTTTTTTAAAAATTTTTTCGAAATTTTTTTAAAAAATGTTTTTGAATATTTTTTTCGAAAAATTTTTTTCGAAATTTGTTTCGAAAATTTTTTTCGAAAAATTTTTTTCCAAAATTTTTTCGAAATTTTTTTGAAAATTTTTTTCGAAAAATTTTTTTGAAAATTTTTTTCGAAAATATTTTTGAAAATTGTTTTCGAAATTTTTTTTCAAAATTTTTTTCGAAAATGTTTTTTCGAAATTTTTTTCGAAAATTTTTTTTCGAAATTTTTTTCGAAAATTTTTTTCAAAATTTTTTTTCCAAATTTTTTATCAAAATTTTTTCCGAAAATTTTTTTTTCGAAAATTTTTTTTAAATTTTTTTTCGAAATTTTTTTCGAATTTTTTTTTCGAAATTTCTTTCGAAAATTTTTTTCGAAATTTTTTTCAAAATTTTTTTCGAAAAATTTTTTTCCAAAATTTTTTCGAAAATTTTTTTGAAAATTTTTTTTCGAAAATTTTTTTCAAAATTTTTTTCGAAAATTTTTTTTCGAAAATTTTTTGGAAAATTTTTTTTCGAAAATTTTTTCGAGAATTTTTTTGGAAATTTTTTTGGAAATTTTTTTTCAAAATTTTTTTCGAAAATTTTTTTTCGAAATTTTTTTCAAATTTTTTTCCAAAATTTTTTTGAAAATTTTTTTCAAAATTTTTTTCGAAAATTTTTTTTCGAAATTTTTTTTCGAAAATTTTTTTTCGACATTTTTTTCGAAAATTTTTTTCAAAATTTTTTTTCCAAATTTTTTTCAAAATTTTTTTCGAAAATTTTTTTCGAAATTTTTTTTTCAAAATTTTTTTCGAAAATTTTTTTTCGAAATTTTTTTCGAAAATTTTTTTTCGATATTTTTTTCGAAAATTTTTTTTCGAAATTTTTTTCGAAAATTTTTTTCGAAATTTTTTTCGAAATTTTTTTCGGAAAATTTTTTTCGAAATTTTTTTCCAAATTTTTTTTGAAATTTTTTTTTCCAAATTTTTTTCAAAATTTTTTTTCGAAATTTTTCTCGAAAATTTTTTTCAATATTTTTTTCGAAAATTTTTTTTCGAAATTTTTTTCGAAAATTTTTTTCGAAAATTTTTTTTCGAAAATTTTTTTCAACATTTTTTTCGAAAATTTTTTTTTGAAATTTTTTTCGAAATTTTTTTTCAAAATTTATTTCGAAAATTTTTTTTCTAAATTTTTTTCGAAAATTTTTTTTCGAAATTTTTTTCGAAAATTTTTTTCAAAATTTTTTTCGAATTTTTTTTCGAAAATTTTTTTCGAAATTTTTTTTCGAAATTTTTTTTCCAAATTTTTTTTCAAAATTTTTTTTGAAAATTTTTTTTCGATTTTTTTTATCTATTTTCGAAAAATTTTTTTCGAAATTTTTTTTCGAAAATTTTTTTTCGAAAATTTTTTTCAAAATTTTTTCTGAAAATTTTTTCGAAACTTTTTTAAAAAATTTTTTTCGAATTTTTTTTTCATTTTTTTTTTGAAAATTTTTTTCCAAAATTTTTTCGAAAATTTTTTTCAAAATTTTCTTCGAAATTTTTTTTCAAAATTTTTTCGAAATTTTTTTTTCAAAATTTTTTTCGAAAATTTTTTTCAAAATTTTTTTCGAAATTTTTTTCGAAAATTTTTTTCAAAATTTTTTTCGAAAAATTTTTACCAAAATTTTTTCGAAGATTTTTTTTTTGAAAATTTTTTTCGAAAATTTTTTTTTGAAATTTTTTTCAAAAATTTTTTTGAAATATTTTTTTCGAAAAATTTTTTTGAAAATTTTTTTCGAAAATTTTTTTGAAAATTTTCTTCGAAATTTTTTTTCAAAATTTTTTTCGAAAATTTTTTTCCGAAATTTTTTTCGAAAATTTTTTTCAAAATTTTTTACGAAATTTTTTTCGAAAATTTTTTTCAAAATTTTTTTCGAGAAATTTTTTTCCAAAATTTTTTCGAAAATTTTTTTGAAAATTTTTTTTCGAAAATTTTTTTGAAAATTTTTTTCGAAAATTTTATTTCGAAATTTTTTTCGAAAATTTTTTTGAAAATTTTTTTCGAAAAATTTTTTCGAAAATTTTTTTCGAATATTTTTTTGAAATTTTTTTTTCAAAAATTTTTTCAAAATTTTTTTTCGAAATTTTTTTCGAAAATTTTTTTCAATATTTTTTTCGAAAAATTTTTTTCCAAAATTTTGTCGAAAATATTTTTGAAAATTTTTTTCGAAATTTTTTTCGAAAATTTTTTTTCGAAAATTTTTTTCAAAATTATTTCTGAAAATTTTTTCGAAAATTTTTTTCAAAATTTTTTTCGAAAATTTTTTTTCGAAAATTTTTTGGAAAATTTTTTTTCGAAAATTTTTTCGAGAATTTTTTTTCAAAATTTTTTTCGAAAATTTTTTTTCGAAAGTTTTTTCGAAAATTTTTTTCAAAATTTTTTTCGAAATTTTTTTCGAAAATTTTTTTCAAAATTTTTTTCGAAAATTTTTTTTCGAAATTTTTTTTCGAAAATTTTTTTTCGACATTTTTTTCGAAAATTTTTTTCAAAATTTTTTTTCCAAATTTTTTTCAAAATTTTTTTCGAAAATTTTTTTTCGAATTTTTTTTCAAAATTTTTTTTGAAAATTTTTTTTCGAAAATTTTTTTCAAAATTTTTTTCGATATTTTTTTCGAAAATTTTTTTGAAAATTTTTTTCGAAAAATTTTTTTGAAAATTTTTTTCGAAAATTTTTTCGAAAATTTTTTTCGAAATTTTTTTTTCAAAATTTTTTTCGAAAATTTTTTTTCGAAATTTTTTTCGAAATTTTTTTCGAAAATTTTTTTCAAAATTTTTTTTCCAAATTTTTTTTTTCAAAATTTTTTCGAAAATTTTTTTTCGTAATTTCTTTCGAAAATTTTTTTCGAAAATTTTTTTTCGAAAATTTTTTCGAAAATTTTTTTGAAATTTTTTTTCGAAAAATTTTTTTGCAAAATTTTTTCAAAATTTTTTTTGAAAATTTTTTTCGAAATTTTTTTCAAAATTTTTTTCGAAAATTTTTTTCGAAATTTTTTTTCAAAATTTTTTTCGAAATTTTTTTTCAAAATTTTTTTCGAAATTTTTTTTCAAAATTTTTTTCGAAAATTTTTTTTGAAATTTTTTTCGAAAATTTTTTTTCGAAATTTTTTTCGAAAATTTTTTTCGAAATTTTTTTCGAAATTTTTTTCGGAAAATTTTTTTCGAAATTTTTTTCCAAATTTTTTTTCAAAATTTTTTTCGAAATTTTTTTTTCCAAATTTTTTTCAAAATTTTTTTTCGAAATTTTTCTCGAAAATTTTTTTCAATATTTTTTTCGAAAATTTTTTTTCGAAATTTTTTTTGAAAATTTTTTTCGAAAATTTTTTTTCGAAAATTTTTTTCAAAATTTTTTTCGAAAATTTTTTTTTGAAATTTTTTTCGATATTTTTTTTCAAAATTTATTTCGAAAATTTTTTTTCTAAATTTTTTTCGAAAATTTTTTTTCGAAATTTTTTTCGAAAATTTTTTTCAAAATTCTTTTCGAATTTTTTTTCGAAAATTTTTTTCGAAATTTTTTTTCGAAATTTTTTTTCCAAATTTTTTTTCGATTTTTTTTTATCTATTTTCGAAAAATTTTTTTCGAAATTTTTTTTCGAAAATTTTTTTTCGAAAATTTTTTTCAAAATTTTTTCTGAAAATTTTTTCGAAAATTTTTTAAAAAATTTTTTTCGAATTTTTTTTTCAAATTCTTTTCGAAATTTTTATTTCAAAATTTTTTTCGAAAATTTTTTTCAAAATTTTTTTCGAAATTTTTTTCGAAAATTTTTTTCAAAATTTTTTTCGAAAAATGTTTTTCCAAAATTTTTTCGAAAATTTTTTTGAAAATTTTTTTGAAATTTTTTTTTTGAAATTTTTTTTCAAAATTTTTTTCGGAAATTTTTTTTCGAAATTTTTTTTCAAATTTTTTTTCAAATTTTTTTTTTCCAAATTTTTTTTCAAAATTTTTTTCGAAAATTTTTTTTCGAAAATTTTTTTCAAAATTTTTTTTCGAAAATTTTTTTTCAAAATTTTTTTCGAAAATTTTTTTTCAAATTTTTTTTCGAAAATTTTTTTTTGAAATTTTTTTCGAAAATTTTTTTTCAAAATGTTTTTTTCAAAATTTTTTTCGAAAATTTTTTTTCGAAAATTTTTTTCAAACTTTTTTTCGAAAATTTTTTTTCGAAAATTTTTTTCAAAATATTTTCGGAAATATTTTTTCGAATTTTTTTTCGAAAATTTTTTTTCGAAATTTTTTTCGAAAATTTTTTTGAAATTTTTTTTCGAAATTTTTTTTCGAAATTTTTTTTCAAAATTTTTTTTCGAAAATTTTTTTCAAAATTTTTTTCGAAAATTTTTTTTCGAAATTTCTTTCGAAAATTTTTTTCAATTTTTTTTTTGAAAATTTTTTTTCGAAATTTTTTCGAAAATTTTTTCGAAAATTTTTTTGAAAATTTTTTTTTCAAAATTTTTTTCCAAAATTTTTTTTCAAAAATGTTTTTCGAGATTTTTTTCGAAAATTTTTTTAAATTTTTTTTCGAAATTTTTTTTTCAAAATTTTTTTTCAAAATTTTTTTAAAAATTTTTTTTCGAAATTTTTTTTCAAAATTTTTTTCGAAAAATTTTTTTTTAAAATTTTTTCGAGAATTTTTTTGAAAATTTTTTTGGAAATTTTTTTTCAAAATTTTTTTCGAAAATTTTTTTTCGAAATTTTTTTCAAATTTTTTTCCAAAATTTTTTTGAAAATTTTTTTCAAAATTTTTTTCGAAAATTTTTTTTCGAAATTTTTTTTCGAAAATTTTTTTTCGACATTTTTTTCGAAAATTTTTTTCAAAATTATTTTTCCAAATTTTTTTCAAAATTTTTTTCGAAAATTTTTTTTCGAATTTTTTTTCAAAATTTTTTTCGAAAATTTTTTTTCGAAAATTTTTTTCAAAATTTTTTTCGATATTTTTTTCGAAAATTTTTTTGAAAATTTTTTTCGAAAAATTTTTTTGAAAATTTTTTTCGAAAATGTTTTCGAAAATTTTTTTCGAAATTTTTTTTTCAAAATTTTTTTCGAAAATTTTTTTTCGAAATTTTTTTCGAAAATTTTTTTTCGAAATTTTTTTCGAAAATTTTTTTTCGAAATTTTTTTCGAAAATTTTTTTCGAAATTTTTTTCGAAATTTTTTTCGGAAAATTTTTTTCGAAATTTTTTTCCAAATTTTTTTCGAAATTTTTTTTTCCAAATTTTTTTCAAAATTTTTTTTCGAAATTTTTTTCGAAAATTTTTTTTCGAAATTTTTTTCGAAAATTTTTTTCGAAAATTTTTTTTCGAAAATTTTTTTCAACATTTTTTTCGAAAATTTTTTTTTGAAATTTTTTTCGAAATTTTTTTTCAAAATTTATTTCGAAAATTTTTTTTCTAAATTTTTTTCGAAAATTTTTTTTCGAAATTTTTTTCGAAAATTTTTTTCAAAATTTTTTTCGAATTTTTTTTCGAAAATTTTTTTCGAAATTTTTTTTCGAAATTTTTTTTCCAAATTTTTTTTCAAAATTTTTTTCGAAAATTTTTTTTCGATTTTTTTTATCTATTTTCGAAAAATTTTTTTCGAAATTTTTTTCGGAAAATTTTTTTCGAAATTTTTTTCCAAATTTTTTTCGAAATTTTTTTCGAAATTTTTTTTTCCAAATTTTTTTCAAAATTTTTTTTCGAAATTTTTTTCGAAAATTTTTTTTCGAAATTTTTTTCGAAAATTTTTTTCGAAAATTTTTTTTCGAAAATTTTTTTCAACATTTTTTTCGAAAATTTTTTTTTGAAATTTTTTTCGAAATTTTTTTTCAAAATTTATTTCGAAAATTTTTTTTCTAAATTTTTTTCGAAAATTTTTTTTCGAAATTTTTTTCGAAAATTTTTTTCAAAATTTTTTTCGAATTTTTTTTCGAAAATTTTTTTCGAAATTTTTTTTCGAAATTTTTTTTCCAAATTTTTTTTCAAAATTTTTTTCGAAAATTTTTTTTCGATTTTTTTTATCTATTTTCGAAAATTTTTTTTCAAATTTTTTTTCGAAAATTTTTTTTTGAAATTTTTTTCGAAAATTTTTTTTCAAAATGTTTTTTTCAAAATTTTTTTCGAAAATTTTTTTTCGAAAATTTTTTTCAAACTTTTTTTCGAAAATTTTTTTTCGAAAATTTTTTTCAAAATATTTTCGGAAATATTTTTTCGAATTTTTTTTCGAAAATTTTTTTTCGAAATTTTTTTCGAAAATTTTTTTGAAATTTTTTTTCGAAATTTTTTTTCGAAATTTTTTTTCAAAATTTTTTTTCGAAAATTTTTTTCAAAATTTTTTTCGAAAATTTTTTTTCGAAATTTCTTTCGAAAATTTTTTTCAATTTTTTTTTTGAAAATTTTTTTTCGAAATTTTTTCGAAAATTTTTTTGAAAATTTTTTTTTCAAAATTTTTTTCCAAAATTTTTTTTCAAAAATGTTTTTCGAGATTTTTTTCGAAAATTTTTTAAAATTTTTTTTCGAAATTTTTTTTTCAAAATTTTTTTTCAAAATTTTTTTAAAAATTTTTTTTCGAAATTTTTTTTCAAAATTTTTTTCGAAAAATTTTTTTTCAAAATTTTTTCGAAATTTTTTTTCAAATTTTTTTTCGAAATTTTTTTTCATAATTTTTTTCGAAATTTTTTTTTCGAAATTTTTTTCGAAAATTCTTTTCGAAAATTTTTTTCGAAATTTTTTTTTTTAAATTTTTTTCCAAAACTTTTTTCGAAAATTTTTTTTCAAAATTTTTTTCGAAAAATTTTTTCGAAAATTTTTTCGAAAATTTTTTTGAAAATTTTTTTCGAAATTTTTTTTCAAAATTTTTTTCCAAAATTTTTTTGAAAATTTTTTTGAAAATTTTTTTGAAAATTTTTTTGAAAATTTTTTTGAAAATTTTTTTGAAAATTTTTTTGAAAATTTTTTTGAAAATTTTTTTGAAAATTTTTTTCGAAATTTTTTTTCAAATTTTTTTTCAAATTTTTTTTTCCAAATTTTTTTTCAAAATTTTTTTCGAAAATTTTCCTTCAAATTTTTTTTCGAAAATTTGTTTTTGAAATTTTTTTCGAAAATTTTTTTTCAAAATTTTTTTTCAAAATTTTTTTCGAAAATTTTTTTTCGAAAATTTTTTTCAAAATTTTTTTCGAAAATTTTTCTTCGAAAATTTTTTTGAAAATATTTTCGAAAATTTTTTTTCGAAATTTTTTTCGAAAATTTTTTTTCGAAATTTTTTTCGAAAATTTTTTTAAAAATTTTTTTCAAAATTTTTTTTTTAAATTTTTTAAAAAATTTTTTTTCGAAATTTTTTTTCAAAATTTTTTTCGAAAAATTTTTTTCCAAAATTTTTTCGAAAATTTTTTTTCAAATTTTTTTTCAAATTTTTTTCGAAAATTTTTGCAAATTTTTTTTCGAAATTTTTTTTCGAAATTTTTTTTCATAATTTTTTTCGAAATTTTTTTTTCCAAAATGTTTTCGAAATTTTTTTTGAAAATTTATTTCAAAATTTTTTTTCAAAATTTTTTTCGAAAATTTTTTTCGAAAAATGTTTTTCCAAAATTTTTTCGAAAATTTTTTTGAAATTTTTTTTCGAAATTTTTTTTCAAAATTTTTTTCGAAAAATTATTTTCCAAAATGTTTTCGAAATTTTTTTTGAAAATTTATTTAAAAATTTTTTTTCAAAATTTTTTCGAAAATTTTTTTTCGAAATTTCTTTCGAAAATTTTTTTCAAAATTTTTTTTGAAAATTTTTTTTCGAAATTTTTTTCGAAAATTTTTTTCGAAAAATTATTTTCCAAAATTTTTTCGAAATTTTTTTTGAAAATTTTTTTCGAAATTTTTTTTCGAAATTTTTTTTAAAAATTTTTTTCCAAAATTTTTTTCCAAAATTTTTTTTCGAGATTTTTTTCGAAAATTTTTTTAAATTTTTTTTCGAAATTTTTTTTTCAAAATTTTTTTTCAAAATTTTTTTTGAAAATTTTTTTTCGAATTTTTTTTCGAAAAATTTTTTTTCAAAATTTTTTCGAAAATTTTTTTCCAACATTTTTTCGAAAATGTTTTTGAAATTTTTTTTCGAAATTTTTTTTCGAAATTTTTTTTCAAAATTTTTTTCGAAAATATTTTTCAAAATTTTTTTTGGAAATTTTTTTTCAAATTTTTTTTGAAAATGTTTTTGAAAATTTTTTTCGAAATATTTTTCAAAATTTTTTTGAAAATTTTTTTCGAAATTTTTTTTTTGGAAATTTTTTTCAAAATTTTTTTCGAAATTTATTTTTCGAAATTTCTTTCGAAAATTTTTTTCAAAATTTTTTTCGAAAATTTTTTTTCGAAATTTTTTTTTTATTTCTTTCGAAATTTTTTTTTAAAATTTTTTTCCAAAATGTTTTTTCGAGATTTTTTTCGAAATTTTTTTTAAATATTTTTTTCGAAATTTTTTTTCAAAATATTTTTTGAAAATTTTTTTCGAAATTTTTTTCGAAATTTTTTTCATAATTTTTTTTGAAAAATTTTTTTCGAAATTTTTTTCGAAAATTTTTTTCGAAAAATTATTTTCCAAAATTTTTTCGAAAATTTTTTTGAAAATTTTTTTCGAAATTTTTTTTCGAAATTTTTTTTCAAAATTTTTTTCCAAAATTTTTTTTCGAGATTTTTTTCGAAATTTTTTTTCAATTTTTTTTTCAAATTTTTTTTTCCAAATTTTTTTTCAAAATTTTTTTCGAAAATTTTTTTTTCGAAAATTTTTTTTTGAAATTTTTTTCGAAAATTTTTTTTCAAAATTTTTTTTCAAAATTTTTTTCGAAAATGTTTTTTCGAAAATTTTTTTTAAAATTTTTTTTGAAAATTTTTTTTCGAAAATTTTTTTCAAAATATTTTCGGAAAGATTTTTTCGAAATTTTTTTCGAAAATTTTTTTTCGAAATTTTTTTCGAAAATTTTTTTCAAAATTTTTTTTCCAAATTTTTTATCAAAATTTTTTCCGAAAATTTTTTTTCGAAAATTTTTTTTAAATTTTTTTTCGAAATTTTTTTTCGAAATTTTTTTCGAATTTTTTTTTCGAAATTTCTTTCAAAAATTTTTTTCGAAATTTCTTTCAAAATTTTTTTCGAAAAATTTTTTTCCAAAATTTTTTCGAAAATTTTTTTGAAAATTTTTTTTCGAAAATTTTTTTCAAAATTTTTTTCGAAAATTTTTTTTCGAAAATTTTTTGGAAAATTTTTTTTCGAAAATTTTTTCGAGAATTTTTTTGAAAATTTTTTTGGAAATTTTTTTTCAAAATTTTTTTCGAAAATTTTTTTTCGAAATTTTTTTCAAATTTTTTTCCAAAATTTTTTTGAAAATTTTTTTCAAAATTTTTTTCGAAAATTTTTTTTCGAAATTTTTTTTCGAAAATTTTTTTTCGACATTTTTTTCGAAAATTTTTTTCAAAATTATTTTTCCAAATTTTTTTCAAAATTTTTTTCGAAAATTTTTTTTCGAATTTTTTTTCAAAATTTTTTTCGAAAATTTTTTTTCGAAACTTTTTTCAAAATTTTTTTCGATATTTTTTTCGAAAATTTTTTTGAAAATTTTTTTCGAAAAATTTTTTTGAAAATTTTTTTCGAAAATGTTTTCGAAAATTTTTTTCGAAATTTTTTTTTCAAAATTTTTTTCGAAAATTTTTTTTCGTAATTTTTTTCAAAAATTTTTTTTCGAAATTTTTTTCGAAAATTTTTTTTCGAAATTTTTTTCGAAAATTTTTTTCGAAATTTTTTTCGAAATTTTTTTCGGAAAATTTTTTTCGAAATTTTTTTCCAAATTTTTTTCGAAATTTTTTTTTCCAAATTTTTTTCAAAATTTTTTTTCGAAATTTTTTTCGAAAATTTTTTTTCGAAATTTTTTTCGAAAATTTTTTTCGAAAATTTTTTTTCGAAAATTTTTTTCAACATTTTTTTCGAAAATTTTTTTTTGAAATTTTTTTCGAAATTTTTTTTCAAAATTTATTTCGAAAATTTTTTTTCTAAATTTTTTTCGAAAATTTTTTTTCGAAATTTTTTTCGAAAATTTTTTTCAAAATTTTTTTCGAATTTTTTTTCGAAAATTTTTTTCGAAATTTTTTTTCGAAATTTTTTTTCCAAATTTTTTTTCAAAATTTTTTTCGAAAATTTTTTTTCGATTTTTTTTATCTATTTTCGAAAAATTTTTTTCGAAATTTTTTTTCGAAAATTTTTTTTCGAAAATTTTTTTCAAAATTTTTTCTGAAAATTTTTTCGAAACTTTTTTAAAAAATTTTTTTCGAATTTTTTTTTCATTTTTTTTTTGAAAATTTTTTTCCAAAATTTTTTCGAAAATTTTTTTCAAAATTTTTTTCGAAATTTTTTTTCAAAATTTTTTCGAAATTTTTTTTTCAAAATTTTTTTCGAAAATTTTTTTCAAAATTTTTTTCGAAATTTTTTTCGAAAATTTTTTTCAAAATTTTTTTCGAAAAATTTTTTTCCAAAATTTTTTCGATTTTTTTTTTGAAAATTTTTTTCGAAAATTTTTTTTTGAAATTTTTTTCAAAAATTTTTTTGAAATATTTTTTTCGAAAAATTTTTTTGAAAATTTTTTTCGAAAATTTTTTTGAAAATTTTTTTCAAAATTTTTTACGAGAAATTTTTTTCCAAAATTTTTTCGAAAATTTTTTTGAAAATTTTTTTCGAAAATTTTTTTGAAAATTTTTTTCGAAAAATTTTTTCGAAAATTTTTTTCGAATATTTTTTTGAAAATTTTTTTTCAAAAATTTTTTCAAAATTTTTTTTCGAAATTTTTTTCAATATTTTTTTCGAAAATTTTTTTTCCAAAATTTTGTCGAAAATATTTTTGAAAATTTTTTTCGAAATTTTTTTCGAAAATTTTTTTTCGAAAATTTTTTTCAAAATTATTTCTGAAAATTTTTTCGAAAATTTTTTTAAAATTTTTTTTCGAAATTTTTTTTCAAAATTTTTTTAAATAATTTTTTTCCAAAATTTTTTCGAAACTTTTTTTCAAAATTTTTTTCGAAAATTTTTTTCGAAAAATTATTTTCCAAAATTTTTTCGAAAATTTTTTTGAAAATTTTTTTCGAAATTTTTTTTCGAAATTTTTTTTCAAAATTTTTTTCCAAAATTTTTTTTCGAGATTTTTTTCGAAATTTTTTTTCAATTTTTTTTTCAAATTTTTTTTTCCAAATTTTTTTTCAAAATTTTTTTCGAAAATTTTTTTTTCGAAAATTTTTTTTTGAAATTTTTTTCGAAAATTTTTTTTCAAAATTTTTTTTCAAAATTTTTTTCGAAAATGTTTTTTTGAAAATTTTTTTCAAAATTTTTTTTGAAAATTTTTTTTCGAAAATTTTTTTCAAAATATTTTCGGAAAGATTTTTTCGAAATTTTTTTCGAAAATTTTTTTTCGAAATTTTTTTCGAAAATTTTTTTCAAAATTTTTTTTCCAAATTTTTTATCAAAATTTTTTCCGAAAATTTTTTTTCGAAAATTTTTTTTAAATTTTTTTTCGAAATTTTTTTTCGAAATTTTTTTCGAATTTTTTTTTCGAAATTTCTTTCAAAAATTTTTTTCGAAATTTCTTTCAAAATTTTTTTCGAAAAATTTTTTTCCAAAATTTTTTCGAAAATTTTTTTGAAAATTTTTTTTCGAAAATTTTTTTCAAAATTTTTTTCGAAAATTTTTTTTCGAAAATTTTTTGGAAAATTTTTTTTCGAAAATTTTTTCGAGAATTTTTTTGAAAATTTTTTTGGAAATTTTTTTTCAAAATTTTTTTCGAAAATTTTTTTTCGAAATTTTTTTTCAAATTTTTTTCCAAAATTTTTTTGAAAATTTTTTTCAAAATTTTTTTCGAAAATTTTTTTTCGAAATTTTTTTTCGAAAATTTTTTTTCGACATTTTTTTCGAAAATTTTTTTCAAAATTATTTTTCCAAATTTTTTTCAAAATTTTTTTCGAAAATTTTTTTTCGAATTTTTTTTCAAAATTTCTTTCGAAAATTTTTTTTCGAAAACTTTTTTCAAAATTTTTTTCGATATTTTTTTCGAAAATTTTTTTGAAAATTTTTTTCGAAAAATTTTTTTGAAAATTTTTTTCGAAAATGTTTTCGAAAATTTTTTTCGAAATTTTTTTTTCAAAATTTTTTTCGAAAATTTTTTTTCGAAATTTTTTTCGAAAATTTTTTTTCGAAATTTTTTTCGAAAATTTTTTTTCGAAATTTTTTTCGAAAATTTTTTTCGAAATTTTTTTCGAAATTTTTTTCGGAAAATTTTTTTCGAAATTTTTTTCCAAATTTTTTTCGAAATTTTTTTTTCCAAATTTTTTTCAAAATTTTTTTTCGAAATTTTTTTCTAAAATTTTTTTTCGAAATTTTTTTCGAAAATTTTTTTCGAAAATTTTTTTTCGAAAATTTTTTTCAACATTTTTTTCGAAAATTTTTTTTTGAAATTTTTTTCGAAATTTTTTTTCAAAATTTATTTCGAAAATTTTTTTTCTAAATTTTTTTCGAAAATTTTTTTTCGAAATTTTTTTCGAAAATTTTTTTCAAAATTTTTTTCGAATTTTTTTTCGAAAATTTTTTTCGAAATTTTTTTTCGAAATTTTTTTTCCAAATTTTTTTTCAAAATTTTTTTCGAAAATTTTTTTTCGATTTTTTTTATCTATTTTCGAAAAATTTTTTTCGAAATTTTTTTTCGAAAATTTTTTTTCGAAAATTTTTTTCAAAATTTTTTCTGAAAATTTTTTCGAAACTTTTTTAAAAAATTTTTTTCGAATTTTTTTTTCATTTTTTTTTTGAAAATTTTTTTCCAAAATTTTTTCGAAAATTTTTTTCAAAATTTTTTTCGAAATTTTTTTTCAAAATTTTTTCGAAATTTTTTTTTCAAAATTTTTTTCGAAAATTTTTTTCAAAATTTTTTTCGAAATTTTTTTCGAAAATTTTTTTCAAAATTTTTTTCGAAAAATTTTTTTCCAAAATTTTTTCGATTTTTTTTTTGAAAATGTTTTTCGAAAATTTTTTTTTGAAATTTTTTTCAAAAATTTTTTTGAAATATTTTTTTCGAAAAATTTTTTTGAAAATTTTTTTCGAAAATTTTTTTGAAAATTTTTTTCAAAATTTTTTACGAGAAATTTTTTTCCAAAATTTTTTCGAAAATTTTTTTGAAAATTTTTTTCGAAAATTTTTTTGAAAATTTTTTTCGAAAAATTTTTTCGAAAATTTTTTTCGAATATTTTTTTGAAAATTTTTTTTCAAAAATTTTTTCAAAATTTTTTTTCGAAATTTTTTTCAATATTTTTTTCGAAAATTTTTTTTCCAAAATTTTGTCGAAAATATTTTTGAAAATTTTTTTCGAAATTTTTTTCGAAAATTTTTTTTCGAAAATTTTTTTCAAAATTATTTCTGAAAATTTTTTCGAAAATTTTTTTAAAATTTTTTTTCGAAATTTTTTTTCAAAATTTTTTTAAATAATTTTTTTCCAAAATTTTTTCGAAACTTTTTTTCAAAATTTTTTTCGAAATTTTTTTTCAAAATTTTTTTCGAAAATTTTTTTTCGAAATTTTTTTCGAAAATTTTTTTCAAAATTTTTTTCGAAATTTTTTTCGAAAATTTTTTTCAAAATTTTTTCGAAAAATTTTTTTCCAAAATTTTTTCGAAAATTTTTCTGAAAATTTTTTTCGAAATTTTTTTTCGAAAAAAATTTTTTCAAAATTTTTTTCGAAAATTTTTTTTCGATATTTTTTTCGAAAATTTTTTTGAAAATTTTTTTCGAAAAATTTTTTGTAAATTTTTTTCGAAATTTTTTTTCAAAATTTTTTTTCAAAATATTTTTTCGAAAATTTTTATCCAAAGTTTTTTTGAAAATTTTTTTGAAAATTTTTTTCGAAAAAATTTTTTCCAAAATTTTTTCGAAAATTTTTTTGAAAATTTTTTTCAAAACTTTTTTTCAAAATTTTTTTCGAAAATTTTTTTTCGAAATTTTTTTCGAAAATTTTTTTTCGAAATTTTTTCCAAAAATTTTTTTCAAAATTTTTTTTCCAAATTTCTTTTCAAAATTTTTATCGAAAATTTTTTTTCGAAAATTTTTTTCAAAATTTTTTTCGAAAATGTTTTTTCAAAATTTTTTTCGAAAATTTTTTGTCGAAATTTTTTTGAAATTTTTTTTCGAAATTTTTTTTCAAAATTTTTTTCGATATTTTTTTCGAAAATATTTTTCAAAATTTTTTTCGAAAATGTTTTTTTGAAATTTTTTTCGAAAATTTTTTTAAAAATTTTTTTTCGAAATTTTTTTTTCGAAATTTTTTTTCATAATTTTTTTCGAAATGTTTTTTTCAAAATTTTATTCGAAAATTTTTTTGAAATTTTTTTTTCCAAATTTTTTTCGAAATTTTTTTCGAAAATTTTTTTCGAAAATTTTTTTTCCAAATTTTTTTCGAAAATTTTTTTCGAAAATTTTTTCGAAAATTTTTTTGAAAATTTTTTTTTTAAATTTTTTTTCAAAATTTTTTTCGAAAATTTTTTTTTCGAATTTTTTTTCGAAAATATTTTTCAAAATTTTTTTCGAAATTTTTTACCCAAATATTTTTCTAAAATTTTTTTCAAAATTTTTTTCAAAATTTCTTTTCAAAATTTTTTTTCAAATTTTTTTTCGAAAATGTATTTCAAAATTTTTTTCGAAAATGTTTTTCGAAAATTTTTTTTCCAAAATGTTTTCGAAATTTTTTTTGAAAATTTATTTCAAAATTTTTTTTCAAAATTTTTTTCGAAACTTTTTTTTGAAAAATTTTTTTCCAAAATTTTTTCGAAAATTTTTTTGAAATTTTTTTTCGAAATTTTTTTTCAAAATTTTTTTCGAAAATTTTTTTTCGAAAATATTTTTCAAAATTTTTTTTGGAAATTTTTTTTCAAATTTTTTTTGAAAATTTTTTGAAAATTTTTTTCGAAATATTTTTCAAAATTTTTTTGAAAATTTTTTTCGAAAATTTTTTTTTGGAAATTTTTTTCAAAATATTTTTCGAAATTTATTTTTCGAAATTCCTTTCGAAAATTTTTTTCAAAAGTTTTTTCGAAAATTTTTTTTCGAAATTTTTTTTTTATTTCTTTCGAAATTTTTTTCCAAAATGTTTTTTCGAGATTTTTTTCGAAATTTTTTTAAAATATTTTTTTCGAAATTTTTTTCGAAACTTTTTTTCAAAATTTTTTTCGAAAATTTTTTTTCGAAATTTTTTTCGAAAATTTTTTTTCGAAATTTTTTCCAAAAATTTTTTTCAAAATTTTTTTTCCAAATTTCTTTTCAAAATTTTTATCGAAAATTTTTTTTCGAAAATTTTTTTCAAAATTTTTTTCGAAAATGTTTTTTCAAAATTTTTTTCGAAAATTTTTTGTCGAAATTTTTTTGAAATTTCTTTTCAAAATTTTTTTTCAAATTTTTTTTCGAAAATGTTTTTCAAAATTTTTTTCGAAAATGTTTTTCGAAAATTTTTTTTCCAAAATGTTTTCGAAATTTTTTTTGAAAATTTATTTCAAATTTTTTTTTCAAAATTTTTTTCGAAAATTTTTTTCGAAAATTTTTTTCGAAAAATTTTTTTCCAAAATTTTTTCGAAAATTTTTTTGAAATTTTTTTTCGAAATTTTTTTTCAAAATTTTTTTCGAAAATTTTTTTTCGAAAATATTTTTCAAAATTTTTTTTGGAAATTTTTTTTCAAATTTTTTTTGAAAATTTTTTGAAAATTTTTTTCGAAATATTTTTCAAAATTTTTTTGAAAATTTTTTTCGAAAATTTTTTTTTGGAAATTTTTTTCAAAATATTTTTCGAAATTTATTTTTCGAAATTTCTTTCGAAAATTTTTTTCAAAAGTTTTTTCGAAAATTTTTTTTCGAAATTTTTTTTTTATTTCTTTCGAAATTTTTTTTCAAAATTTTTTTCCAAAATGTTTTTTCGAGATTTTTTTCGAAATTTTTTTAAAATATTTTTTTTGAAATTTTTTTTCAAAATTTTTTTTGAAAATTTTTTTTCGAAATTTTTTTCGAAATTTTTTTCAAAATTTTTTTTGAAATTTTTTTTTCAAAATTTTTTTCGAAAAATTTTTTTCCGAAATTTTTTTCAAAATTTTTTTTCAAAATTTTTTTCGAAAATTTTTTTCGAAACTTTTTTTCCAAAATTTTTTCGAAAAATTTTTTGTAAATTTTTTTCGAAATTTTTTTTCAAAATTTTTTTTGAAAATTTTTTTCGAAAAATTTTTTTCCAAAATTTTTTCGAAAATTTTTTTGAAAATTTTTTGCGAAACTTTTTTTCAAAATTTTTTTCGAAAATTTTTTTTCGAAATTTTTTTCGAAAATTTTTTTTCGAAATTTTTTCCAAAAATTTTTTTCAAAATTTTTTTTCCAAATTTCTTTTCAAAATTTTTATCGAAAATTTTTTTTCGAAAATTTTTTTCAAAATTTTTTCGAAAATTTTTTTTCAAAATTTTTTTCGAAAATTTTTTTTCGAAATTTTTTGGAAATTTTTTTTCGAAATTTTTTTTCAAAATTTTTTTCGAAATTTTTTTTCAAAATTTTTTTCGAAAATTTATTTTCGAAATTTTTTTCGAAAATTTTTTTCAAAATTTTGTTCGAAATTTTTTTCGAAAATTTTTTTCAAAATTTTTTTCGAAAAATTTTTTTCCAAAATTTTTTCGAAAATTTTTCTGAAAATTTTTTTCGAAAATTTTTTTTCGAAAATTTTTTTCAAAATTTTTTTCGAAAATTTTTTTCCGATATTTTTTTCGAAAATTTTTTTGAAAATTTTTTTCGAAAAATTTTTTGTAAATTTTTTTCGAAATTTTTTTTCAAAATTTTTTTTCAAAATATTTTTTCGAAAATTTTTTTCCAAATTTTTTTCGAAAATTTTTTTGAAAATTTTTTTCGAAAAATTTTTTTCCAAAATTTTTTCAAAATTTTTTTTGAAAATTTTTTTTCGAAATTTTTTACGAAAAATTTTTTTCCGAAATTTTTTTCAAAATTTTTTTTCAAAATTTTTTTTCGAAATTTTTTTCGAAAAATTTTTTTCCGAAATTTTTTTCAAAATTTTTATCCAAAATTTTTTTCGAAAATTTTTTTCGAAACTTTTTTTCCAAAATTTTTTCGAAAAATTTTTTGTAAATTTTTTTCGAAATTTTTTTTCAAAATTTTTTTCGAAAATTTTTTTCGAAAAATTTTTTTCCAAAATTTTTTCGAAAATTTTTTTGAAAATTTTTTTGAAAATTTTTTGCGAAACTTTTTTTCAAAATTTTTTTCGAAAATTTTTTTTCCAAATTTTTTTCGAAAATTTTTTTTCGAAATTTTTTTTTAAAATTTTTTTCAAAATTTTTTTTCCAAATTTCTTTTCAAAATTTTTATCGAAAATTTTTTTTCGAAAATTTTTTTCAAAATTTTTTCGAAAATTTTTTTTCAAAATTTTTTTCGAAAATTTTTTTTCGAAATTTTTTTGAAATTTTTTTTCGAAATTTTTTTTCAAAATTTTTTTCGATATTTTTTTTGAAATTTTTTTTCAAAATTTTTTTCGAAAATTTTTTTTCAAAATTTTTTTCGAAAATTTTTTTTCAAAATTTTTTTCGAAAATTTTTTTCAATTTTTTTTTCGAAATTTTTTTTCATAATTTTTTTCGAAATGTTTTTTTCGAAATTTTATTCGAAAATTTTTTTGAAATTTTTTTTTCCAAATTTTTTTCGAAATTTTTTTCGAAAATTTTTTTCGAAAATTTTTTTTCCAAATTTTTTTCGAAAATTTTTTTCGAAAATTTTTTCGAAAATTTTTTTGAAAATTTTTTTTTGAAATTTTTTTTCAAAATTTTTTTCGAAAATTTTTTTTTCGAATTTTTTTTCGAAAATATTTTTCAAAATTTTTTTCGAAATTTTTTACCCAAATATTTTTCTAAAATTTTTTTCAAAATTTTTTTCAAAATTTCTTTTCAAAATTTTTTTTCAAATTTTTTTTCGAAAATGTTTTTCAAAATTTTTTTCGAAAATGTTTTTCGAAATTTTTTTTTCGAAATTTTTTTCGAAAATTTTTTTTCCAAAATGTTTTCGAAATTTTTTTTGAAAATTTATTTCAAAATTTTTTTTCAAAATTTTTTTCAAAATTTTTTTCGAAAAATTTTTTTCCAAAATTTTTTCGAAGATTTTTTTTTTGAAAATTTTTTTCGAAAATTTTTTTTTGAAATTTTTTTCAAAAATTTTTTTGAAATATTTTTTTCGAAAAATTTTTTTGAAATTTTTTTTCGAAAATTTTTTTGAAAATTTTCTTCGAAATTTTTTTTCAAAATTTTTTTCGAAAATTTTTTTCAAAATTTTTTACGAAATTTTTTTCGAAAATTTTTTTCAAAATTTTTTTCGAGAAATTTTTTTCCAAAATTTTTTCGAAAATTTTTTTGAAAATTTTTTTTCGAAAATTTTTTTGAAAATTTTTTTTCGAAAATTTTTTTTCGAAAATTTTTTTGAAAATTTTTTTCGAAAATTTTATTTCGAAATTTTTTTCGAAAATTTTTTTGAAAATTTTTTTCGAAAAATTTTTTCGAAAATTTTTTTCGAATATTTTTTTGAAAATTTTTTTTCAAAAATTTTTTCAAAATTTTTTTTCGAAATTTTTTTCGAAAATTTTTTTCAATATTTTTTTCGAAATTTTTTTAAAATTTTTTTTCGAAATTTTTTTTCAAAATTTTTTTAAATAATTTTTTTCCAAAATTTTTTCGAACCTTTTTTTAAAAATTTTTTTCGAAATTTTTTTTCAAAATTTTTTTCGAAAATTTTTTTTCGAAATTTTTTTCGAAAATTTTTTTCAAAATTTTTTTCGAAATTTTTTTCGAAAATTTTTTTCAAAATTTTTTCGAAAATTTTTTTCCAAAATTTTTTCGAAAATTTTTCTGAAAATTTTTTTCGAAATTTTTTTTCGAAAATTTTTTTCTAAATTTTTTTCGAAAATTTTTTTTCGATATTTTTTTCGAAAATTTTTTTGAAAATTTTTTTCGAAAAATTTTTTGTAAATTTTTTTCGAAATTTTTTTTCAAAATTTTTTTTCAAAATATTTTTTCGAAAATTTTTTTCCAAATTTTTTTCGAAAATTTTTTTGAAAATTTTTTTCGAAAAATTTTTTTCCAAAATTTTTTCGAAAATTTTTTTGAAATTTTTTTTCGAAATTTTTTTTCAAAATTTTTTTCGAAAATTTTTTTTCGAAAATATTTTTTAAAATTTTTTTTGGAAATTTTTTTTCAAATTTTTTTTGAAAATTTTTTGAAAATTTTTTTCGAAATTTTTTTGAAAATTTTTTTCGAAAATTTTTTTTTGGAAAATTTTTTTCAAAATATTTTTCGAAATTTATTTTTCGAAATTTCTTTCGAAAATTTTTTTCAAAAGTTTTTTCGAAAATTTTTTTTCGAAATTTTTTTTTTATTTCTTTTGAAATTTTTTTTCAAAATTTTTTTCCAAAATGTTTTTTCGAGATTTTTTTCGAAATTTTTTTAAAATATTTTTTTCGAAATTTTTTTTCA
Organism: Uropetala carovei; assembly: GCA_036926305.1. Classification (NCBI taxonomy): domain Eukaryota; kingdom Metazoa; phylum Arthropoda; class Insecta; order Odonata; family Petaluridae; genus Uropetala; species Uropetala carovei. The sequence goes on along the minus strand of JAXCHB010000305.1, from coordinate 1,517,695 downwards.
AAATTTTTTTTGAAAATTTTTTTTCGAAATTTTTTTCGAAATTTTTTTCAAAATTTTTTTTGAAATTTTTTTTTCAAAATTTTTTTCGAAAAATTTTTTTCCGAAATTTTTTTCAAAATTTTTTTTCAAAATTTTTTTCGAAAATTTTTTTCGAAACTTTTTTTCCAAAATTTTTTCGAAAAATTTTTTGTAAATTTTTTTCGAAATTTTTTTTCAAAATTTTTTTTGAAAATTTTTTTCGAAAAATTTTTTTCCAAAATTTTTTCGAAAATTTTTTTGAAAATTTTTTGCGAAACTTTTTTTCATAATTTTTTTCGAAAATTTTTTTTCGAAATTTTTTTCGAAAATTTTTTTTCGAAATTTTTTCCAAAAATTTTTTTCAAAATTTTTTCCAAAAATTTTTTTCAAAATTTTTTCCAAAAAGTTTTTTCAAAATTTTTTTTCCAAATTTCTTTTCAAAATTTTTATCGAAAATTTTTTTTCGAAAATTTTTTTCAAAATTTTTTCGAAAATTTTTTTTCAAAATTTTTTTCGAAAATTTTTTTTCGAAATTTTATGGAAATTTTTTTTCGAAATTTTTTTTCAAAATTTTTTTCGATATTTTTTTCGAATTTTTTTTTCAAAATTTTTTTCGAAAATTTATTTTCGAAATTTTTTTCGAAAATTTTTTTCAAAATTTTGTTCGAAATTTTTTTCGAAAATTTTTTTCAAAATTTTTTTCGAAAAATTTTTTTCCAAAATTTTTTCGAAAATTTTTCTGAAAATTTTTTTCGACAATTTTTTTTCGAAAATTTTTTTCAAAATTTTTTTCGAAAATTTTTTTCCGATATTTTTTTCGAAAATTTTTTTGAAAATTTTTTTCGAAAAATTTTTTGTAAATTTTTTTCGAAATTTTTTTTCAAAATTTTTTTTCAAAATATTTTTTCGAAAATTTTTTTCCAAATTTTTTTCGAAAATTTTTTTGAAAATTTTTTTCGAAAAATTTTTTTCCAAAATTTTTTCAAAATTTTTTTTGAAAATTTTTTTTCGAAATTTTTTTCGAAAAATTTTTTTCCGAAATTTTTTTCAAAATTTTTTTTCAAAATTTTTTTTCGAAATTTTTTTCGAAAAATTTTTTTCCGAAATTTTTTTCAAAATTTTTTTCCAAAATTTTTTTCGAAAATTTTTTTGAAATTTTTTTTTCCAAATTTTTTTCGAAATTTTTTTCGAAAATTTTTTTCGAAAATTTTTTTTCCAAATTTTTTTCGAAAATTTTTTTCGAAAATTTTTTCGAAAATTTTATTGAAAATTTTTTTTTGAAATTTTTTTTCAAAATTTTTTTCGAAAATTTTTTTTTCGAAATTTTTTACCCAAATATTTTTCTAAAATTTTTTTCAAAATTTTTTTCAAAATTTCTTTTCAAAATTTTTTTTCAAATTTTTTTTCGAAAATGTTTTTCAAAATTTTTTTCGAAAATGTTTTTCGAAATTTTTTTTTCGAAATTTTTTTCGAAAATTTTTTTTCCAAAATGTTTTCGAAATTTTTTTTGAAAATTTATTTCAAAATTTTTTTTCAAAATTTTTTTCGAAAATTTTTTTCGAAAAATTTTTTTCCAAAATTTTTTCGAAAATTTTTTTGAAATTTTTTTTCGAAATTTTTTTTCAAAATTTTTTTCGAAAATTTTTTTTCGAAAATATTTTTCAAAATTTTTTTTGGAAATTTTTTTTCAAATTTTTTTTGAAAAGTTTTTGAAAATTTTTTTCGAAATATTTTTCAAAATTTTTTTGAAAATTTTTTTCGAAAATTTTTTTTTGGAAATTTTTTTCAAAATATTTTTCGAAATTTATTTTTCAAAATTTCTTTCGAAAATTTTTTTCAAAATTTTTTTCGAAAATTTTTTTTCGAAATTTTTTTTTTATTTCTTTCGAAATTTCTTTTCAAAATTTTTTTCCAAAATGTTTTTTCGAGATTTTTTTCGAAATTTTTTTTAAATATTTTTTTCGAAATTTTTTTTCAAAATTTTTTTTGAAAATTTTTTTTCGAAATTTTTTTCGAAATTTTTTTCAAAATTTTTTTTGAAAATTTTTTTTCAAAATTTTTTTCGAAAAATTTTTTTCCGAAATTTTTTTCAAAATTTTTTTTCAAATTTTTTTCGAAAATTTTTTTCGAAACTTTTTTTCCAAAATTTTTTCGAAAAATTTTTTGTAAATTTTTTTCGAAATTTTTTTTCAAAATTTTTTTTGAAAATTTTTTTCGAAAAATTTTTTTCCAAAATTTTTTCGAAAATTTTTTTGAAAATTTTTTGCGAAACTTTTTTTCAAAATTGTTTTCGAAAATTTTTTTTCGAAATTTTTTTCGAAAATTTTTTTTCGAAATTTTTTCCAAAAATTTTTTTCAAAATTTTTTTTCCAAATTTCTTTTCAAAATTTTTATCGAAAATTTTTTTTCGAAAATTTTTTTCAAAATTTTTTCGAAAATTTTTTTCGAAAATTTTTTTTCGAAATTTTTTGGAAATTTTTTTTCGAAATTTTTTTTCAAAATTTTTTTCGATATTTTTTTCGAAATTTTTTTTCAAAATTTTTTTCGAAAATTTATTTTCGAAATTTTTTTCGAAAATTTTTTTCAAAATTTTGTTCGAAATTTTTTTCGAAAATTTTTTTCAAAATTTTTTTCCAAAATTTTTTGGAAAATTTTTCTGAAAATTTTTTTCGAAAATTTTTTTTCGAAAATTTTTTTCAAAATTGTTTTCGAAAATTTTTTTCCGATATTTTTTTCGAAAATTTTTTTGAAAATTTTTTTCGAAAAATTTTTTGTAAATTTTTTTCGAAATTTTTTTTCAAAATTTTTTTTCAAAATATTTTTTCGAAAATTTTTTTCCAAATTTTTTTCGAAAATTTTTTTGAAAATTTTTTTCGAAAAATTTTTTTCCAAAATTTTTTCAAAATTTTTTTTGAAAATTTTTTTTCGAAATTTTTTACGAAAAATTTTTTTCCGAAATTTTTTTCAAAATTTTTTTTCAAAATTTTTTTTCGAAATTTTTTTCGAAAAATTTTTTTCCGAAATTTTTTTCAAAATTTTTTTCCAAAATTTTTTTCGAAAATTTTTTTCGAAACTTTTTTTCCAAAATTTTTTCGAAAAATTTTTTGTAAATTTTTTTCGAAATTTTTTTTCAAAATTTTTTTCGAAAATTTTTTTCGAAAAATTTTTTTCCAAAATTTTTTCGAAAATTTTTTTGAAAATTTTTTGCGAAACTTTTTTTCAAAATTTTTTTCGAAAATTTTTTTTCGAAATTTTTTTCGAAAATTTTTTTTCGAAATTTTTTCCAAAAATTTTTTTCAAAATTTTTTTTCCAAATTTCTTTTCAAAATTTTTATCGAAAATTTTTTTTCGAAAATTTTTTTCAAAATTTTTTCGAAAATTTTTTTTCAAAATTTTTTTCGAAAATTTTTTTTCGAAATTTTTTTTGAAATTTTTTTTCGAAATTTTTTTTCAAAATTTTTTTCGATATTTTTTTCGAAATTTTTTTTCAAAATTTTTTTCGAAATTTTTTTTTCAAAATTTTATTCGAAAATTTTTTTGAAATTTTTTTTTCCAAATTTTTTTCGAAATTTTTTTCGAAAATTTTTTTCGAAAATTTTTTTTCCAAATTTTTTTCGAAAATTTTTTTCGAAAATTTTTTCGAAAATTTTTTTGAAAATTTTTTTTTGAAACTTTTTTTCAAAATTTTTTTCGAAAATTTTTTTTTCGAATTTTTTTTCGAAAATATTTTTCAAAATTTTTTTCGAAATTTTTTACCCAAATATTTTTCTAAAATTTTTTTCAAAATTTTTTTCAAAATTTCTTTTCAAAATTTTTTTTCAAATTTTTTTTCGAAAATGTTTTTCAAAATTTTTTTCGAAAATGTTTTTCGAAATTTTTTTTTCGAAATTTTTTTCGAAAATTTTTTTTCCAAAATGTTTTCGAAATTTTTTTTGAAAATTTATTTCAAAATTTTTTTTCAAAATTTTTTTCGAAAATTTTTTTCGAAAAATTTTTTTCCAAAATTTTTTCGAAAATTTTTTTGAAATTTTTTTTCGAAATTTTTTTTCAAAATTTTTTTCGAAATTTTTTTCGAAAATTTTTTTCAAAATTTTTTTCGAAAAATTTTTTTCCAAAATTTTTTCGAAGATTTTTTTTTTGAAAATTTTTTTCGAAAATTTTTTTTTGAAATTTTTTTCAAAAATTTTTTTGAAATATTTTTTTCGAAAAATTTTTTTGAAAATTTTTTTCGAAAATTTTTTTGAAAATTTTCTTCGAAATTTTTTTTCAAAATTTTTTTCGAAAATTTTTTTCCGAAATTTTTTTCGAAAATTTTTTTCAAAATTTTTTACGAAATTTTTTTCGAAAATTTTTTTCAAAATTTTTTTCGAGAAATTTTTTTCCAAAATTTTTTCGAAAATTTTTTTGAAAATTTTTTTTCGAAATTTTTTTGAAATTTTTTTTCGAAATTTTTTTTCAAAATTTTTTTCGATATTTTTTTCGAAATTTTTTTTCAAAATTTTTTTCGAAATTTTTTTTTCAAAATTTTATTCGAAAATTTTTTTGAAATTTTTTTTTCCAAATTTTTTTCGAAATTTTTTTCGAAAATTTTTTTCGAAAATTTTTTTTCCAAATTTTTTTCGAAAATTTTTTTCGAAAATTTTTTCGAAAATTTTTTTGAAAATTTTTTTTTAAAATTTTTTTTCAAAATTTTTTTCGAAAATTTTTTTTTCGAATTTTTTTTCGAAAATATTTTTCAAAATTTTTTTCGAAATTTTTTACCCAAATATTTTTCTAAAATTTTTTTCAAAATTTTTTTCAAAATTTCTTTTCAAAATTTTTTTTCAAATTTTTTTTCGAAAATGTTTTTCAAAATTTTTTTCGAAAATGTTTTTCGAAATTTTTTTTTCGAAATTTTTTTCGAAAATTTTTTTTCCAAAATGTTTTCGAAATTTTTTTTGAAAATTTATTTCAAAATTTTTTTTCAAAATTTTTTTCGAAAATTTTTTTCGAAAAATTTTTTTCCAAAATTTTTTCGAAAATTTTTTTGAAATTTTTTTTCGAAATTTTTTTTCAAAATTTTTTTCGAAATTTTTTTCGAAAATTTTTTTCAAAATTTTTTTCGAAAAATTTTTTTCCAAAATTTTTTCGAAGATTTTTTTTTTGAAAATTTTTTTCGAAAATTTTTTTTTGAAATTTTTTTCAAAAATTTTTTTGAAATATTTTTTTCGAAAAATTTTTTTGAAAATTTTTTTCGAAAATTTTTTTGAAAATTTTCTTCGAAATTTTTTTTCAAAATTTTTTTCGAAAATTTTTTTCCGAAATTTTTTTCGAAAATTTTTTTCAAAATTTTTTACGAAATTTTTTTCGAAAATTTTTTTCAAAATTTTTTTCGAGAAATTTTTTTCCAAAATTTTTTCGAAAATTTTTTTGAAAATTTTTTTTCGAAAATTTTTTTGAAAATTTTTTTTCGAAAATTTTTTTGAAAATTTTTTTCGAAAATTTTATTTCGAAATTTTTTTCGAAAATTTTTTTGAAAATTTTTTTCGAAAAATTTTTTCGAAAATTTTTTTCGAATATTTTTTTGAAAATTTTTTTTCAAAAATTTTTTCAAAATTTTTTTTCGAAATTTTTTTCGAAAATTTTTTTCAATATTTTTTTCGAAAAATTTTTTTCCAAAATTTTGTCGAAAATATTTTTGAAAATTTTTTTCGAAATTTTTTTCGAAAATTTTTTTTCGAAAATTTTTTTCAAAATTATTTCTGAAAATTTTTTCGAAAATTTTTTTAAAATTTTTTTTCGAAATTTTTTTTCAAAATTTTTTTAAATAATTTTTTTCCAAAATTTTTTCGAAACTTTTTTTCAAAATTTTTTTCGAAATTTTTTTTCAAAATTTTTTTCGAAAATTTTTTTTCGAAATTTTTTTCGAAAATTTTTTTCAAAATTTTTTTCGAAATTTTTTTCGAAAATTTTTTTCAAAATTTTTTCGAAAATTTTTTTCCAAAATTTTTTCGAAAATTTTTCTGAAAATTTTTTTCGAAATTTTTTTTCGAAAATTTTTTTCAAAATTTTTTTCGAAAATTTTTTTTCGATATTTTTTTCGAAAATTTTTTTGAAAATTTTTTTCGAAAAATTTTTTGTAAATTTTTTTCGAAATTTTTTTTCAAAATTTTTTTTCAAAATATTTTTTCGAAAATTTTTTTCCAAATTTTTTTCGAAAATTTTTTTGAAAATTTTTTTCGAAAAATTTTTTTCCAAAATTTTTTCGAAAATTTTTTTGAAAATTTTTTTCGAAGCTTTTTTTCAAAATTTTTTTCGAAAATTTTTTTTCGAAATTTTTTTCGAAAATTTTTTTTCGAAATTTTTTCCAAAAATTTTTTTCAAAATTTTTTTTCCAAATTTCTTTTCAAAATTTTTATCGAAAATTTTTTTTCGAAAATTTTTTTCAAAAGTTTTTTCGAAAATGTTTTTTCAAAATTTTTTTCGAAAATTTTTTGTCGAAATTTTTTTGAAATTTTTTTTCGAAATTTTTTTTCAAAATTTTTTTCGATATTTTTTTCGAAAATATTTTTCAAAATTTTTTTCGAAAATTTTTTTTTGAAATTTTTTTCGAAAATTTTTTTAAAAATTTTTTTTCGAAATTTTTTTTTCGAAATTTTTTTTCATAATTTTTTTCGAAATGTTTTTTTCGAAATTTTATTCGAAAATATTTTGGAAATTTTTTTTTCCAAATTTTTTTCGAAATTTTTTTCCAAAATTTTTTTCGAAAATTTTTTTTCCAAATTTTTTTCGAAAATTTTTTTCGAAAATTTTTTCGAAAATTTTTTTCGAAAATTTTTTCGAAAATTTTTTTCGAAAATTTTTTCGAAAATTTTTTTGAAAATTTTTTTTTGAAATTTTTTTTCAAAATTTTTTTCGAAAATTTTTTTTTCGAATTTTTTTTCGAAAATATTTTTCAAAATTTTTTTCGAAATTTTTTACCCAAATATTTTTCTAAAATTTTTTTCAAAATTTTTTTCAAAATTTCTTTTCAAAATTTTTTTTCAAATTTTTTTTCGAAAATGTTTTTCAAAATTTTTTTCGAAAATGTTTTTCGAAATTTTTTTTTCGAAATTTTTTTCGAAAATTTTTTTTCCAAAATGTTTTCGAAATTTTTTTTGAAAATTTATTTCAAAATTTTTTTTCAAAATTTTTTTCGAAAATTTTTTTCGAAAAATTTTTTTCCAAAATTTTTTCGAAAATTTTTTTGAAATTTTTTTTCGAAATTTTTTTTCAAAATTTTTTTCGAAATTTTTTTCGAAAATTTTTTTCAAAATTTTTTTCGAAAAATTTTTTTCCAAAATTTTTTCGAAGATTTTTTTTTTGAAAATTTTTTTCGAAAATTTTTTTTTGAAATTTTTTTCAAAAATTTTTTTGAAATATTTTTTTCGAAAAATTTTTTTGAAAATTTTTTTCGAAAATTTTTTTGAAAATTTTCTTCGAAATTTTTTTTCAAAATTTTTTTCGAAAATTTTTTTCCGAAATTTTTTTCGAAAATTTTTTTCAAAATTTTTTACGAAATTTTTTTCGAAAATTTTTTTCAAAATTTTTTTCGAGAAATTTTTTTCCAAAATTTTTTCGAAAATTTTTTTGAAAATTTTTTTTCGAAATTTTTTTGAAATTTTTTTTCGAAATTTTTTTTCAAAATTTTTTTCGATATTTTTTTCGAAATTTTTTTTCAAAATTTTTTTCGAAATTTTTTTTTCAAAATTTTATTCGAAAATTTTTTTGAAATTTTTTTTTCCAAATTTTTTTCGAAATTTTTTTCGAAAATTTTTTTCGAAAATTTTTTTTCCAAATTTTTTTCGAAAATTTTTTTCGAAAATTTTTTCGAAAATTTTTTTGAAAATTTTTTTTTAAAATTTTTTTTCAAAATTTTTTTCGAAAATTTTTTTTTCGAATTTTTTTTCGAAAATATTTTTCAAAATTTTTTTCGAAATTTTTTACCCAAATATTTTTCTAAAATTTTTTTCAAAATTTTTTTCAAAATTTCTTTTCAAAATTTTTTTTCAAATTTTTTTTCGAAAATGTTTTTCAAAATTTTTTTCGAAAATGTTTTTCGAAATTTTTTTTTCGAAATTTTTTTCGAAAATTTTTTTTCCAAAATGTTTTCGAAATTTTTTTTGAAAATTTATTTCAAAATTTTTTTTCAAAATTTTTTTCGAAAATTTTTTTCGAAAAATTTTTTTCCAAAATTTTTTCGAAAATTTTTTTGAAATTTTTTTTCGAAATTTTTTTTCAAAATTTTTTTCGAAATTTTTTTCGAAAATTTTTTTCAAAATTTTTTTCGAAAAATTTTTTTCCAAAATTTTTTCGAAGATTTTTTTTTTGAAAATTTTTTTCGAAAATTTTTTTTTGAAATTTTTTTCAAAAATTTTTTTGAAATATTTTTTTCGAAAAATTTTTTTGAAAATTTTTTTCGAAAATTTTTTTGAAAATTTTCTTCGAAATTTTTTTTCAAAATTTTTTTCGAAAATTTTTTTCCGAAATTTTTTTCGAAAATTTTTTTCAAAATTTTTTACGAAATTTTTTTCGAAAATTTTTTTCAAAATTTTTTTCGAGAAATTTTTTTCCAAAATTTTTTCGAAAATTTTTTTGAAAATTTTTTTTCGAAAATTTTTTTGAAAATTTTTTTTCGAAAATTTTTTTGAAAATTTTTTTCGAAAATTTTATTTCGAAATTTTTTTCGAAAATTTTTTTGAAAATTTTTTTCGAAAAATTTTTTCGAAAATTTTTTTCGAATATTTTTTTGAAAATTTTTTTTCAAAAATTTTTTCAAAATTTTTTTTCGAAATTTTTTTCGAAAATTTTTTTCAATATTTTTTTCGAAAAATTTTTTTCCAAAATTTTGTCGAAAATATTTTTGAAAATTTTTTTCGAAATTTTTTTCGAAAATTTTTTTTCGAAAATTTTTTTCAAAATTATTTCTGAAAATTTTTTCGAAAATTTTTTTAAAATTTTTTTTCGAAATTTTTTTTCAAAATTTTTTTAAATAATTTTTTTCCAAAATTTTTTCGAAACTTTTTTTCAAAATTTTTTTCGAAATTTTTTTTCAAAATTTTTTTCGAAAATTTTTTTTCGAAATTTTTTTCGAAAATTTTTTTCAAAATTTTTTTCGAAATTTTTTTCGAAAATTTTTTTCAAAATTTTTTCGAAAATTTTTTTCCAAAATTTTTTCGAAAATTTTTCTGAAAATTTTTTTCGAAATTTTTTTTCGAAAATTTTTTTCAAAATTTTTTTCGAAAATTTTTTTTCGATATTTTTTTCGAAAATTTTTTTGAAAATTTTTTTCGAAAAATTTTTTGTAAATTTTTTTCGAAATTTTTTTTCAAAATTTTTTTTCAAAATATTTTTTCGAAAATTTTTTTCCAAATTTTTTTCGAAAATTTTTTTGAAAATTTTTTTCGAAAAATTTTTTTCCAAAATTTTTTCGAAAATTTTTTTGAAAATTTTTTTCGAAGCTTTTTTTCAAAATTTTTTTCGAAAATTTTTTTTCGAAATTTTTTTCGAAAATTTTTTTTCGAAATTTTTTCCAAAAATTTTTTTCAAAATTTTTTTTCCAAATTTCTTTTCAAAATTTTTATCGAAAATTTTTTTTCGAAAATTTTTTTCAAAAGTTTTTTCGAAAATGTTTTTTCAAAATTTTTTTCGAAAATTTTTTGTCGAAATTTTTTTGAAATTTTTTTTCGAAATTTTTTTTCAAAATTTTTTTCGATATTTTTTTCGAAAATATTTTTCAAAATTTTTTTCGAAAATTTTTTTTTGAAATTTTTTTCGAAAATTTTTTTAAAAATTTTTTTTCGAAATTTTTTTTTCGAAATTTTTTTTCATAATTTTTTTCGAAATGTTTTTTTCGAAATTTTATTCGAAAATATTTTGGAAATTTTTTTTTCCAAATTTTTTTCGAAATTTTTTTCCAAAATTTTTTTCGAAAATTTTTTTTCCAAATTTTTTTCGAAAATTTTTTTCGAAAATTTTTTCGAAAATTTTTTTCGAAAATTTTTTCGAAAATTTTTTTCGAAAATTTTTTCGAAAATTTTTTTGAAAATTTTTTTTTGAAATTTTTTTTCAAAATTTTTTTCGAAAATTTTTTTTTCGAATTTTTTTTCGAAAATATTTTTCAAAATTTTTTTCGAAATTTTTTACCCAAATATTTTTCTAAAATTTTTTTCAAAATTTTTTTCAAAATTTCTTTTCAAAATTTTTTTTCAAATTTTTTTTCGAAAATTTTTTTTTGGAAATTTTTTCAAAATATTTTTCGAAATTTATTTTTCGAAATTTCTTTCGAAAATTCTTTTCAAAAGTTTTTTCGAAAATTTTTTTTCGAAATTTTTTTTTTATTTTTTTCGAAATTTTTTTTCAAAATTTTTTTCCAAAATGTTTTTTCGAGATTTTTTTCGAAATTTTTTTAAAATATTTTTTTCGAAATTTTTTTTCAAAATTTTTTTTGAAAATTTTTTTTCGAAATTTTTTTCGAAATTTTTTTCAAAATTTTTTTTGAAATTTTTTTTTCAAAATTTTTTTCGAAAAATTTTTTTCCGAAATTTTTTTCAAAATTTTTTTTCAAAATTTTTTTCGAAAATTTTTTTCGAAACTTTTTTTCCAAAATTTTTTCGAAAAATTTTTTGTAAATTTTTTTCGAAATTTTTTTTCAAAATTTTTTTTGAAAATTTTTTTCGAAAAATTTTTTTCCAAAATTTTTTCGAAAATTTTTTTGAAAATTTTTTGCGAAACTTTTTTTCAAAATTTTTTTCGAAAATTTTTTTTCGAAATTTTTTGGAAATTTTTTTTCGAAATTTTTTTTCAAAATTTTTTTTCAAAATTTTTTTCGAAAATTTTTTTTCGAAATTTTTTGGAAATTTTTTTTCGAAATTTTTTTTCAAAATTTTTTTCGATATTTTTTTCGAATTTTTTTTTCAAAATTTTTTTCGAAAATTTATTTTCGAAATTTTTTTCGAAAATTTTTTTCAAAATTTTGTTCGAAATTTTTTTCGAAAATTTTTTTCAAAATTTTTTTCGAAAAATTTTTTTCCAAAATTTTTTCGAAAAATTTTCTGAAAATTTTTTTCGAAAATTTTTTTTCGAAAATTTTTTTCAAAATTTTTTTCGAAAATTTTTTTCCGATATTTTTTTCGAAAATTTTTTTGAAAATTTTTTTCGAAAAATTTTTTGTAAATTTTTTTCGAAATTTTTTTTCAAAATTTTTTTTCAAAATTTTTTTTCAAAATATTTTTTCGAAAATTTTTTTCCAAATTTTTTTCGAAAATTTTTTTGAAAATTTTTTTCGAAAAATTTTTTTCCAAAATTTTTTCAAAATTTTTTTTGAAAATTTTTTTTCGAAATTTTTTTCGAAAAATTTTTTTCCGAAATTTTTTTCAAAATTTTTTTTCAAAATTTTTTTTCGAAATTTTTTTCGAAAAATTTTTTTCCGAAATTTTTTTCAAAATTTTTTTCCAAAATTTTTTTCGAAAATTTTTTTGAAATTTTTTTTTCCAAATTTTTTTCGAAATTTTTTTCGAAAATTTTTTTCGAAAATTTTTTTTCCAAATTTTTTTCGAAAATTTTTTTCGAAAATTTTTTCGAAAATTTTTTTGAAATTTTTTTTTCCAAATTTTTTTCGAAATTTTTTTCGAAAATTTTTTTCGAAAATTTTTTTTCCAAATTTTTTTCGAAAATTTTTTTCGAATTTTTTTTCGAAAATATTTTTCAAAATTTTTTTCGAAATTTTTTACCCAAATATTTTACTAAAATTTTTTTCAAAATTTTTTTCAAAATTTCTTTTCAAAATTTTTTTTCAAATTTTTTTTCGAAAATGTTTTTCAAAATTTTTTTCGAAAATGTTTTTCGAAATTTTTTTTTCGAAATTTTTTTCGAAAATTTTTTTTCCAAAATGTTTTCGAAATTTTTTTTGAAAATTTATTTCAAAATTTTTTTCCAAAATTTTTTCGAAAATTTTTTTGAAATTTTTTTTCGAAATTTTTTTTCAAAATTTTTTTCGAAAATTTTTTTTTGGAAAATATTTTTCAAAATTTTTTTTGGAAATTTTTTTTCAAATTTTTTTTGAAAAGTTTTTGAAAATTTTTTTCGAAATATTTTTCAAAATTTTTTTGAAAATTTTTTTCGAAAATTTTTTTTTGGAAATTTTTTTCAAAATATTTTTCGAAATTTATTTTTCAAAATTTCTTTCGAAAATTTTTTTCAAAATTTTTTTCGAAAATTTTTTTTCGAAATTTTTTTTTTATTTCTTTAGAAATTTTTTTTCAAAATTTTTTTCCAAAATGTTTCTTCGAGATTTTTTTCGAAATTTTTTTTTAAATATTTTTTTCGAAATTTTTTTTCAAAATTTTTTTTGAAAATGTTTTTTCGAAATTTTTTTCGAAATTTTTTTCAAAATTTTTTTTGAAAATTTTTTTTCAAAATTTTTTTCGAAAAATTTTTTTCCGAAATTTTTTTCAAATTTTTTTTTCAAATTTTTTTCGAAAATTTTTTTCGAAACTTTTTTTCCAAAATTTTTTCGAAAAATTTTTTGTAAATTTTTTTCGAAATTTTTTTTCAAAATTTTTTTTGAAAATTTTTTTCGAAAAATTTTTTTTTAAAATTTTTTCGAAAATTTTTTTGAAAATTTTTTGCGAAACTTTTTTTCAAAATTTTTTTCGAAAATTTTTTTTCGAAATTTTTTTCGAAAATTTTTTTTCGAAATTTTTTCCAAAAATTTTTTTCAAAATTTTTTTTCCAAATTTCTTTTCAAAATTTTTATCGAAAATTTTTTTTCGAAAATTTTTTTCAAAATTTTTTCGAAAATTTTTTTTCAAAATTTTTTTCGAAAATTTTTTTTCGAAATTTTTTGGAAATTTTTTTTCGAAATTTTTTTTCAAAATTTTTTTCGATATTTTTTTCGAAATTTTTTTTCAAAATTTTTTTCGAAAATTTATTTTCGAAATTTTTTTCGAAAATTTTTTTCAAAATTTTTTTCCAAATTTTTTTCGAAAATTTTTTTCAAAATTTTTTTCGAAAAATTTTTTTCCAAAATTTTTTCGAAAATTTTTCTGAAAATTTTTTTCGAAAATTTTTTTTCGAAAATTTTTTTCAAAATTTTTTTCGAAAATTTTTTTTCGATATTTTTTTCGAAAATTTTTTTGAAAATTTTTTTCGAAAAATTTTTTGAAAATTTTTTTCGAAAAATTTTTTTCCAAAATTTTTTCGAAAATTTTTCTGAAAATTTTTTTCGAAAATTTTTTTTCGAAAATTTTTTTCAAAATATTTTTTCGAAAATTTTTTTCCAAATTTTTTTCGAAAATTTTTTTGAATTTTTTTTTCGAAAAATTTTTTTCCAAAATTTTTTCAAAATTTTTTTTGAAAATTTTTTTTCGAAAAATTTTTTTCCGAAATTTTTTTCAAAATTTTTTTTCAAAATTTTTTTTCGAAATTTTTTTCGAAAAATTTTTTTCCGAAATTTTTTCCAAAATTTTTTTTCAAAATTTTTTTCGAAAATTTTTTTCGGAACTTTTTTTCCAAAATTTTTTCGAAAAATTTTTTGTAAATTTTTTTCGAAATTTTTTTTCAAAATTTTTTTCGAAACTTTTTTTCGAAAAATTTTTTTCCAAAATTTTTTCGAAAATTATTTTGAAAATTTTTTGCGAAACTTTTTTTCAAAATTTTTTTCGAAAATGTTTTTTTGAAATTTTTTTCGAAAATTTTTTTTCGAAATTTTTTTCGAAATTTTTTTTCGAAATTTTTTCCAAAAATTTTTTTCAAAATTTTTTTTCCAAATTTCTTTTCAAAATTTTTATCGAAAATTTTTTTTCGGAAATTTTTTTAAAAATGTTTTCGAAAATTTTTTTTCAAAATTTTTTTCGAAATTTCTTTCGAAAATTTTTTTCAAAAGTTTTTTCGAAAATTTTTTTTCGAAATTTTTTTTTTATTTTTTTCGAAATTTTTTTTCAAAATTTTTTTCCAAAATGTTTTTTCGAGATTTTTTTCGAAATTTTTTTAAAATATTTTTTTCGAAATTTTTTTTCAAAATTTTTTTTGAAAATTTTTTTTCGAAATTTTTTTCGAAATTTTTTTCAAAATTTTTTTTGAAATTTTTTTTTCAAAATTTTTTTCGAAAAATTTTTTTCCGAAATTTTTTTCAAAATTTTTTTTCAAAATTTTTTTCGAAAATTTTTTTCGAAACTTTTTTTCCAAAATTTTTTCGAAAAATTTTTTGTAAATTTTTTTCGAAATTTTTTTTCAAAATTTTTTTTGAAAATTTTTTTCGAAAAATTTTTTTCCAAAATTTTTTCGAAAATTTTTTTGAAAATTTTTTGCGAAACTTTTTTTCAAAATTTTTTTCGAAAATTTTTTTTCGAAATTTTTTGGAAATTTTTTTTCGAAATTTTTTTTCAAAATTTTTTTTCAAAATTTTTTTCGAAAATTTTTTTTCGAAATTTTTTGGAAATTTTTTTTCGAAATTTTTTTTCAAAATTTTTTTCGATATTTTTTTCGAATTTTTTTTTCAAAATTTTTTTCGAAAATTTATTTTCGAAATTTTTTTCGAAAATTTTTTTCAAAATTTTGTTCGAAATTTTTTTCGAAAATTTTTTTCAAAATTTTTTTCGAAAAATTTTTTTCCAAAATTTTTTCGAAAATTTTTCTGAAAATTTTTTTCGAAAATTTTTTTTCGAAAATTTTTTTCAAAATTTTTTTCGAAAATTTTTTTCCGATATTTTTTTCGAAAATTTTTTTGAAAATTTTTTTCGAAAAATTTTTTGTAAATTTTTTTCGAAATTTTTTTTCAAAATTTTTTTTCAAAATATTTTTTCGAAAATTTTTTTCCAAATTTTTTTCGAAAATTTTTTTGAAAATTTTTTTCGAAAAATTTTTTTCCAAAATTTTTTCAAAATTTTTTTTGAAAATTTTTTTTCGAAATTTTTTTCGAAAAATTTTTTTCCGAAATTTTTTTCAAAATTTTTTTTCAAAATTTTTTTTCGAAATTTTTTTCGAAAAATTTTTTTCCGAAATTTTTTTCAAAATTTTTTTCCAAAATTTTTTTCGAAAATTTTTTTGAAATTTTTTTTTCCAAATTTTTTTCGAAAATTTTTTTTCCAAATTTTTTTCGAAAATTTTTTTCGAAAATTTTTTCGAAAATTTTTTTGAAAATTTTTTTTTGAAATTTTTTTTCAAAATTTTTTTCGAAAATTTTTTTTTCGAATTTTTTTTCGAAAATATTTTTCAAAATTTTTTTCGAAATTTTTTACCCAAATATTTTACTAAAATTTTTTTCAAAATTTTTTTCAAAATTTCTTTTCAAAATTTTTTTTCAAATTTTTTTTCGAAAATGTTTTTCAAAATTTTTTTCGAAAATGTTTTTCGAAATTTTTTTTTCGAAATTTTTTTCGAAAATTTTTTTTCCAAAATGTTTTCGAAATTTTTTTTGAAAATTTATTTCAAAATTTTTTTTCAAAATTTTTTTCGAAAATTTTTTTCGAAAAATTTTTTTCCAAAATTTTTTCGAAAATTTTTTTGAAATTTTTTTTCGAAATTTTTTTTCAAAATTTTTTTCGAAAATTTTTTTTTGGAAAATATTTTTCAAAATTTTTTTTGGAAATTTTTTTTCAAATTTTTTTTGAAAAGTTTTTGAAAATTTTTTTCGAAATATTTTTCAAAATTTTTTTGAAAATTTTTTTCGAAAATTTTTTTTTGGAAATTTTTTTCAAAATATTTTTCGAAATTTATTTTTCAAAATTTCTTTCCAAAATTTTTTTCAAAATTTTTTTCGAAAATTTTTTTTCGAAATTTTTTTTTTATTTCTTTAGAAATTTTTTTTCAAAATTTTTTTCCAAAATGTTTCTTCGAGATTTTTTTCGAAATTTTTTTTTAAATATTTTTTTCGAAATTTTTTTTCAAAATTTTTTTTGAAAATTTTTTTTCGAAATTTTTTTCGAAATTTTTTTCAAAATTTTTTTTGAAAATTTTTTTTCAAAATTTTTTTCGAAAAATTTTTTTCCGAAATTTTTTTCAAAATTTTTTTTCAAATTTTTTTCGAAAATTTTTTCCAAAATTTTTTCGAAAATTTTTTTGAAAATTTTTTGCGAAACTTTTTTTCAAAATTTTTTTCGAAAATTTTTTTTCGAATTTTTTTTCGAAAATTTTTTTTCGAAATTTTTTCCAAAAATTTTTTTCAAAATTTTTTTTCCAAATTTCTTTTCAAAATTTTTATCGAAAATTTTTTTTCGAAAATTTTTTTCAAAATTTTTTCGAAAATTTTTTTTCAAAATTTTTTTCGAAAATTTTTTTTCGAAATTTTTTGGAAATTTTTTTTCGAAATTTTTTTTCAAAATTTTTTTCGATATTTTTTTCGAAATTTTTTTTCAAAATTTTTTTCGAAAATTTATTTTCGAAATTTTTTTCGAAAATTTTTTTCAAAATTTTTTTCCAAATTTTTTTCGAAAATTTTTTTCAAAATTTTTTTCGAAAAATTTTTTTCCAAAATTTTTTCGAAAATTTTTCTGAAAATTTTTTTCGAAAATTTTTTTTCGAAAATTTTTTTCAAAATTTTTTTCGAAAATTTTTTTTCGATATTTTTTTCGAAAATTTTTTTGAAAATTTTTTTCGAAAAATTTTTTGTAAATTTTTTTCGAAATTTTTTTTCAAAATTTTTTTTCAAAATATTTTTTCGAAAATTTTTTTCCAAATTTTTTTCGAAAATTTTTTTGAATTTTTTTTTCGAAAAATTTTTTTCCAAAATTTTTTCAAAATTTTTTTTGAAAATTTTTTTTCGAAAAATTTTTTTCCGAAATTTTTTTCAAAATTTTTTTTCAAAATTTTTTTTCGAAATTTTTTTCGAAAAATTTTTTTCCGAAATTTTTTCCAAAATTTTTTTTCAAAATTTTTTTCGAAAATTTTTTTCGAAACTTTTTTTCCAAAATTTTTTCGAAAAATTTTTTGTAAATTTTTTTCGAAATTTTTTTTCAAAATTTTTTTCGAAACTTTTTTTCGAAAAATTTTTTTCCAAAATTTTTTCGAAAATTATTTTGAAAATTTTTTGCGAAACTTTTTTTCAAAATTTTTTTCGAAAATTTTTTTTCGAAATTTTTTTCGAAAATTTTTTTTCGAAATTTTTTTCGAAATTTTTTTTCGAAATTTTTTCCAAAAATTTTTTTCAAAATTTTTTTTCCAAATTTCTTTTCAAAATTTTTATCGAAAATTTTTTTTCGGAAATTTTTTTAAAAATGTTTTCGAAAATTTTTTTTCAAAATTTTTTTCGAAAATTTTTTTTCGAAATTTTTTTGAAATTTTTTTTCGAAATTTTTTTTCAAAATTTTTTTCGATATTTTTTTCGAAATTTTTTTTCAAAATTTTTTTCGAAAATTTTTTTTCGAAATTTTTTTCGAAAATATTTTTCAAAATTTTTTTCGAAATTTTTTACCCAAATTTTTTCTGAAAATTTTTTTCGAAATTTTTTTTCAAAATTTTTTTCGAAATTTTTTTCAAAATTTTTTTTCAAAATTTTTTTTCAAATTTTTTTTCGAAAATGTTTTTCAAAATTTTTTTCGAAAATGTTTTCGAAATTTTTTTTTCGAAATTTTTTTCGAAAATTTTTTTTCCAAAATGTTTTCGAAATTTTTTTTGAAAATTTATTTCAAATTTTTTTTTCAATATTTTTTTCGAAAATTTTTTTCGAAAAATTTTTTTCCAAAATTTTTTCGAAAATTTTTTTGAAATTTTTTTTCGAAATTTTTTTTCAAAATTTTTTTCGAAAATTTTTTTTCGAAAATTTTTTTCAAAATTTTTTTCGAAAATTTTTTTTCGAAATTTCTTTCGAAAATTTTTTTCAAAATTTTTTTTGAAAATTTATTTTCGAAATTTTTTTCGAAAAATTTTCTTCCGAAATTTTTTTCAAAATTTTTTTTCAAAATTTTTTTCGAAAATTTTTTTCGAAACTTTTTTTCCAAAATTTTTTCGAAAAATTTTTTGTAAATTTTTTTCGAAATTTTTTTCAAAATTTTTTTTCAAAATATTTTTTCGAAAATTTTTTTCCAAATTTTTTTCGAAAATTTTTTTGAAAATTTTTTTCGAAAAATTTTATTCCAAAATTTTTTCGAAAATTTTTTTGAAAATTTTTTGCGAAACATTTTTTCAAAATTTTTTTCGAAAATTTTTTTTCGAAAATGTTTTTTCGAAATTTTTTCCAAAAAGTTTTTTCAAAATTTTTTTTCCAAATTTCTTTTCAAAATTTTTATCGAAAATTTTTTTTCGAAAATTTTTTTCAAAATTTTTTCGAAAATTTTTTTTCAAAATTTTTTTTGAAAATTTTTTTTCGAAATGTTTTTCGATATTTTTTTCGAAAATATTTTTCAAAATTTTTTTCGAAATTTTTTTTCAAAATTTTTTTTCCAAATTTTTTTTCAAAATTTTTTTCGAAAATTTTTTTTCGAAAATTTTTTGAAAATTTTTTTC
This sequence comes from Uropetala carovei, assembly GCA_036926305.1. NCBI lineage: Eukaryota > Metazoa > Arthropoda > Insecta > Odonata > Petaluridae > Uropetala > Uropetala carovei. The sequence goes on along the minus strand of JAXCHB010000305.1, from coordinate 1,499,218 downwards.
GAAATTTTTTTTAAAATTTTTTTTCGAAAATTTTTTTTTGAAATTTTTTTCGAAAATTTTTTTAAAAATTTTTTTTCGAAATTTTTTTTAAAAATTTTTTCCAAAAAATTTTTTTCCAAAATTTTTTCGAAAATTTTTTTGAAAATTTTTTTCGAAATTATTTTTCAATTTTTTTTTCGAAATTTTTTTTCATAATTTTTTTCGAAATGTTTTTTTCGAAATTTTTTTCCAAATTTTTTTCAAAAATTTTTTCGAAAATTTTTTTGAAAATTTTTTTTTGAAATTTTTTTTCAAAATTTTTTTCGAAAATTTTTTTTTCGAAATTTTTTTCGAAAATATTTTTCAAAATTTTTTTCGAAATTTTTTACCCAAATTTTTTCTGAAAATTTTTTTCGAAATTTTTTCTGAAAATTTTTTTCGAAATTTTTTTTCAAAATTTTTTTCGAAATTTTTTTCGAAAATTTTTTTCAAAAATTTTTTTCGAAATTTTTTTCAAAATTTTTTTTCAAAATTTTTTTTCAAAATTTTTTTCGAAAATGTTTTTCAAAATTTTTTTCGAAAATTTATTTCAAAATTTTTTTTCAAAATTTTTTTCGAAAATTTTTTTCGAAAAATTTTTTTCGAAATTTCTTTCGAAAATTTTTTCAATTTTTTTTTTGAAAATTTTTTTTCGGAATTTTTTTCGAAAATTTTTTCGAAAACTTTTTTGAAAATTTTTTTTCAAAATTTTTTTCCAAAATTTTTTTCCAAAAATTTTTTTCGAAATTTTTGTCGAAAATTTTTTTAAATTTTTTTTCGAAATTTTTTTTTCAAAATTTTTTTTCAAAATTTTTTTTGAAAATTTTTTTCAAAATTTTTTTCGAAAAATTTTTTTCCAAAATTTTTTCCAAAATTTTTTTTCAAATTTTTTTCGAAATTTTTTTTCAAATTTTTTTTCGAAATTTTTTTTCATAATTTTTTTCGAAATTTTTTTTTCGAAATTTTTTTCGAAAATTTTTTTCGAAAATTTTTTTCGAAAATTTTTTTCGAAATTTTTTTTAAAATTTTTTTCCAAAACTTTTTTCGAAAATTTTTTTTCGAAAACTCTTTTCAAAATTTTTTTCGAAAATTTTTTTTCGAAATTTCTTTCGAATATTTTTTTCAAAATTATTTTCGAAAATTTTTTTTCGAAATTTTTTTGAAAAATTTTTTTGAAATTTTTTTTCAAAATTTTTTTCCAAAATTTTTTTTTGAGATTTTTTTCGAAAATTTTTTTAAAAATTTTTTTCGAAATTTTTTTTAAAAATTTTTTTTGAAAATTTTTTTTCTAAATTTTTTTCGAAATTTTTTTTTCAAAATTTTTTTTGAAAATTTTTTTCGAAATTTTTTTTCAAAATTTTTTTTCGAAAATTTTTTTCCAAATTTTTTTCGAAAAATTTTTTTTGAAATATTTTCAAAATTTTTTTTTGAAAATTTTTTTTGAAAATTTTTTTTGAAAATTTTTTTTGAAAATTTTTTTCCAAAATTTTTTTTCAAAATTTTTTCGAAAATTTTTTTGAAAATTTTTTTCGAAATTTTTTTTCAAAATTTTTTTCCATTATTTTTTCAAAATTTTTTTTGCAATTTTTTTCGAAATTGTTTTACAAAATTTTTTTCAAAATTTTTTTCCAAAATTTTTTCGAAAATTTTTTTGAAAATTTTTTTACGAAATTGTTTTTTCAAATTTTTTTTTAGAATTTTTTTCATAATTTTTTTCGAAACTTTTTTTTCGAAATTTTTTTCGAAAATTTTTTTGAAAATTTTTTTTTTAATTTTTTTTTTCAAAATTTTTTTCGAAAATTTTTTTCAAAATTTTTTTTCAAAATTTTTTTCGAAAATTTTTTTTCAAAATTTTTTCGAAAATTTTTTTCAAAATTTTTTTTTGAGAATTTTTTTCAAAATTTTTTTCGAAAATTTTTTTTCGAAATTTTTTTCGAAAATTTTTTTCGAAAATTTTTTTTCGAAAATTTTTTTCAAAATTTTTTTCGAAAATTTTTTTTCGAAATTTATTTCAGAAATTTTTTTGAAAATTTTTTTCGAAAAATTTTTTTCCAAAATTTTTTCGACAATTTTTTTGAAAATTTTTTTCGAAATTTTTTTTCAAAATTTTTTTCGAAAATTTTTTATCGAAATTTTTTTCGAAAATTTTTCTTCGAAATTTTTTTCAAAATTTTTTTTCAAAATTTTTTTCGAAATTTTTTTTCAAAATTTTTTTTCAAAATTTTTTTCGAAAATTTTTTTTCAAAAATTTTTTTCTAAATTATTTTCGAAAATTTTTTTTCAAAATTTTTTTCGGAAATTTTTTATCGAAAATCTTTTTCAAAATTTTTTTCGAAAATTTTTTTTCGAAATTTTTTTCGAAATTTTTTTTTCGAAAATTTTTTTCAAAATTTTTTTCGAAAATTTTTTTCGAAATTTTTTTCGATAATTTTTTAGAAACTTTTTTTCGAAAAATTTTTTTCCAAAATTTTTTCGAAAATTTTTTTGAAAATTTTTTTCGAAATTTTTTTTCTAAATTTTTCTCGAAAATTTTTTGTCGAAATTTTTTTCGAAAATTTTTTTCAAAATTTTTTTTCGAAATTTTTTTTTAAAATTTTTTTCGAAAATTTTTTTTCAAATTTTTTTTCGAAAATTTTTTTTTGAAAGTTTTTTCGAAAATTATTTTTCAAAATTTTTTTTCAAAATTTTTTTCGAAAATTTTTTTTCGAAAATTTTTTTCAAAATATTTTCGGAAATTTTTTTTCGAAATTTTTTTCGAAAATTTTTTTTCGAAATTTTTTTCGAAAATTTTTTTGAAATTTTTTTTCGAAATTTTTTTTCGAAATTTTTTTTCAAAATTTTTTTTCGAAAATTTTTTTCAAAATTTTTTTCGAAAATTTTTTTTCGAAATTTCTTTCGAAAATTTTTTCAATTTTTTTTTTGAAAATTTTTTTTCGGAATTTTTTTCGAAAATTTTTTCGAAAACTTTTGAAAATTTTTTTTCAAAATTTTTTTCCAAAATTTTTTTCCAAAAATTTTTTTCGAAATTTTTTTCGAAAATTTTCTTAAATTTTTTTTCGAAATTTTTTTTTCAAAATTTATTTTCAAAATTTTTTTTGAAAATTTTTTTTCGAAATTTTTTTGAAAATTTTTTTGAAAATTTTTTTCGAAATTTTTTTTCAAATTTTTTTTTAAATTTTTTTTTCCAAATTTTTTTTCAAAATTTTTTTCGAAAATTTTTCTTCAAATTTTTTTTCGAAAATTTGTTTTTGAAATTTTTTTCGAAAATTTCTTTTCAAAATTTTTTTTTTAAATTTTTTTCGAAAATTTTTTTTCGAAAATTTTTTTCAAAATTTTTTTCGAAAATTTTTCTTCGAAAATTTTTTTCAAAATATTTTCGAAAATTTTTTTTCAAAATATTTTCGAAAATTTTTTTTCGAAATTTTTTTCGAAAATTTTTTTTCGAAATTTTTTTCGAAAATTTTTTTAAAAATTTTTTTCAAAATTTATTCATTTTTATTCATATTTATTTGAGTACGGGGAACTCTACCTCGTTATCGATATGATAAATTAATATATTTAGCTTGAAAAAGATTTTTGCCAATTTCTTTAAATTATTTAATTTTCTTTTTAGGACTAAAAATTCTTATTTTATCAATTTTGATTTAGTGTACAATTTTTAGTAAATAAATCAATAAGAAATTTAATTCTTTTCCTATATTTTCAAAATATAAGCTTCTAAAAAGCTTATTGATTATTCTAGTAAGCTATCTCAAATTTTTAGAGTTATTGGATGAATTAGGTAAAATAAAAAATATAATACTGTTAAAATTTGCCCTGTAATAATATATGGATCTTCTACAGGTCGAGCACCAATTCAAGTTAATAATAGTACTATACCTACTATATATCAAAATAGAATTTGATTAATAGGATAAAATTGTAATCCTCGAAATTTTCTTTTTATTAAAGGTATAATAAATAGAATAGCAATTGATATTACTAAAGCAATTACACCTCCTAATTTATTAGGAATGGAACGTAGAATAGCATATGCAAATAGGAAATATCATTCTGGTTGAATGTGAACAGGAGTTACTAAAGGGTTAGCAGGGGTAAAATTATCAGGATCTCCCAGTATATATGGACTAATTAATGAAAGTATTGTTAATAATATTATTAATACTAGGAATCCTACAATGTCTTTTCATGAAAAATATGGATGAAATGGAATTTTATCTCTATCTCTATTTACACCTACAGGGTTATTTGAGCCTGTTTGATGTAAAAATAGAAGGTGTACCATTGTAGCAGCTGCTACAATGAATGGTAATACGAAATGAAATGTGAAAAATCGGGTTAAAGTGGCATTATCAACTGCGAATCCCCCTCATACTCATTGGACTATTGTTGTACCTAGATAAGGTACTGCTGATAATAAATTTGTAATGACTGTTGCTCCTCAGAAAGATATTTGTCCTCATGGTAAAACGTATCCTATAAAAGCAGTTCCTATTACTAAAAATAAAATAATAACTCCTACTCTTCATGTATGAATATAATTATATGATCCGTAATAAATATTTCGTCCAATGTGTAAATAAATACAAATAAAAAAGAATGATGCTCCATTTGCATGTAATGTTCGTAGTAATCATCCATTATTTACATCTCGACAAATGTGGTTTACACTATAAAATGCTGTTTCAATATTGGCTGTATAGTGTATAGCTAGAAATAGTCCTGTTACAATTTGAATGATTAAACATAGTCCTAGTAAAGATCCGAAATTCCATCAAATACTAATATTTGATGGGGTAGGTAAATCGATTAATGCATTATTGGCAATTTTAAATAAAGGGTGTCTTAATCGTAATGGTTTATTCATTAGCTTATTGGTCGTAAAGGACCTTGATAAGATTTTGTAATTGATACAATTACAATTAGAGTTAAGAATAAATATAAAACTATAAATACCGTAATTACAGCTCTAGGTATATTATATAAATTTATTATAATATGTTTTTCATAATTATTAAATAGATCTATTAATGGTAAGTTTTCCCCAGTTTTTTTCAAAATTTTTTTCGAAAATTTTTTTCGAAATTTTTTTCGAAAATTTTTTTTCGAAATTTTTTTCGAAAATTTTTTTCAAAATTTTTTTCGAAATTTTTTTCGAAAATTTTTTTCGAAATTTTTTTCCAAATTTTTTTTCAAAATTTTTTTCGAAATTTTTTTTTCCAAAATTTTTTCAAAATTTTTTTTCGAAATTTTTTTCAAAAATTTTTTTCCAAATTTTTTTTCAAAATTTTTTTCGAAAATTTTTTTCGAAATTTTTTTTCAAAATTTTTTTCGAAAATTTTTTTTCCAAATTTTTTTTCCAAATTTTATTCGAAAATTTTTTTTAAAATTTTTTTCGAAATTTTTTTCGAAAATTTTTTTTCAAAATTTTTTGCAAAATTTTTTTCGAAAATTTTTTTCAAAATTTTTTTCGAAATTTTTTTTTCGAAATTTCTTTCGAAAATTTTTTTCGAAAATTTTTTTTCGAAAGTTTTTTCGAAAATTTTTTTGAAAATTTTTTTCGAAATTTTTTTTCAAAATTTTTTTCAAAAATTTTTTTTCGAAATTTTTTTCGAAATTTTTTTCGAAAATTTTTTTAAAAATTTTTTTTCTGAATTTTTTTTCAAAATTTTTTTCGAAAATTTTTTTTCGAAAATTTTTTAAAATTTTTTTTCGAAAATTTTTTTTCGTAATTTCTTTCGAAAATTTTTTTCGAAAATTTTTTTTCGAAAATTTTTTCGAAAATTTTTTTGAAATTTTTTTTCGAAAAATATTTTTGCAAAATTTTTTTCGAAAATTTTTTTCAAAATTTTTTTCGAAATTTTGTTCGAAAATTTTTTTAAAAATTTTTTTCGAAAAATTTTTTTAAAAATTTTTTTCGAAAAATTTTTTTCCAAAATTTTTTCCAAAATTTTTTTGAAAATTTTTTCGAAAATTTTTTTTCGAAAATTTTTTTTTCAAAATGTTTTTCGAAATTTTTTTTTCGAAATTTTTTTTGAAAATTTTTTTGAAAATTTTTTTCGAAAAATGTTTTTGAAAATTTTTTTCGAAAATTTTTTTGAAAATATTTTTCGAAATTTTTTTTCAAAATTTTTTTCAAAATTTTTTTCAAAATTTTTTTTCCAAATTTTTTTTCAAAATTTTTTTCGAAAATTTTTTTTCGAAAATTTTTTTAAAAATTTTTTTCGAATTTTTTTTCGAAAATTCTTTCGAAAATTTTTTTCGAAATTTTTTTTTCAAAATTGTTTTCGAAAATTTTTTTTAAAATTTTTTTCGAAATTTTTTTCGAAAATTTTTTTCAAAATTTTTTTCGAAAAATTTTTTTCCAAAATTTTTTCGAAAATTTTTTTGAAAATTTTTTTTCGAAAATTTTTTTGAAAATTTTTTTCGAAAATTTTATTTCGAAATTTTTTTCGAAAATTTTTTGAAAATTTTTTTCGAAAAATTTTTTCGAAAATTTTTTTCGAATATTTTTCTGAAAATTTTTTTTCAAAAATTTTTTCAAAATTTTTTTTCAAAATTTTTTTCGAAAATTTTTTTCAATATTTTTTTCGAAAAATTTTTTTCCAAAATTTTGTCGAAAATATTTTTGAAAATTTTTTTCGAAATTTTTTTCGAAAATTTTTTTTCGAAAATTTTTTTCAAAATTATTTCTGAAAATTTTTTCGAAAATTTTTTTAAAATTTTTTTTCGAAATTTTTTTTCAAAATTTTTTTTGAAAATTTTTTTCCAAAATTTTTTCGAAACTTTTTTCAAAATTTTTTTTCAAAATTTTTTTCGAAATTTTTTTTTCGAAATTTTTTTCGAAAATTTTTTTCAAAATTTTTTTCCACAATTTTTTCGAAAATTTTTTTGAAAATTTTTTTCGAAAATTTTTTTTCGAAATTTTTTCAAAATTTTTTTTGAAATATTTTTTTCGAAAAATTTTTTTGAAATTTTTTTTCGAAAATTTTTTTGAAAATTTTTTTCGAAATTTTTTTTAAAATTTTTTTCGAAATTTTTTTTTCGAAATTTTTTTCGAAAATGTTTTTCAAAATTTATTTTCCAAATTTTTTTTCAAAATTTTTTTGGAAAATTTTTTTTCAAAATTTTCTTCAAAATTTTTTTCGAAAATTTTTTTGCGAAAATTTTTTTTCGAAATTTCTTTCGAAAATTTTTTTCGAAAATTTTTTTCGAAATTTTTTTTCAAAATTTTTTTCGAAAATTTTTTTTCGAAATTTTTTTCGAAAATTTTTTTCGAAATTTTTTTCGAAATTTTGTTCGAAAATTTTTTTAAAAATTTTTTTCGAAAAATTTTTTTCCAAAATTTTTTCGAAATTTTTTTTGAAAACTTTTTTCGAAAACTTTTTTTCGAAAATTTTTTTCAAAATTTTTTTCGAAAATTTTTTTTCGAAATTTTTTTTCGAACATTTTTTTGAAAATTTTTTTCAAAAAATTTTTTTAAAAATTTTTTTCGAAAATTTTTTTGAAAATTTTTTTCGAAATTTTTTTTTTCAAAATTTTTTTCAAAATTTTTTTTCAAAATTTTTTTCAAAATTTTTTTCGAAAATTTTTTTTCGAAATTTTTTTCGAAAATTTTTTTTCCAAATTTTTTTTCAAAATTTTTTTCGAAAATTTTTTTTCAAAAATTTTTTTCAAAAATTTTTTTCGAATTTTTTTCGAAATTTCTTTCGAAAATTTTTTTCGAAATTTTTTTTCAAAATTTTTTTCGAAAATTTTTTTTCGAAATTTTTTTCGAAAATTTTTTTCAAAATTTTTTACGAAATTTTTTTCGAAAATTTTTTTCAAAATTTTTTTCGAAAAATTTCTTTCCAAAATTTTTTCGAAAATTTTTTTGAAAATTTTTTTTCGAAAATTTTTTTCAAAATTTTTTTCGAATATTTTTTTGAAATTTTTTTTTCCAAAATTTTTTCAAAATTTTTTTTCGAAATTTTTTTCGAAAATTTTTTTCAATATTTTTTTCGAAAAATTTTTTTCCAAAATTTTGTCGAAAATTTTTTTGAAAATTTTTTTCGAAATTTTTTTCGAAAATGTTTTTTCGAAAATTTTTTTTCGAAAATTTTTTTCAAAATTATTTCTGAAAATGTTTTTGAAAATTTTTTGAAAATTTTTTTTCGAAATTTTTTTTCAAAATTTTTTTCGAAATTTTTTTTTCAAAATTTTTTTCGAAAATTTTTTTTCGAAATTTTTTTCGAAAATTTTTTCAAATTTTTTTTTGAAATTTTTTTCGAAAATTTTTTTCAAAATTTTTTTCGAAAAATTTTTTTCCAAAATTTTTTCGAAAATTTTTTTGAAAATTTTTTTCGAAAATTTTTTTTCGAAAATTTTTTTCAAAATTTTTTTCGAAAATTTTTTTTTGAAATTTTTTTCGAAAATTTTTTTGAAAATTTTTTTCGAAAAATTTTTTTGAAAATTTTTTTCGAAAATTTTTTTGAAAATTTTTTTCGAAATTTTTTTTCAAAATTTTTTTCGAAAATTTTTTTTCGAAATTTTTTTTCGAAATTTTTTTCGAAAATTTTTTTCGAAAATTTTTTTCAAAATTTTTTTTCTGAATTTTTTTTCAAAATTTTTTTCGAAAATTTTTTTAATATTTTTTTCGAAAATTTTTTTTCGTAATTTCTTCCGAAAATTTTTTTCGAAATTTTTTTTCGAAAATTTTTTCGAAAATTTTTTTGAAATTTTTTTTCGAAAAAGTTTTTTGCAAAATTTTTTCTAAATTTTTTTTGAAAATTTTTTTCGAAATTTTTTTCAAAATTTTTTTCAATAATTTTTTTTCCAAATTTTTTTCGAAAATTTTTTTTCAAAATTTTTTGCAAAAATTTTTTTCGAAATTTTTTTCGAAAATTTTTTCAAAATTTTTTTCGAAAATTTTTTTCGAAATTTTTTTCGAAAATTTTTTTCGAAATTTTTTTCGAAAATTTTTTTTCGAAACTTTTTTCGAAAATTTTTTTCAAAATTTTTTCCGAAATTTTTTTCGAAAATTATTTTCGAAATTTTTTTCCAAATTTTTTTTCAAAATTTTTTTCGAAATTTTTTTTTCCAAAATTTTTTCAAAATTTTTTTTCGAAATTTTTTTCAAAAATTTTTTTCCAAATTTTTTTTCCAAATTTTTTTTCAAAATTTTTTGCGAAAATTTTTTTCGAAAATTTTTTTCAAAATTTTTTTCGAAAATGTTTTTTCGAAATTTTTTTTTAAAATTTTTTTCAAAAATTTTTTTTCGAAATTTTTTTCGAAATTTTTTTCGAAAATTTTTTTCAAAATTTTTTTTCTGAATTTTTTTTCAAAATTTTTTTCGAAAATTTTTTTTCGAAAATTTTTTAAAATTTTTTTTCGAAAATTTTTTTTCGTAATTTCTTTCGAAAATTTTTTTCGAAAATTTTTTTTTGGAAACTTTTTTCGAAAATTTTTTTGAAATTTTTTTTCGAAAAATATTTTTGCAAAATTTTTTCGAAAATTTTTTTCAAAATTTTTTTCGAAATTTTGTTCGAAAATTTTTTTAAAAATTTTTTTCGAAAAAGTTTTTTCCAAAATTTTTTCGAAAATTTTTTTGAACATTTTTTTCGAAAATGCTTTTTCGAAAATTTTTTTTTCAAAATTTTTTTCGAAATTTTTTTTTCGAAATTTTTTTTGAAAATTTTTTTGAAAATTTTTTTCGAAAAATGTTTTTGAAAATTTTTTTCGAAAATTTTTTTGAAAATGTTTTTCGAAATTTTTTTTCAAAATTTTTTTCAAAATTTTTTTCAAAATTTTTTTTCCAAATTTTTTGTCAAAATTTTTTTCGAAAATTTTTTTTCGAAAATTTTTTTAAAAATTTTTTTCGAATTTCTTTCGAAAATTTTTTTTCGAAATTTTTTTCGAAAATTTTTTTGAAAATTTTTTTCGAAAAATTTTTTTGAAAATTTTTTTCGAATATTTTTTTCGAATATTTTTTTGAAAATTTTTTTTGAAAATTTTTTTCAAAATTTTTTTTCGAAATTTTTTTCGAAAATTTTTTTCAATATTTTTTTCGAAAAATTTTTTTCCAAAATTTTTTCGAAAATTTTTTTGAAAATTTTTTTCGAAATTTTTTTTGGAAATTTTTTTTCGAAAATTTTTTTTCGAAGATTTTTTTTCGAAAATTTTTTTCAAAATTATTTCTGAAAATTTTTTCGAAAATTTTTTTCAAAATTTTATTCGAATTTTTTTTCGAAAATTTTTTTCAAAATTTTTTTCGAAAAATTTTTTTCCAAAATTTTTTCGAAAATTTTTTTGAAAATTTTTTTCGAAAATTTTTTTGAAAATTTTTTCGAAAATTTTTTTCGAAATTTTTTTTCAAAATTTTTTTCGAAAATTTTTTTTCGAACTCTCTTTTCAAAATTTTTTTCGAAAATTTTTTTCGAAAAATTTTTTTCGTAATTTCTTTCGAAAATTTTTTTCGAAAATTTTTTTTCGAAAATTTTTTCGAAAATTTTTTTGAAATTTTTTTTCGAAAAATATTTTTGCAAAATTTTTTCGAAATTTTTTTCGAAAATTTTTTTAAAAATTTTTTTCGAAATTTTGTTCGAAAATTTTTTTTATAAATATTTTTTTCGAAAAATTTTTTTCCAAAATTTTTTCGAAAATTTTTTTGAACATTTTTTTCGAAAATTTTTTTTCGAAAATTTTTTTTTCAAAATTTTTTTCGAAAATTTTTTTTCGAAATTTTTTTTGGAAAATTTTTTTGAAAATTTTTTTCGAAAAATGTTTTCGAAATTTTTTTTTCGAAATTTTTTTCGAAAATTTTTTTCGAAAATTTTTTTCGAAATTTTTTTTTTTAAATTTTTTTCCAAAACTTTTTTCGAAAATTTTTTTTCCAAAATTTTTTCGAAAATTTTTTTGAAAATTTATTTCAGTTTTTTTTCAAAATTTTTTTCGAAAATTTTTTTCGAAAAATTTTTTTCCAAAATTTTTTCAAAAATATTTTTGAAATTTTTTTTCGAAACTTTTTTTCAAAATTTTTTTCGAAAATATTTTTCAAAATTTTTTTTGGGAAATTTTTTTTGAAAATTTTTTTGAAAATTTTTTTCGAAATTTTTTTTCAAAATTTTTTTCGAAAATTTTTTTTCGAACTCTCTTTTCAAAATTTTTTTCGAAAATTTTTTTCGAAAAATTTTTTTCCAAAATTTTTTCAAAAATATTTTTGAAATTTTTTTTCGAAACTTTTTTTCAAAATTTTTTTCGAAAATAATTTTCAAAATTTTTTTTGGGAAATTTTTTTTCAAATTTTTTTTGAAAATTTTTTTGAAAATTTTTTTCGAAATTTTTTTTCAAATTTTTTTTCCAAAATTTTTTTAAAAATTTTTTTCGAAATTTTTTTTAAAAATTTTTTATGAAAATTTTTTTTCTAAATTTTTTTCGAAATTTTTTTTTCAAAATTTTTTTTGAAAATTTTTTTCGAAATTTTTTTTCGAAAATTTTTTTCCAATTTTTTTTCGAAAATTTTTTCGAACATTTTTTTGAAATTTTTTTTCGAAAAAGTTTTTTGCAAAATTTTTTCTAAATTTTTTTTGAAAATTTTTTTCGAAATTTTTTTCAAAATTTTTTTCAATAATTTTTTTTCCAAATTTTTTTCGAAAATTTTTTTCAAAATTTTTTTCGAAATTTTTTTCGAAAATTTTTTTCAAAATTTTTTTCGAAAAATTTTTTTCCAAAATTTTTTCGAAAATTTTTTTGAAAATTTTTTTTCGAAAATTTTTTTGAAAATTTTTTTCGAAAATTTTATTTCGAAATTTTTTTCGAAAATTTTTTGAAAATTTTTTTCGAAAAATTTTTTCGAAAATTTTTTTCGAATATTTTTCTGAAAATTTTTTTTCAAAAATTTTTTCAAAATTTTTTTTCGAAATTTTTTTCGAAAATTTTTTTCAATATTTTTTTCGAAAAATTTTTTTCCAAAATTTTGTCGAAAATATTTTTGAAAATTTTTTTCGAAATTTTTTTCGAAAATTTTTTTTCGAAAATTTTTTTCAAAATTATTTCTGAAAATTTTTTCGAAAATTTTTTTAAAATTTTTTTTCGAAATTTTTTTTCAAAATTTTTTTTGAAAATTTTTTTCCAAAATTTTTTCGAAACTTTTTTCAAAATTTTTTTTCAAAATTTTTTTCGAAATTTTTTTTTCGAAATTTTTTTCGAAAATTTTTTTCAAAATTTTTTTCCACAATTTTTTCGAAAATTTTTTTGAAAATTTTTTTCAAAAATTTTTTTTCGAAATTTTTTCAAAATTTTTTTTGAAATATTTTTTTCGAAAAATTTTTTTGAAATTTTTTTTCGAAAATTTTTTTGAAAATTTTTTTCGAAATTTTTTTTTAAATTTTTTTCGAAATTTTTTTTTCGAAATTTTTTTCGAAAACTTTTTTCAAAATTTTTTTTCCAAATTTTTTTTCAAAATTTTTTTGGAAAATTTTTTTTCAAAATTTTCTTCAAAATTTTTTTCGAAAATTTTTTTGCGAAAATTTTTTTTCGAAATTTCTTTCGAAAATTTTTTTCGAAAATTTTTTTCGAAATTTTTTTTCAAAATTTTTTTCGAAAATTTTTTTTCGAAATTTTTTTCGAAAATTTTTTTCGAAATTTTTTTCGAAATTTTGTTCGAAAATTTTTTTAAAAATGTTTTTCGAAAAATTTTTTTCCAAAATTTTTTCGAAATTTTTTTTGAACTTTTTTCGAAAACTTTTTTTCGAAAATTTTTTTCAAAATTTTTTTCGAAAATTTTTTTTCGAAATTTTTTTTCGAACATTTTTTTGAAAATTTTTTTCAAAAAATTTTTTTAAAAATTTTTTTCGAAAATTTTTTTGAAAATTTTTTTCGAAATTTTTTTTTTCAAAATTTTTTTCAAAATTTTTTTTCAAAATTTTTTTCAAAATTTTTTTCGAAAATTTTTTTTCGAAATTTTTTTCGAAAATTTTTTTTCCAAATTTTTTTTCAAAATTTTTTTCGAAAATTTTTTTTCAAAAATTTTTTTCAAAATTTTTTTCGAAAATTTTTTTTCGAAATTTTTTTTCGAACATTTTTTTGAAAATTTTTTTCAAAAAATTTTTTTGAAAATTTTTTTTCGAAAATTTTTTTCAAAATTTTTTTCGAATATTTTTTTGAAATTTTTTTTTCCAAAATTTTTTCAAAATTTTTTTTCGAAATTTTTTTCGAAAATTTTTTTCAATATTTTTTTCGAAAAATTTTTTTCCAAAATTTTGTCGAAAATTTTTTTGAAAATTTTTTTCGAAATTTTTTTCGAAAATGTTTTTTCGAAAATTTTTTTTCGAAAATTTTTTTCAAAATTATTTCTGAAAATGTTTTTGAATATTTTTCGAAAATTTTTTTTCGAAATTTTTTTTCAAAATTTTTTTCAAAATTTTTTTTTCAAAATTTTTTTCGAAAATTTTTTTTCGAAATTTTTTTCGAAAATTTTTTCAAATTTTTTTTTGAAATTTTTTTCGAAAATTTTTTTCAAAATTTTTTTCGAAAAATTTTTTTCCAAAATTTTTTCGAAAATTTTTTTGAAAATTTTTTTCGAAAATTTTTTTTCGAAAATTTTTTTCAAAATTTTTTTCGAAAATTTTTTTTTGAAATTTTTTTCGAAAATTTTTTTGAAAATTTTTTTCGAAAAATTTTTTTGAAAATTTTTTTCGAAAATTTTTTTGAAAATTTTTTTCGAAATTTTTTTTCAAAATTTTTTTCGAAAATTTTTTTTCGAAATTTTTTTTCGAAATTTTTTTCGAAAATTTTTTTCGAAAATTTTTTTCAAAATTTTTTTTCTGAATTTTTTTTCAAAATTTTTTTCGAAAATTTTTTTAATATTTTTTTCGAAAATTTTTTTTCGTAATTTCTTCCGAAAATTTTTTTCGAAATTTTTTTTCGAAAATTTTTTCGAAAATTTTTTTGAAATTTTTTTTCGAAAAAGTTTTTTGCAAAATTTTTTCTAAATTTTTTTTGAAAATTTTTTTCGAAATTTTTTTCAAAATTTTTTTCAATAATTTTTTTTCCAAATTTTTTTCGAAAATTTTTTTTCAATATTTTTTGCGAAAATTTTTTTCGAAATTTTTTTCGAAAATTTTTTCAAAATTTTTTTCGAAAATTTTTTTCGAAATTTTTTTCGAAAATTTTTTTCGAAATTTTTTTCGAAAATTTTTTTTCGAAACTTTTTTCGAAAATTTTTTTCAAAATTTTTTCCGAAATTTTTTTCGAAAATTATTTTCGAAATTTTTTTCCAAATTTTTTTTCAAAATTTTTTTCGAAATTTTTTTTTCCAAAATTTTTTCAAAATTTTTTTTCGAAATTTTTTTCAAAAATTTTTTTCCAAATTTTTTTTCCAAATTTTTTTTCAAAATTTTTTGCGAAAATTTTTTTCGAAAATTTTTTTCAAAATTTTTTTCGTAAATTTTTTTTCGAAATTTTTTTTAAAAATTTTTTCAAAAATTTTTTTTCGAAATTTTTTTCGAAATTTTTTTCGAAAATTTTTTTCAAAATTTTTTTTCTGAATTTTTTTTCAAAATTTTTTTCGAAAATTTTTTTTCGAAAATTTTTTAAAATTTTTTTTCGAAAATTTTTTTTCGTAATTTCTTTCGAAAATTTTTTTCGAAAATTTTTTTTTGGAAACTTTTTTCGAAAATTTTTTTGAAATTTTTTTTCGAAAAATATTTTTGCAAAATTTTTTCGAAAATTTTTTTCAAAATTTTTTTCGAAATTTTGTTCGAAAATTTTTTTAAAAATTTTTTTCGAAAAAGTTTTTTCCAAAATTTTTTCGAAAATTTTTTTGAACATTTTTTTCGAAAATGTTTTTTCGAAAATTTTTTTTTCAAAATTTTTTTCGAAATTTTTTTTTCGAAATTTTTTTTGAAAATTTTTTTGAAAATTTTTTTCGAAAAATGTTTTTGAAAATTTTTTTCGAAAATTTTTTTGAAAATGTTTTTCGAAATTTTTTTTCAAAAATTTTTCAAAATTTTTTTCAAAATTTTTTTTCCAAATTTTTTGTCAAAATTTTTTTCGAAAATTTTTTTTCGAAAATTTTTTTAAAAATTTTTTTCGAATTTCTTTCGAAAATTTTTTTTCGAAATTTTTTTCGAAAATTTTTTTGAAAATTTTTTTCGAAAAATTTTTTTGAAAATTTTTTTCGAATATTTTTTTCGAATATTTTTTTGAAAATTTTTTTTGAAAATTTTTTTCAAAATTTTTTTTCGAAATTTTTTTCGAAAATTTTTTTCAATATTTTTTTCGAAAAATTTTTTTCCAAAATTTTTTCGAAAATTTTTTTGAAAATTTTTTTCGAAATTTTTTTTGGAAATTTTTTTTCGAAAATTTTTTTTCGAAAATTTTTTTCAAAATTATTTCTGAAAATTTTTTCGAAAATTTTTTTCAAAATTTTATTCGAATTTTTTTTCGAAAATTTTTTTCAAAATTTTTTTCGAAAAATTTTTTTCCAAAATTTTTTCGAAAATTTTTTTGAAAATTTTTTTCGAAAATTTTTTTGAAAATTTTTTTGAAAATTTTTTTCGAAATTTTTTTTCAAAATTTTTTTCGAAAATTTTTTTTGGAAATTTTTTTCGAAAATTTTTTTCAAAATTTTTTTTCAAAATTTTTTTTCCAATTTTTTTTTCAAAATTTTTTTCGAAAATTTTTTTTCGAAAATTTTTTTTCGTAATTTCTTTCGAAAATTTTTTTCGAAAATTTTTTTTCGAAAATTTTTTCGAAAATTTTTTTGAAATTTTTTTTCGAAAAATATTTTTGCAAAATTTTTTCGAAATTTTTTTCGAAAATTTTTTTAAAAATTTTTTTCGAAATTTTGTTCGAAAATTTTTTTTATAAATATTTTTTTCGAAAAATTTTTTTCCAAAATTTTTTCGAAAATTTTTTTGAACATTTTTTTCGAAAATTTTTTTTCGAAAATTTTTTTTTTAAAATTTTTTTCGAAAATTTTTTTTCGAAATTTTTTTTGGAAAATTTTTTTGAAAATTTTTTTCGAAAAATGTTTTTGAAAATTTTTTTCGAAAATTTTTTTAAAAATATTTTTCGAAATTTTTTTTCAAAATTTTTTTCAAAATTTTTTTCAAAATTTTTTTCGAAAATTTTTTTAAAAATATTTTTCGAAAATTTTTTTAAAAATTTTTTTCGAATTTTTTTTCGAAATTTCTTTCGAAAATTTTTTTCGAAATTTTTTTCGAAAATTTTTTTCGAAATTTTTTTCGAAAATTTTTTTCGAAATTTTTTTTTCCAAATTTTTTTTCAAAATTGTTTTCGAAAATTTTTTTTCCAAAATTTTTTCAAAATTTTTTTTTGAAATTTTTTTCGAAAATTTTTTTCTATATTTTTTTCGAAAAATTTTTTTCCAAAATTTTCTCGAAAATTTTTTTGAAAATTTTTTTCGAAATTTTTTTTTCAAAATTTTTTTCGAAAATTTTTTTTCGAATTTTTTTTGAAAATATTTTTTGAGAAATTTTTTTTTCAAATTTTTTTTCGAAATTTTTTTCGAAAATTTTTTTCAAATTTTTTTTCGAAATTTTTTTCGAAAATTTTTTTCAAAATTTTTTTCAAAATTTTTTTCAATATTTTTTTCGAAAAATTTTTTTCCAAAATATTTTCGAAAATTTTTTTGAAAATTTTTCTTGGAAATTTTTTTTCAAAATTTTTTTTGAAATTTTTTTTTCGAAATTTTTTTCGAAAATTTTTTTCAAATTTTTTTTCGAAATTTTTTTCGAAAATTTTTTTCAAAATTTTTTTCAAAATTTTTTTCCAAAATTTTTTCGAAAATTTTTTTCAAAATTTTTTTCGAAAATTTTTTTTCGAAATTTTTTTCAAAAATTTTTTTTCGAAATTTTTTTCGAAAATTTTTTTCAAAATTTTTTTTCCAAATTTTTTTTCAAAATATTTTGCGAAATTGTTTTTCGAAAATTTTTTTCAAAATTTTTTTCGAAAATTTTTTTTCGAAATTTCTTTCGAAAATTTTTTCGAAAATTTTTTTCGAAAGTTTTTTCGAAAATTTTTTTGAAAATTTCTTTCGAAATTTTTTTTCAAAATTTTTTTCGAAAATTTTTTTTCGAAATTTTTTTTCGAAATTTTTTTCGAAAATTTTTTTCAAAATTTTTTTTCTGAATTTTTTTTCAAAATTTTTTTCGAAAATTTTTTTAAAATTTTTTTCGAAAATTTTTTTTCGTAATTTCTTCCGAAAAT
The DNA here is from genome assembly GCA_036926305.1 of Uropetala carovei. Lineage (NCBI taxonomy): Eukaryota > Metazoa > Arthropoda > Insecta > Odonata > Petaluridae > Uropetala > Uropetala carovei. The sequence continues at coordinate 1,481,989 of JAXCHB010000305.1, read as the reverse complement.
TTTTTTCGAAAATTTTTTTTTCGAAAATTTTTTCGAAAATTTTTTTGAAATTTTTTTTCGAAAAAGTTTTTTGCAAAATTTTTTCTAAATTTTTTTTGAAAATTTTTTTGGAAATTTTTTTCGAAAATGTTTTTTCGAAAATTTTTTTCAAAATTATTTCTGAAAATTTTTTCGAAAATTTTTTTAAAATTTTTTTTCGAAATTTTTTTTCAAAATTTTTTTTGAAAATTTTTTTCCAAAATTTTTTCGAAACTTTTTTCAAAATTTTTTTTCAAAATTTTTTTCGAAATTTTTTTTTCGAAATTTTTTTCGAAAATTTTTTTCAAAATTTTTTTCCACAATTTTTTCGAAAATTTTTTTCGAAAATTTTTTTTCGAAATTTTTTTCAAAATTTTTTTTGAAATATTTTTTTCGAAAAATTTTTTTGAAAATTTTTTTCGAAAATTTTTTTGAAAATTTTTTTCGAAATTTTTTTTTAAATTTTTTTCGAAATTTTTTTTTCGAAATTTTTTTCGAAAATTTTTTTCAAAATTTTTTTTCCAAATTTTTTTTCAAAATTTTTTTGGAAAATTTTTTTTCAAAATTTTTTTCAAAATTTTTTTCGAAAATTTTTTTGCGAAAATTTTTTTTCGAAATTTGTTTCGAAAATTTTTTTCGAAAATTTTTTTCGAAATTTTTTTTCAAAATTTTTTTCGAAAATTTTTTTTCGAAATTTTTTTCGAAAATTTTTTTCGAAATTTTTTTCGAAATTTTGTTCGAAAATTTTTTTAAAAATTTTTTTCGAAAAATTTTTTTCGAAAAATTTTTTTCCAAAATTTTTTCGAAATTTTTTTTGAAAACTTTTTTCGAAAATTTTTTTTCGAAAATTTTTTTCAAAATTTTTTTCGAAAATTTTTTTTCGAAATTTTTTTTCGAACATTTTTTTGAAAATTTTTTTCAAAAAATTTTTTTAAAAATTTTTTTCGAAAATTTTTTTGAAAATTTTTTTCGAAATTTTTTTTCAAAATTTTTTTCAAAATTTTTTTTCAAAATTTTTTTCAAAATTTTTTTCGAAAATTTTTTTTCGAAATTTTTTTCGAAAATTTTTTTTCCAAATTTTTTTTCAAAATTTTTTTCGAAAATTTTTTTTCAAAAATTTTTTTCAAAAATTTTTTTCGAATTTTTTTTCGAAATTTCTTTCGAAAATTTTTTTCGAAATTTTTTTTCAAAATTTTTTTCGAAAATTTTTTTTCGAAATTTTTTTCGAAAATTTTTTTCAAAATTTTTTACGAAATTTTTTTCGAAAATTTTTTTCAAAATTTTTTTCGAAAAATTTCTTTCCAAAATTTTTTCGAAAATTTTTTTGAAAATTTTTTTTCGAAAATTTTTTTCAAAATTTTTTTCGAATATTTTTTTGAAATTTTTTTTTCCAAAATTTTTTCAAAATTTTTTTTCGAAATTTTTTTCGAAAATTTTTTTCAATATTTTTTTCGAAAAATTTTTTTCCAAAATTTTGTCGAAAATTTTTTTGAAAATTTTTTTCGAAATTTTTTTCGAAAATGTTTTTTCGAAAATTTTTTTTCGAAAATTTTTTTCAAAATTATTTCTGAAAATGTTTTCGAAAATTTTTTTTCGAAATTTTTTTTCAAAATTTTTTTCGAAATTTTTTTTTCAAAATTTTTTTCGAAAATTTTTTTTCGAAATTTTTTCAAATTTTTTTTTGAAATTTTTTTCGAAAATTTTTTTCAAAATTTTTTTCGAAAAATTTTTTTCCAAAATTTTTTCGAAAATTTTTTTGAAAATTTTTTTCGAAAATTTTTTTTCGAAAATTTTTTTCAAAATTTTTTTCGAAAATTTTTTTTTGAAATTTTTTTCGAAAATTTTTTTGAAAATTTTTTTCGAAAAATTTTTTTGAAAATTTTTTTCGAAAATTTTTTTGAAAATTTTTTTCGAAATTTTTTTTCAAAATTTTTTTCGAAAATTTTTTTTCGAAATTTTTTTTCGAAATTTTTTTCGAAAATTTTTTTCAAAATTTTTTTTCTGAATTTTTTTTCAAAATTTTTTTCGAAAATTTTTTTAATATTTTTTTCGAAATTTTTTTTTCGTAATTTCTTCCGAAAATTTTTTTCGAAATTTTTTTTCGAAAATTTTTTCGAAAATTTTTTTGAAATTTTTTTTCGAAAAAGTTTTTTGCAAAATTTTTTCTAAATTTTTTTTGAAAATTTTTTCGAAATTTTTTTCAAAATTTTTTCAATAATTTTTTTTCCAAATTTTTTTCGAAAATTTTTTTTCAAAATTTTTTGCGAAAATTTTTTTCGAAATTTTTTTCGAAAATTTTTTCAAAATTTTTTTCGAAAATTTTTTTTCGAAACTTTTTTCGAAAATTTTTTTCAAAATTTTTTCCGAAATTTTTTTCGAAAATTATTTTCGAAATTTTTTTCCAAATTTTTTTTCAAAATTTTTTTCGAAATTTTTTTTTCCAAAATTTTTTCAAAATTTTTTTTCGAAATTTTTTTCAAAAATTTTTTTCCAAATTTTTTTTCCAAATTTTTTTTCAAAATTTTTTGCGAAAATTTTTTTCGAAAATTTTTTTCAAAATTTTTTTCGAAAATTTTTTTTCGAAATTTTTTTTAAAAATTTTTTTCAAAAATTTTTTTTCGAAATTTTTTTCGAAATTTTTTTCGAAAATTTTTTTCAAAATTTTTTTTCTGAATTTTTTTTCAAAATTTTTTTCGAAAATTTTTTTTCGAAAATTTTTTTTCGTAATTTCTTTCGAAAATTTTTTTCGAAAATTTTTTTTTGGAAACTTTTTTCGAAAATTTTTTTGAAATTTTTTTTCGAAAAATATTTTTGCAAAATTTTTTCGAAAATTTTTTTCAAAATTTTTTTCGAAATTTTGTTCGAAAATTTTTTTAAAAATTTTTTTCGAAAAAGTTTTTTCCAAAATTTTTTCGAAAATTTTTTTGAACATTTTTTTCGAAAATGTTTTTTCGAAAATTTTTTTTTCAAAATTTTTTTCGAAATTTTTTTTTCGAAATTTTTTTTGAAAATTTTTTTGAAAATTTTTTTCGAAAAATGTTTTTGAAAATTTTTTTCGAAAATTTTTTTGAAAATGTTTTTCGAAATTTTTTTTCAAAATTTTTTTCAAAATTTTTTTCAAAATTTTTTTTCCAAATTTTTTGTCAAAATTTTTTTCGAAAATTTTTTTTCGAAAATTTTTTTAAAAATTTTTTTCTAATTTCTTTCGAAATTTCTATCGAAAATTTTTTTCGAAATTTTTTTTCAAAATTTTTTTCGAAAATTTTTTTAAAAATTTTTTTCGAAATTTTTTTCGAAAATTTTTTTCAAAATTTTTTTCGAAAAATTTTTTTCCAAAATTTTTTCGAAAATTTTTTTGAAAATTTTTTTTCGAAAATTTTTTTCAAAATTTTTTTCGAAAATTTTTTTTCGAAATTTTTTTCGAAAATTTTTTTGAAAATTTTTTTCGAAAAATTTTTTTGAAAATTTTTTTCGAATATTTTTTTCGAATATTTTTTTGAAAATTTTTTTTGAAAATTTTTTTCAAAATTTTTTTTCGAAATTTTTTTCGAAAATTTTTTTCAATATTTTTTTCGAAAAATTTTTTTCCAAAATTTTTTCGAAAATTTTTTTGAAAATTTTTTTCGAAATTTTTTTTGGAAATTTTTTTTCGAAAATTTTTTTTCGAAAATTTTTTTCAAAATTATTTCTGAAAATTTTTTCGAAAATTTTTTTCAAAATTTTATTCGAATTTTTTTTCGAAATTTTTTTTCAAAATTTTTTTCGAAAATTTTTTTTTGGAAATTTTTTTCGAAAATTTTTTTTTAAAAATTTTTTTCAAAATTTTTTTTCAAAATTTTTTTTCCAATTTTTTTTTCAAAATTTTTTTCGAAAATTTTTTTTCGAAAATTTTTTTTCGTAATTTCTTTCGAAAATTTTTTTCGAAAATTTTTTTTCGAAAATTTTTTCGAAAATTTTTTTGAAATTTTTTTTCGAAAAATATTTTTGCAAAATTTTTTCGAAATTTTTTTCGAAAATTTTTTTTAAAATTTTTTTCGAAATTTTGTTCGAAAATTTTTTTTATAAATATTTTTTTCGAAAAATTTTTTTCCAAAATTTTTTCGAAAATTTTTTTGAACATTTTTTTCGAAAATTTTTTTTCGAAAATTTTTTTTTCAAAATTTTTTTCGAAAATTTTTTTTCGAAATTTTTTTTGGAAAATTTTTTTGAAAATTTTTTTCGAAAAATGTTTTTGAAAATTCTTTTCGAAAATTTTTTTAAAAATATTTTTCGAAATTTTTTTTCAAAATTTTTTTCGAAAATTTTTTAAAAAATATTTTTCGAAAATTTTTTTAAAAATTTTTTTCGAATTTTTTTTCGAAATTTCTTTCGAAAATTTTTTTCGAAATTTTTTTCGAAAATTTTTTTCGAAATTTTTTTCGAAAATTTTTTTCGAAATTTTTTTTTCCAAATTTTTTTTCAAAATTGTTTTCGAAAATTTTTTTTCCAAAATTTTTTCAAAATTTTTTTTTGAAATTTTCTTCGAAAATTTTTTTCTATATTTTTTTCGAAAATTTTTTTTCCAAAATTTTCTCGAAAATTTTTTTGAAAATTTTTTTCGAAATTTTTTTTTCAAAATTTTTTTCGAAAATTTTTTTTCGAATTTTTTTTGAAAATATTTTTTGAGAAATTTTTTTTTCAAATTTTTTCGAAAATTTTTTTTCGAAATTTTTTTCGAAAATTTTTTTCAAATTTTTTTTCGAAATTTTTTTCGAAAATTTTTTTCAAAATTTTTTTCAAAATTTTTTTCAATATTTTTTTCGAAAAATTTTTTTCCAAAATATTTTCGAAAATTTTTTTGAAAATTTTTTTTGGAAATTTTTTTTCAAAATTTTTTTCGAAATTTTTTTTTCAAAATTTTTTTCGAAAATTTTTTTCGAAATTTTTTTTCAAAATTTTTTTCGAAAATTTTTTTTCCAAATTTTTTTTCCAAATTTTATTCGAAAATTTTTTTAAAAATTTTTTTCGAAATTTTTTTCGAAAATATTTTTTCAAAATTTTTTGCAAAATTTTTTTCGAAAATTTTTTTCAAAATTTTTTTCGAAAATTTTTTTTCGAAATTTCTTTCGAAAATTTTTTTCGAAAATTTTTTTTCGAAAGTTTTTTCGAAAATTTTTTTGAAAATTTTTTTCGAAATTTTTTTTCAAAATTTTTTTCAAAAATTTTTTTTCGAAATTTTTTTCGAAATTTTTTTCGAAAATTTTTTAAAAAATTTTTTTTCTGAATTTTTTTTCAAAATTTTTTTCGAAAATTTTTTTTCGAAAATTTTTTAAAATTTTTTTTCGAAAATTTTTTTTCGTAATTTCTTTCGAAAATTTTTTTCGAAAATTTTTTTTGGAAAATTTTTTCGAAAATTTTTTTGAAATTTTTTTTCGAAAAATATTTTTGCAAAATTTTTTTCGAAAATTTTTTTCAAAATTTTTTTCGAAATTTTGTTCGAAAATTTTTTTAAAAATTTTTTTCGAAAAATTTTTTTCCAAAATTTTTTCGAAAATTTTTTTGAAAATTTTTTCGAAAATTTTTTTTCGAAAATTTTTTTTTCAAAATGTTTTTCGAAATTTTTTTTTCGAAATTTTTTTTGAAAATTTTTTTGAAAATTTTTTTCGAAAAATGTTTTTGAAAATTTTTTTCGAAAATTTTTTTGAAAATATTTTTCGAAATTTTTTTTCAAAATTTTTTTCAAAATTTTTTTCAAAATTTTTTTTCCAAATTTTTTTCGAAAATTTTTTCGAAAATTTTTATTCGAAACTTTTTTTCAAAATATTTTCGAAAATTTTTTTTCGAAATTTTTTTCGAAAATTTTTTTAAAAATTTTTTTCAAAATTTTTTTTCAAAATTTTTTAAAAATTTTTTTTCGAAATTTTTTTTCAAAATTTTTTTCGAAAAATTTTTTTCCAAAATTTTTTCGAAAATTTATTTTCAAATTTATTTCGAAATTTTTTTTCAAATTTTTTTTCGAAATTTTTTTTCATAATTTTTTCGAAATTTTTTTTTCGAAATTTTTTTCGAAAATTTTTTTCGAAAATTTTTTTCGAAATTTTTTTTTTTAAATTTTTTTCCAAAACTTTTTTCGAAAATTTTTTTTCCAAAATTTTTTCGAAAATTTTTTTGAAAATTTATTTCAGTTTTTTTTCAAAATTTTTTTCGAAAATTTTTTTCAAAAAATTTTTTTCCAAAATTTTTTCAAAAATATTTTTGAAATTTTTTTTCGAAACTTTTTTTCAAAATTTTTTTCGAAAATATTTTTCAAAATTTTTTTTGGGAAATTTTTTTTGAAAATTTTTTTGAAAATTTTTTTGAAAATTTTTTTCGAAATTTTTTTTCAAAATTTTTTTCGAAAATTTTTTTTCGAACTCTCTTTTCAAAATTTTTTTCGAAAATTTTTTTCGAAAAATTTTTTTCCAAAATTTTTTCAAAAATATTTTTGAAATTTTTTTTCGAAACTTTTTTTCAAAATTTTTTTCGAAAATATTTTTCAAAATTTTTTTTGGGAAATTTTTTTTCAAATTTTTTTTGAAAATTTTTTTGAAAATTTTTTTCGAAATTTTTTTTCAAATTTTTTTTCCAAAATTTTTTTAAAAATTTTTTTCGAAATTTTTTTTAAAAATTTTTTATGAAAATTTTTTTTCTAAATTTTTTTCGAAATTTTTTTTCTAAATTTTTTTCGAAATTTTTTTTTCAAAATTTTTTTTGAAAATTTTTTTCGAAATTTTTTTTCGAAATTTTTTTCCAATTTTTTTTCGAAAACTTTTTTTTGAAATTTTTTTGAATTTTTTTTCAAAATTTTTTTCAATAATTTTTTTTCCAAATTTTTTTCGAAAATTTTTTTCGAAATTTTATTTCGAAATTTTTTTCGAAAATTTTTTGAAAATTTTTTTCGAAAAATTTTTTCGAAAATTTTTTTCGAATATTTTTCTGAAAATTTTTTTTCAAAAATTTTTTCAAAATTTTTTTTCGAAATTTTTTCCGAAAATTTTTTTCAATATTTTTTTCGAAAAATTTTTTTCCAAAATTTTGTCGAAAATATTTTTGAAAATTTTTTTCGAAATTTTTTTCGAAAATTTTTTTTCGAAAATTTTTTTCAAAATTATTTCTGAAAATTTTTTCTAAAATTTTTTTCGAAAATTTTTTTTCGAAATTTTTTTTCAAAATTTTTTTCGAAAATTTTTTTTCGAAATTTTTTTCGAAAATTTTTTTCGAAATTTTTTTCGAAATTTTGTTCGAAAATTTTTTTAAAAATTTTTTTCGAAAAATTTTTTTCCAAAATTTTTTCGAAATTTTTTTTGAAAACTTTTTTCGAAAATTTTTTTTCGAAAATTTTTTTCAAAATTTTTTTCGAAAATTTTTTTTCGAAATTTTTTTTCGAACATTTTTTTGAAAATTTTTTTCAAAAAATTTTTTTAAAAATTTTTTTCGAAAATTTTTTTGAAAACTTTTTTCGAAATTTTTTTTTTCAAAATTTTTTTCAAAATTTTTTTTCAAAATTTTTTTCAAAATTTTTTTCGAAAATTTTTTTTCGAAATTTTTTTCGAAAATTTTTTTTCCAAATTTTTTTTCAAAATTTTTTTCGAAAATTTTTTTTCAAAAATTTTTTTCAAAAATTTTTTTCGAATTTTTTTTCGAAATTTCTTTCGAAAATTTTTTTCGAAATTTTTTTTCAAAATTTTTTTCGAAAATTTTTTTTCGAAATTTTTTTCGAAAATTTTTTTCAAAATTTTTTACGAAATTTTTTTCGAAAATTTTTTTCAAAATTTTTTTCGAAAAATTTCTTTCCAAAATTTTTTCGAAAATTTTTTTGAAAATTTTTTTTCGAAAATTTTTTTCAAAATTTTTTTCGAATATTTTTTTGAAATTTTTTTTTCCAAAATTTTTTCAAAATTTTTTTTCGAAATTTTTTTCGAAAATTTTTTTCAATATTTTTTTCGAAAAATTTTTTTCCAAAATTTTGTCGAAAATTTTTTTGAAAATTTTTTTCGAAATTTTTTTCGAAAATGTTTTTTCGAAAATTTTTTTTCGAAAATTTTTTTTCGAAAATTTTTTTCAAAATTATTTCTGAAAATGTTTTCGAAAATTTTTTGAAAATTTTTTTTCGAAATTTTTTTTCAAAATTTTTTTCGAAATTTTTTTTTCAAAATTTTTTTCGAAAATTTTTTTTCGAAATTTTTTTCGAAAATTTTTTCAAATTTTTTTTTGAAATTTTTTTCGAAAATTTTTTTCAAAATTTTTTTCGAAAAATTTTTTTCCAAAATTTTTTCGAAAATTTTTTTGAAAATTTTTTTCGAAAATTTTTTTTCGAAAATTTTTTTCAAAATTTTTTTCGAAAATTTTTTTTTGAAATTTTTTTCGAAAATTTTTTTGAAAATTTTTTTCGAAAAATTTTTTTGAAAATTTTTTTCGAAATTTTTTTTGAAAATTTTTTTCGAAATTTTTTTTCAAAATTTTTTTCGAAAATTTTTTTTCGAAATTTTTTTTCGAAATTTTTTTCGAAAATTTTTTTCAAAATTTTTTTTCTGAATTTTTTTTCAAAATTTTTTTCGAAAATTTTTTTAATATTTTTTTCGAAAATTTTTTTTCGTAATTTCTTCCGAAAATTTTTTTCGAAATTTTTTTTCGAAAATTTTTTCGAAAATTTTTTTGAAATTTTTTTTCGAAAAAGTTTTTTGCAAAATTTTTTCTAAATTTTTTTTGAAAATTTTTTTCGAAATTTTTTTCAAAATTTTTTTCAATAATTTTTTTTCCAAATTTTTTTCGAAAATTTTTTTTCAAAATTTTTTGCGAAAATTTTTTTCGAAATTTTTTTCGAAAATTTTTTCAAAATTTTTTTCGAAAATTTTTTTCGAAATTTTTTTCGAAAATTTTTTTCGAAATTTTTTTCGAAAATTTTTTCGAAAATTTTTTTTCGAAACTTTTTTTTTCGAAAATTTTTTTCAAAATTTTTTCCGAAATTTTTTTCGAAAATTATTTTCGAAATTTTTTTCCAAATTTTTTTTCAAAATTTTTTTCGAAATTTTTTTTTCCAAAATTTTTTCAAAATTTTTTTTCGAAATTTTTTTCAAAAATTTTTTTCCAAATTTTTTTTCCAAATTTTTTTTCAAAATTTTTTGCGAAAATTTTTTTCGAAAATTTTTTTCAAAATTTTTTTCGAAAATTTTTTTTCGAAATTTTTTTTAAAAATTTTTTTCAAAAATTTTTTTTCGAAATTTTTTTCGAAATTTTTTTCGAAAATTTTTTTCAAAATTTTTTTTCTGAATTTTTTTTCAAAATTTTTTTCGAAAATTTTTTTTCGAAAATTTTTTAAAATTTTTTTTCGAAAATTTTTTTTCGTAATTTCTTTCGAAAATTTTTTTCGAAAATTTTTTTTTGGAAACTTTTTTCGAAAATTTTTTTGAAATTTTTTTTCGAAAAATATTTTTGCAAAATTTTTTCGAAAATTTTTTTCAAAATTTTTTTCGAAATTTTGTTCGAAAATTTTTTTAAAAATTTTTTTCGAAAAAGTTTTTTCCAAAATTTTTTCGAAATTTTTTTTGAACATTTTTTTCGAAAATGTTTTTTCGAAAATTTTTTTTTCAAAATTTTTTTCGAAATTTTTTTTTCGAAATTTTTTTTGAAAATTTTTTTGAAAATCTTTTTCGAAAAATGTTTTTGAAAATTTTTTTCGAAAATTTTTTTGAAAATGTTTTTCGAAATTTTTTTTCAAAATTTTTTTCAAAATTTTTTTCAAAATTTTTTTTCCAATTTTTTTGTCAAAATTTTTTTCGAAAATTTTTTTTCGAAAATTTTTTTAAAAATTTTTTTCGAATTTCTTTCGAAATTTCTATCGAAAATTTTTTTCGAAATTTTTTTTCAAAATTTTTTTCGAAAATTTTTTTAAAAATTTTTTTCGAAATTTTTTTCGAAAATTTTTTTCAAAATTTTTTTCGAAAAATTTTTTTCCAAAATTTTTTCGAAAATTTTTTTGAAAATTTTTTTTCGAAAATTTTTTTCAAAATTTTTTTCGAAAATTTTTTTTCGAAATTTTTTTCGAAAATTTTTTTGAAAATTTTTTTCGAAAAATTTTTTTGAAAATTTTTTTCGAATATTTTTTTCGAATATTTTTTTGAAAATTTTTTTTGAAAATTTTTTTCAAAATTTTTTTTCGAAATTTTTTTCGAAAATTTTTTTCAATATTTTTTTCGAAAAATTTTTTTCCAAAATTTTTTCGAAAATTTTTTTGAAAATTTTTTTCGAAATTTTTTTTGGAAATTTTTTTTCGAAAATTTTTTTTCGAAAATTTTTTTCAAAATTATTTCTGAAAATTTTTTCGAAAATTTTTTTCAAAATTTTATTCGAATTTTTTTTCGAAAATTTTTTTCAAAATTTTTTTCGAAAAATTTTTTTCCAAAATTTTTTCGAAAATTTTTTTGAAAATTTTTTTCGAAAATTTTTTTGAAAATTTTTTTGAAAATTTTTTTCGAAATTTTTTTTCAAAATTTTTTTCGAAAATTTTTTTTTGGAAATTTTTTTCGAAAATTTTTTTTCAAAATTTTTTTCAAAATTTTTTTTCAAAATTTTTTTTCCAATTTTTTTTTCAAAATTTTTTTCGAAAATTTTTTTTCGAAAATTTTTTTCGTAATTTCTTTCGAAAATTTTTTTCGAAAATTTTTTTTCGAAAATTTTTTCGAAAATTTTTTTGAAATTTTTTTTCGAAAAATATTTTTGCAAAATTTTTTCGAAATTTTTTTCGAAAATTTTTTTTAAAATTTTTTTAGAAATTTTGTTCGAAAATTTTTTTTATAAATATTTTTTTCGAAAATTTTTTTCCAAAATTTTTTCGAAAATTTTTTTGAACATTTTTTTCGAAAATTTTTTTTCGAAAATTTTTTTTTCAAAATTTTTTTCGAAAATTTTTTTTCGAAATTTTTTTTGGAAAATTTTTTTGAAAATTTTTTTCGAAAAATGTTTTTGAAAATTTTTTTCGAAAATTTTTTTAAAAATATTTTTCGAAATTTTTTTTCAAAATTTTTTTCAAAATTTTTTTCAAAATTTTTTTCGAAAATTTTTTTAAAAATATTTTTCGAAAATTTTTTTAAAAATTTTTTTCGAATTTTTTTTCGAAATTTCTTTCGAAAATTTTTTTCGAAATTTTTTTCGAAAATTTTTTTCGAAATTTTTTTTTCCAAATTTTTTTTCAAAATTGTTTTCGAAAATGTTTTTTCCAAAATTTTTTCAAAATTTTTTTTTGAAATTTTTTTCGAAAATTTTTTTCTATATTTTTTTCGAAAAATTTTTTTCCAAAATTTTCTCGAAAATTTTTTTGAAAATTTTTTTCGAAATTTTTTTTTCAAAATTTTTTTCGAAAATTTTTTTTCGAATTTTTTTTGAAAATATTTTTTGAGAAATTTTTTTTTCAAATTTTTTCGAAAATTTTTTTTCGAAATTTTTTTCGAAAATTTTTTTCAAATTTTTTTTCGAAATTTTTTTCGAAAATTTTTTTCAAAATTTTTTTCAAAATTTTTTTCAATATTTTTTTCGAAAAATTTTTTTCCAAAATATTTTCGAAAATTTTTTTGAAAATTTTTTTTGGAAATTTTTTTTCAAAATTTTTTTTGAAATTTTTTTTTCGAAATTTTTTTCGAAAATTTTTTTCAAATTTTTTTTCGAAAATTTTTTTCAAAATTTTTTTCAAAATTTTTTTCCAAAATTTTTTCGAAAATTTTTTTCAAAATTTTTTTCGAAAATTTTTTTTCGAAATTTTTTTCAAAAATTTTTTTTCGAAATTTTTTTCGAAAATTTTTTTCAAAATTTTTTTTCCAAATTTTTTTTCAAAATTTTTTGCGAAATTGTTTTTCGAAAATTTTTTTCAAAATTTTTTTCGAAAATTTTTTTTCGAAATTTCTTTCGAAAATTTTTTCGAAAATTTTTTTCGAAAGTTTTTTCGAAAATTTTTTTGAAAATTTCTTTCGAAATTTTTTTTCAAAATTTTTTTCAAAAATTTTTTTTCGAAATTTTTTTCGAAAATTTTTTTCAAAATTTTTTTCGAAACATTTTTTTTCAAAATTTTTTCGAAATTTTTTTTGAAAATTTTTTTCGAAAATTTTTTTTCGAAAATTTTTTTCAAAATTTTTTTCGAAAATTTTTTTTTGAAATTTTTTTCGAAAATTTTTTTGAAAATTTTTTTCGAAAAATTTTTTTGAAAATTTTTTTCGAAAATTTTTTTGAAAATTTTTTTCGAAATTTTTTTTCAAAATTTTTTTCGAAAATTTTTTTTCGAAATTTTTTTTCGAAATTTTTTTCGAAAATTTTTTTTCAAAATTTTTTTTCTGAATTTTTTTTCAAAATTTTTTTCGAAAATTTTTTTAAAATTTTTTTCGAAAATTTTTTTTCGTAATTTCTTCCGAAAATTTTTTTCGAAAATTTTTTTTCGAAAATTTTTTCGAAAATTTTTTTGAAATTTTTTTTCGAAAAAGTTTTTTGCAAAATTTTTTCTAAATTTTTTTTGAAAATTTTTTTCGAAATTTTTTTCAAAATTTTTTTCAATAATTTTTTTTCCAAATTTTTTTCGAAAATTTTTTTAAAAATTTTTTTTGAAATTTTTTTCGAAAATTTTTTTTCAAAATTTTTTTCGAAAATTTTTTTCGAAATTTTTTTCGAAAATTTTTTCAAAATTTTTTTCGAAAATTTTTTTCGAATTTTTTTTCGAAAATTTTTTTTCGAAATTTTTTTCGAAAATTTTTTTCAAAATTTTTTTCGAAATTTTTTTCGAAAATTTTTTTCGAAATTTTTTTCCAAATTTTTTTTCAAAATTTTTTTCGAAATTTTTTTTTCCAAAATTTTTTCAAAATTTTTTTTCGAAATTTTTTTCAAAAATTTTTTTCCAAATTTTTTTTCCAAATTTTTTTTCAAAATTTTTTTCGAAAATTTTTTTCGAAATTTTTTTTCAAAATCTTTTTCGAAAATTTTTTTTCCAAATTTTTTTTCCAAATTTTATTCGAAAATTTTTTTAAAAATTTTTTTCGAAATTTTTTTCGAAAATATTTTTTCAAAATTTTTTGCAAAATTTTTTTCGAAAATTTTTTTCAAAATTTTTTTCGAAAATTTTTTTTCGAAATTTCTTTCGAAAATTTTTTTCGAAAATTTTTTTTCGAAAGTTTTTTCGAAAATTTTTTTGAAAATTTTTTTCGAAATTTTTTTTCAAAATTTTTTTCAAAAATTTTTTTTCGAAATTTTTTTCGAAATTTTTTTCGAAAATTTTTTTAAAAATTTTTTTTCTGAATTTTTTTTCAAAATTTTTTTCGAAAATTTTTTTTCGAAAATTTTTTAAAATTTTTTTTCGAAAATTTTTTTTCGTAATTTCTTTCGAAAATTTTTTTCGAAAATTTTTTTTCGAAAATTTTTTCGAAAATTTTTTTGAAATTTTTTTTCGAAAAATATTTTTGCAAAATTTTTTTCGAAAATTTTTTTCAAAATTTTTTTCGAAATTTTGTTCGAAAATTTTTTTAAAAATTTTTTTCGAAAAATTTTTTTCCAAAATTTTTTTGAAAATTTTTTTGAAAATTTTTTCGAAAATTTTTTTTCGAAAATTTTTTTTTCAAAATGTTTTTCGAAATTTTTTTTTCGAAATTTTTTTTGAAAATTTTTTTGAAAATTTTTTTCGAAAAATGTTTTTGAAAATTTTTTTCGAAAATTTTTTTGAAAATATTTTTCGAAATTTTTTTTCAAAATTTTTTTCAAAATTTTTTTCAAAATTTTTTTTCCAAATTTTTTTTCAAAATTTTTTTCGAAAATTTTTTTTCGAAAATTTTTTTAAAAATTTTTTTCGAATTTTTTTTCGAAAATTCTATCGAAAATTTTTTTCGAAATTTTTTTTCAAAATTGTTTTCGAAAATTTTTTTAAAAATTTTTTTCGAAATTTTTTTCGAAAATTTTTTTCAAAATTTTTTTTGAAAAATTTTTTCGAAAATTTTTTTGAAAATTTTTTTTCGAAAATTTTTTTCAAAATTTTTTTCAAAAATTTTTTTTCGAAATTTTTTTCGAAAATTTTTTTGAAAATTTTTTTCGAAAAATTTTTTTGAAAATTTTTTTCGAATATTTTTTTGAAAATTTTTTTTGAAAATTTTTTTTCGAAATTTTTTTCGAAAATTTTTTTCAATATTTTTTTCGAAAAATTTTTTTCCAAAATTTTTTCGAAAATTTTTTTGAAAATTTTTTTCGAAATTTTTTTTAAAAATTTTTTTGATAATTTTTTTGAAAATTTTTTTGAAAATTTTTTTGAAAATTTTTTTCGAAATTTTTTTTCAAATTTTTTTTCAAAATTTTTTTCGAAAATTTTTCTTCAAATATTTTTTCGATAATTTGTTTTTGAAATTTTTTTCGAAAATTTTTTTTCAAAATTTTTTTTCAAAATTTTTTTCGAAAATTTTTTTTCGAAAATTTTTTTCAAAATTTTTTTCGAAAATTTTTTCGAAAATTTTTATTCGAAACTTTTTTTCAAAATATTTTCGAAAATTTTTTTTCGAAATTTTTTTTGAAAATTTTTTTAAAAATTTTTTTCAAAATTTTTTTTCAAAATTTTTTAAAAATTTTTTTTCGAAATTTTTTTTCAAAATTTTTTTCGAAAAATTTTTTTCCAAAATTATTTCGAAAATTTATTTTCAAATTTATTTCGAAATTTTTTTTCAAATTTTTTTTCGAAATTTTTTTTCATAATTTTTTCGAAATTTTTTTTTCGAAATTTTTTTCGAAAATTTTTTTCGAAAATTTTTTTCGAAATTTTTTTTTTTAAATTTTTTTCCAAAACTTTTTTCGAAAATTTTTTTTCCAAAATTTTTTCGAAAATTTTTTTGAAAATTTATTTCAGTTTTTTTTCAAAATTTTTTTCGAAAATTTTTTTCAAAAAATTTTTTTCCAAAATTTTTTCAAAAATATTTTTGAAATTTTTTTTCGAAACTTTTTTTCAAAATTTTTTTCGAAAATATTTTTCAAAATTTTTTTTGGGAAATTTTTTTTGAAAATTTTTTTGAAAATTTTTTTCGAAATTTTTTTTCAAAATTTTTTTCGAAAATTTTTTTTCGAACTCTCTTTTCAAAATTTTTTTCGAAAATTTTTTTCGAAAAATTTTTTTCCAAAATTTTTTCAAAAATATTTTTGAAATTTTTTTTCGAAACTTTTTTTCAAAATTTTTTTCGAAAATATTTTTCAAAATTTTTTTTGGGAAATTTTTTTTCAAATTTTTTTTGAAAATTTTTTTGAAAATTTTTTTCGAAATTTTTTTTCAAATTTTTTTTCCAAAATTTTTTTAAAAATTTTTTTCGAAATTTTTTTTAAAAATTTTTTATGAAAATTTTTTTTCTAAATTTTTTTCGAAATTTTTTTTTCAAAATTTTTTTTGAAAATTTTTTTCGAAATTTTTTTTCGAAATTTTTTTCCAATTTTTTTTCGAAAACTTTTTTTTGAAATTTTTTTGAATTTTTTTTCGAAAAAGTTTTTTGCAAAATTTTTTCTAAATTTTTTTTGAAAATTTTTTTCGAAATTTTTTTCAAAATTTTTTTCAATAATTTTTTTTCCAAATTTTTTTCGAAAATTTTTTTCAAAATTTTTTTCGAAATTTTTTTCAAAATTTTTTTCGAAAAATTTTTTTCCAAAATTTTTTCGAAAATTTTTTTGAAAATTTTTTTTCGAAAATTTTTTTGAAAATTTTTTTCGAAAATTTTATTTCGAAATTTTTTTCGAAAATTTTTTGAAAATTTTTTTCGAAAAATTTTTTCGAAAATTTTTTTCGAATATTTTTCTGAAAATTTTTTTTCAAAAATTTTTTCAAAATTTTTTTTCGAAATTTTTTTCGAAAATTTTTTTCAATATTTTTTTCGAAAAATTTTTTTCCAAAATTTTGTCGAAAATATTTTTGAAAATTTTTTTTCGAAATTTTTTTCGAAAATTTTTTTCGAAATTTTTTTCGAAATGTTGTTCGAAAATTTTTTTAAAAATTTTTTTCGAAAAATTTTTTTCCAAAATTTTTTCGAAATTTTTTTTGAAAACTTTTTTCGAAAATTTTTTTTCGAAAATTTTTTTCAAAATTTTTTCGAAAATTTTTTTTCGAAATTTTTTTTCGAACATTTTTTTGAAAATTTTTTTCAAAAAATTTTTTTAAAAATTTTTTTCGAAAATTTTTTTGAAAACTTTTTTCGAAATTTTTTTTTTCAAAATTTTTTTCAAAATTTTTTTTCAAATTTTTTTTCAAAATTTTTTTCGAAAATTTTTTTTCGAAATTTTTTTCGAAAATTTTTTTTCCAAATTTTTTTTCAAAATTTTTTTCGAAAATTTTTTTTCAAAAATTTTTTTCAAAAATTTTTTTCGAATTTTTTTTCGAAATTTCTTTCGAAAATTTTTTTCGAAATTTTTTTTCAAAATTTTTTTCGAAAATTTTTTTTCGAAATTTTTTTCGAAAATTTTTTTCAAAATTTTTTACGAAATTTTTTTCGAAAATTTTTTTCAAAATTTTTTTCGAAAAATTTCTCTCCAGAATTTTTTCGAAAATTTTTTTGAAAATTTTTTTTCGAAAATTTTTTTCAAAATTTTTTTCGAATATTTTTTTGAAATTTTTTTTTCCAAAATTTTTTCAAAATTTTTTTTCGAAATTTTTTTCGAAAATTTTTTTCAATATTTTTTTCGAAAAATTTTTTTCCAAAATTTTGTCGAAAATTTTTTTGAAAATTTTTTTCGAAATTTTTTTCGAAAATGTTTTTTCGAAAATTTTTTTTCGAAAATTTTTTTCAAAATTATTTCTGAAAATGTTTTTGAAAATTTTTTGAAAATTTTTTTTCGAAATTTTTTTTCAAAATTTTTTTCGAAATTTTTTTTTCAAAATTTTTTTCGAAAATTTTTTTTCGAAATTTTTTTCGAAAATTTTTTCAAATTTTTTTTTGAAATTTTTTTCGAAAATTTTTTTCAAAATTTTTTTCGAAAAATTTTTTTCCAAAATTTTTTCGAAAATTTTTTTGAAAATTTTTTTCGAAAATTTTTTTTCGAAAATTTTTTTCAAAATTTTTTTCGAAAATTTTTTTTTGAAATTTTTTTCGAAAATTTTTTTGAAAATTTTTTTCGAAAAATTTTTTTGAAAATTTTTTTCGAAAATTTTTTTGAAAATTTTTTTCGAAATTTTTTTTCAAAATTTTTTTCGAAAATTTTTTTTCGAAATTTTTTTTCGAAATTTTTTTCGAAAATTTTTTTCGAAAATTTTTTTCAAAATTTTTTTTCTGAATTTTTTTTCAAAATTTTTTTCGAAAATTTTTTTAATATTTTTTTCGAAAATTTTTTTTCGTAATTTCTTCCGAAAATTTTTTTCGAAATTTTTTTTCGAAAATTTTTTCGAAAATTTTTTTGAAATTTTTTTTCGAAAAAGTTTTTTGCAAAATTTTTTCTAAATTTTTTTTGAAAATTTTTTTCGAAATTTTTTTCAAAATTTTTTTCAATAATTTTTTTTCCAAATTTTTTTCGAAAATTTTTTTTCAAAATTTTTTGCGAAAATTTTTTTCGAAATTTTTTTCGAAAATTTTTTCAAAATTTTTTTCGAAAATTTTTTCAAAATTTTTTTCGAAAATTTTTTTCGAAATTTTTTTCGAAAATTTTTTTCGAAATTTTTTTCGAAAATTTTTTTTCGAAACTTTTTTCGAAAATTTTTTTCAAAATTTTTTCCGAAATTTTTTTCGAAAATTATTTTCGAAATTTTTTTCCAAATTTTTTTTCAAAATTTTTTTCGAAATTTTTTTTTCCAAAATTTTTTCAAATTTTTTTTTCGAAATTTTTTTCAAAAATTTTTTTCCAAATTTTTTTTCCAAATTTTTTTTCAAAATTTTTTGCGAAAATTTTTTTCGAAAATTTTTTTCAAAATTTTTTTCGAAAATTTTTTTTCGAAATTTTTTTTAAAAATTTTTTTCAAAAATTTTTTTTCGAAATTTTTTTCGAAATTTTTTTCGAAAATTTTTTTCAAAATTTTTTTTCTGAATTTTTTTTCAAAACTTTTTTCGAAAATTTTTTTTCGAAAATTTTTTAAAATTTTTTTTCGAAAATTTTTTTTCGTAATTTCTTTCGAAAATTTTTTTCGAAAATTTTTTTTTGGAAACTTTTTTCGAAAATTTTTTTGAAATTTTTTTTCGAAAAATATTTTTGCAAAATTTTTTCGAAAATTTTTTTCAAAATTTTTTTCGAAATTTTGTTCGAAAATTTTTTTAAAAATTTTTTTCGAAAAAGTTTTTTCCAAAATTTTTTCGAAAATTTTTTTGAACATTTTTTTCGAAAATGTTTTTTCGAAAATTTTTTTTTCAAAATTTTTTTCGAAATTTTTTTTTCGAAATTTTTTTTGAAAATTTTTTTGAAAATTTTTTTCGAAAAATGTTTTTGAAAATTTTTTTCGAAAATTTTTTTGAAAATGTTTTTCGAAATTTTTTTTCAAAATTTTTTTCAAAATTTTTTTCAAAATTTTTTTTCCAAATTTTTTGTCAAAATTTTTTTCGAAAATTTTTTTTCGAAAATTTTTTTAAAAATTTTTTTCGAATTTCTTTCGAAAATTTTTTTTCGAAATTTTTTTCGAAAAATTTTTTGATAATTTTTTTCGAAAAATTTTTTTGAAAATTTTTTTCGAATATTTTTTTCGAATATTTTTTTGAAAATTTTTTTTGAAAATTTTTTTCAAAATTTTTTTTCGAAATTTTTTTCGAAAATTTTTTTCAATATTTTTTTCGAAAAATTTTTTTCCAAAATTTTTTCGAAAATTTTTTTGAAAATTTTTTTCGAAATTTTTTTTGGAAATTTTTTTTCGAAAATTTTTTTTCGAAAATTTTTTTCAAAATTATTTCTGAAAATTTTTTCGAAAATTTTTTTCAAAATTTTATTCGAATTTTTTTTCGAAAATTTTTTTCAAACTTTTTTTCGAAAAATTTTTTTCCAAAATTTTTTCGAAAATTTTTTTGAAAATTTTTTTCGAAAATTTTTTTGAAAATTTTTTTGAAAATTTTTTTCGAAATTTTTTTTCAAAATTTTTTTCGAAAATTTTTTTTGGAAATTTTTTTCGAAAATTTTTTTCAAAATTTTTTTTCAAAATTTTTTTTCCAATTTTTTTTTCAAAATTTTTTTCGAAAATTTTTTTTCGAAAATTTTTTTTCGTAATTTCTTTCGAAAATTTTTTTCGAAAATTTTTTTTCGAAAATTTTTTCGAAAATTTTTTTGAAATTTTTTTTCGAAAAATATTTTTGCAAAATTTTTTCGAAATTTTTTTCGAAAATTTTTTTTAAAATTTTTTTCGAAATTTTGTTCGAAAATTTTTTTTATAAATATTTTTTTCGAAAAATTTTTTTCCAAAATTTTTTCGAAAATTTTTTTGAACATTTTTTTCGAAAATTTTTTTTCGAAAATTTTTTTTTCAAAATTTTTTTCGAAAATTTTTTTTCGAAATTTTTTTTGGAAAATTTTTTTGAAAATTTTTTTCGAAAAATGTTTTTGAAAATTTTTTTCGAAAATTTTTTTAAAAATATTTTTCGAAATTTTTTTTCAAAATTTTTTTCAAAATTTTTTTCAAAATTTTTTTGGAAAATTTTTTTAAAAATATTTTTCGAAAATTTTTTTAAAAATTTTTTTCGAATTTTTTTTCGAAATTTCTTTCGAAAATTTTTTTCGAAATTTTTTTCGAAAATTTTTTTCGAAATTTTTTTCGAAAATTTTTTTCGAAATTTTTTTTTCCAAATTTTTTTTCAAAATTGTTTTCGAAAATTTTTTTTCCAAAATTTTTTCAAAATTTTTTTTTGAAATTTTTTTCGAAAATTTTTTTCTATATTTTTTTCGAAAAATTTTTTTCCAAAATTTTCTCGAAAATTTTTTTGAAAATTTTTTTCGAAATTTTTTTTTCAAAATTTTTTTCGAAAATTTTTTTTCGAATTTTTTTTGAAAATATTTTTTGAGAAATTTTTTTTTCAAATTTTTTCGAAAATTTTTTTTCGAAATTTTTTTCGAAAATTTTTTTCAAATTTTTTTTCGAAATTTTTTTCGAAAATTTTTTTCAAAATTTTTTTCAAAATTTTTTTCAATATTTTTTTCGAAAAATTTTTTTCCAAAATATTTTCGAAAATTTTTTTGAAAATTTTTCTTGGAAATTTTTTTTCAAAATTTTTTTCGAAATTTTTTTTTCGAAATTTTTTTCGAAAATTTTTTTCAAATTTTTTTTCGAAATTTTTTTCGAAAATTTTTTTCAAAATTTTTTTCAAAATTTTTTTCCAAAATTTTTTCGAAAATTTTTTTCAAAATTTTTTTCGAAAATTTTTTTTCGAAATTTTTTTCAAAAATTTTTTTTCGAAATTTTTTTCGAAAATTTTTTTCAAAATTTTTTTTCCAAATTTTTTTTCAAAATTTTTTGCGAAATTGTTTTTCGAAAATTTTTTTCAAAATTTTTTTCGAAAATTTTTTTTCGAAATTTCTTTCGAAAATTTTTTCGAAAATTTTTTTCGAAAGTTTTTTCGAAAATTTTTTTGAAAATTTCTTTCGAAATTTTTTTTCAAAATTTTTTTCAAAAATTTTTTTTCGAAATTTTTTTCGAAAATTTTTTTCAAAATTTTTTTCGAAAATTTTTTTTCCAAAATTTTTTCGAAATTTTTTTTGAAAATTTTTTTCGAAAATTTTTTTTCGAAAATTTTTTTCAAAATTTTTTTCGAAAATTTTTTTTTGAAATTTTTTTCGAAAATTTTTTTGAAAATTTTTTTCGAAAAATTTTTTTGAAAATTTTTTTCGAAAATTTTTTTGAAAATTTTTTTCGAAATTTTTTTTCAAAATTTTTTTCGAAAATTTTTTTTCGAAATTTTTTTTCGAAATTTTTTTCGAAAATTTTTTTCAAAATTTTTTTTCTGAATTTTTTTTCAAAATTTTTTTCGAAAATTTTTTTAAAATTTTTTTCGAAAATTTTTTTTCGTAATTTCTTCCGAAAATTTTTTTCGAAAATTTTTTTTTCGAAAATTTTTTCGAAAATTTTTTTGAAATTTTTTTTCGAAAAAGTTTTTTTCTAAATTTTTTTTGAAAATTTTTTTCGAAATTTTTTTCGAAAATTTTTTTTCGAAAATTTTTTTCAAAATTATTTCTGAAAATTTTTTCGAAAATTTTTTTAAAATTTTTTTTCGAAATTTTTTTTCAAAATTTTTTTTGAAAATTTTTTTCCAAAATTTTTTTCGAAAAATGTTTTTGAAAATTTTTTTCGAAAATTTTTTTGAAAATGTTTTTCGAAATTTTTTTTCAAAATTTTTTTCAAAATTTTTTTCAAAATTTTTTTTCCAAATTTTTTGTCAAAATTTTTTTCGAAAATTTTTTTTCGAAAATTTTTTTAAAAATTTTTTTCGAATTTCTTTCGAAAATTTTTTTTCGAAATTTTTTTCGAAAAATTTTTTGATAATTTTTTTCGAAAAATTTTTTTGAAAATTTTTTTCGAATATTTTTTTCGAATATTTTTTTGAAAATTTTTTTTGAAAATTTTTTTCAAAATTTTTTTTCGAAATTTTTTTCGAAAATTTTTTTCAATATTTTTTTCGAAAAATTTTTTTCCAAAATTTTTTCGAAAATTTTTTTGAAAATTTTTTTCGAAATTTTTTTTGGAAATTTTTTTTCGAAAATTTTTTTTCGAAAATTTTTTTCAAAATTATTTCTGAAAATTTTTTCGAAAATTTTTTTCAAAATTTTATTCGAATTTTTTTTCGAAAATTTTTTTCAAACTTTTTTTCGAAAAATTTTTTTCCAAAATTTTTTCGAAAATTTTTTTGAAAATTTTTTTCGAAAATTTTTTTGAAAATTTTTTTGAAAATTTTTTTCGAAATTTTTTTTCAAAATTTTTTTCGAAAATTTTTTTTGGAAATTTTTTTCGAAAATTTTTTTCAAAATTTTTTTTCAAAATTTTTTTTCCAATTTTTTTTTCAAAATTTTTTTCGAAAATTTTTTTTCGAAAATTTTTTTTCGTAATTTCTTTCGAAAATTTTTTTCGAAAATTTTTTTTCGAAAATTTTTTCGAAAATTTTTTTGAAATTTTTTTTCGAAAAATATTTTTGCAAAATTTTTTCGAAATTTTTTTCGAAAATTTTTTTTAAAATTTTTTTCGAAATTTTGTTCGAAAATTTTTTTTATAAATATTTTTTTCGAAAAATTTTTTTCCAAAATTTTTTCGAAAATTTTTTTGAACATTTTTTTCGAAAATTTTTTTTCGAAAATTTTTTTTTCAAAATTTTTTTCGAAAATTTTTTTTCGAAATTTTTTTTGGAAAATTTTTTTGAAAATTTTTTTCGAAAAATGTTTTTGAAAATTTTTTTCGAAAATTTTTTTAAAAATATTTTTCGAAATTTTTTTTCAAAATTTTTTTCAAAATTTTTTTCAAAATTTTTTTGGAAAATTTTTTTAAAAATATTTTTCGAAAATTTTTTTAAAAATTTTTTTCGAATTTTTTTTCGAAATTTCTTTCGAAAATTTTTTTCGAAATTTTTTTCGAAAATTTTTTTCGAAATTTTTTTCGAAAATTTTTTTCGAAATTTTTTTTTCCAAATTTTTTTTCAAAATTGTTTTCGAAAATTTTTTTTCCAAAATTTTTTCAAAATTTTTTTTTGAAATTTTTTTCGAAAATTTTTTTCTATATTTTTTTCGAAAAATTTTTTTCCAAAATTTTCTCGAAAATTTTTTTGAAAATTTTTTTCGAAATTTTTTTTTCAAAATTTTTTTCGAAAATTTTTTTTCGAATTTTTTTTGAAAATATTTTTTGAGAAATTTTTTTTTCAAATTTTTTCGAAAATTTTTTTTCGAAATTTTTTTCGAAAATTTTTTTCAAATTTTTTTTCGAAATTTTTTTCGAAAATTTTTTTCAAAATTTTTTTCAAAATTTTTTTCAATATTTTTTTCGAAAAATTTTTTTCCAAAATATTTTCGAAAATTTTTTTGAAAATTTTTCTTGGAAATTTTTTTTCAAAATTTTTTTCGAAATTTTTTTTTCGAAATTTTTTTCGAAAATTTTTTTCAAATTTTTTTTCGAAATTTTTTTCGAAAATTTTTTTCAAAATTTTTTTCAAAATTTTTTTCCAAAATTTTTTCGAAAATTTTTTTCAAAATTTTTTTCGAAAATTTTTTTTCGAAATTTTTTTCAAAAATTTTTTTTCGAAATTTTTTTCGAAAATTTTTTTCAAAATTTTTTTTCCAAATTTTTTTTCAAAATTTTTTGCGAAATTGTTTTTCGAAAATTTTTTTCAAAATTTTTTTCGAAAATTTTTTTTCGAAATTTCTTTCGAAAATTTTTTCGAAAATTTTTTTCGAAAGTTTTTTCGAAAATTTTTTTGAAAATTTCTTTCGAAATTTTTTTTCAAAATTTTTTTCAAAAATTTTTTTTCGAAATTTTTTTCGAAAATTTTTTTCAAAATTTTTTTCGAAAATTTTTTTTCCAAAATTTTTTCGAAATTTTTTTTGAAAATTTTTTTCGAAAATTTTTTTTCGAAAATTTTTTTCAAAATTTTTTTCGAAAATTTTTTTTTGAAATTTTTTTCGAAAATTTTTTTGAAAATTTTTTTCGAAAAATTTTTTTGAAAATTTTTTTCGAAAATTTTTTTGAAAATTTTTTTCGAAATTTTTTTTCAAAATTTTTTTCGAAAATTTTTTTTCGAAATTTTTTTTCGAAATTTTTTTCGAAAATTTTTTTCAAAATTTTTTTTCTGAATTTTTTTTCAAAATTTTTTTCGAAAATTTTTTTAAAATTTTTTTCGAAAATTTTTTTTCGTAATTTCTTCCGAAAATTTTTTTCGAAAATTTTTTTTTCGAAAATTTTTTCGAAAATTTTTTTGAAATTTTTTTTCGAAAAAGTTTTTTTCTAAATTTTTTTTGAAAATTTTTTTCGAAATTTTTTTCGAAAATTTTTTTTCGAAAATTTTTTTCAAAATTATTTCTGAAAATTTTTTCGAAAATTTTTTTAAAATTTTTTTTCGAAATTTTTTTTCAAAATTTTTTTTGAAAATTTTTTTCCAAAATTTTTTCGAAACTTTTTTCAAAATTTTTTTTCAAAATTTTTTTCGAAATTTTTTTTTCGAAATTTTTTTCGAAAATTTTTATCAAAATTTTTTTCCACAATTTTTTCGAAAATTTTTTTCGAAAATTTTTTTTCGAAATTTTTTTCAAAATTTTTTTTGAAATATTTTTTTCGAAAAATTTTTTTGAAAATTTTTTTCGAAAATTTTTTTGAAAATTTTTTTCGAAATTTTTTTTAAAATTTTTTGCGAAAATTTTTTTTCGAAATTTCTTTCGAAAATTTTTTTCGAAAATTTTTTTCGAAATTTTTTTTCAAAATTTTTTTCGAAAATTTTTTTTCGAAATTTTTTTCGAAAATTTTTTTCGAAATTTTTTTCGAAATTTTGTTCGAAAATTTTTTTAAAAATTTTTTTCGAAAAATTTTTTTCCAAAATTTTTTCGAAATTTTTTTTGAAAACTTTTTTCGAAAATTTTTTTTCGAAAATTTTTTTCAAAATGTTTTTCGAAATTTTTTTTTCGAAATTTTTTTTGAAAATTTTTTTGAAAATTTTTTTCGAAAAATGTTTTTGAAAATTTTTTTCGAAAATTTTTTTGAAAATATTTTTCGAAATTTTTTTTCAAAATTTTTTTTCAAAATTTTTTTCAAAATTTTTTTTCCAAATTTTTTTTCAAAATTTTTTTCGAAAATTTTTTTTCGAAAATTTTTTAAAAAATTTTTTTCGAATTTTTTTTCGAAAATTCTATCGAAAATTTTTTTCGAAATTTTTTTTCAAAATTGTTTTCGAAAATTTTTTTAAAAATTTTTTTCGAAATTTTTTTCGAAAATTTTTTTCAAAATTTTTTTCGAAAAATTTTTTCGAAAATTTTTTTGAAAATTTTTTTTCGAAAATTTTTTTCAAAATTTTTTTCGAAAATTTTTTTTCGAAATTTTTTTCGAAAATTTTTTTGAAAATTTTTTTCGAAAAATTTTTTTGAAAATTTTTTTCGAATATTTTTTTGAAAATTTTTTTTGAAAATTTTTTTTCGAAATTTTTTTCGAAAATTTTTTTCAATATTTTTTTCGAAAAATTTTTTTCCAAAATTTTTTCGAAAATTTTTTTGAAAATTTTTTTCGAAATTTTTTTTAAAAATTTTTTTGATAATTTTTTTGAAAATTTTTTTGAAAATTTTTTTGAAAATTTTTTTCGAAATTTTTTTTCAAATTTTTTTTCAAAATTTTTTTCGAAAATTTTTCTTCAAATATTTTTTCGATAATTTGTTTTTGAAATTTTTTTCGAAAATTTTTTTTCAAAATTTTTTTTCAAAATTTTTTTCGAAAATTTTTTTTCGAAAATTTTTTTCAAAATTTTTTTCGAAAATTTTTTCGAAAATTTTTATTCGAAACTTTTTTTCAAAATATTTTCGAAAATTTTTTTTCGAAATTTTTTTCGAAAATTTTTTTAAAAATTTTTTTCAAAATTTTTTTTCAAAATTTTTTAAAAATTTTTTTTCGAAATTTTTTTTCAAAATTTTTTTCGAAAAATTTTTTTCCAAAATTATTTCGAAAATTTATTTTCAAATTTATTTCGAAATTTTTTTTCAAATTTTTTTTCGAAATTTTTTTTCATAATTTTTTCGAAATTTTTTTTTCGAAATTTTTTTCGAAAATTTTTTTCGAAAATTTTTTTCGAAATTTTTTTTTTTAAATTTTTTTCCAAAACTTTTTTCGAAATTTTTTTTCCAAAATTTTTTCGAAAATTTTTTTGAAAATTTATTTCAGTTTTTTTTCAAAATTTTTTTCGAAAATTTTTTTCAAAAAATTTTTTTCCAAAATTTTTTCAAAAATATTTTTGAAATTTTTTTTCGAAACTTTTTTTCAAAATTTTTTTCGAAAATATTTTTCAAAATTTTTTTTGGGAAATTTTTTTTGAAAATTTTTTTGAAAATTTTTTTCGAAATTTTTTTTCAAAATTTTTTTCGAAAATTTTTTTTCGAACTCTCTTTTCAAAATTTTTTTCGAAAATTTTTTTCGAAAAATTTTTTTCCAAAATTTTTTCAAAAATATTTTTGAAATTTTTTTTCGAAACTTTTTTTCAAAATTTTTTTCGAAAATATTTTTCAAAATTTTTTTTGGGAAATTTTTTTTCAAATTTTTTTTGAAAATTTTTTTGAAAATTTTTTTCGAAATTTTTTTTCAAATTTTTTTTCCAAAATTTTTTTAAAAATTTTTTTCGAAATTTTTTTTAAAAATTTTTTATGAAAATTTTTTTTCTAAATTTTTTTCGAAATTTTTTTTTCAAAATTTTTTTTGAAAATTTTTTTCGAAATTTTTTTTCGAAATTTTTTTCCAATTTTTTTTCGAAAACTTTTTTTTGAAATTTTTTTGAATTTTTTTTCGAAAAAGTTTTTTGCAAAATTTTTTCTAAATTTTTTTTGAAAATTTTTTTCGAAAATTTTTTTCAAAATTTTTTTCGAAATTTTTTTCAAAATTTTTTTCGAAAAATTTTTTTCCAAAATTTTTTCGAAAATTTTTTTGAAAATTTTTTTTCGAAAATTTTTTTGAAAATTTTTTTCGAAAATTTTATTTCGAAATTTTTTTCGAAAATTTTTTGAAAATTTTTTTCGAAAAATTTTTTCGAAAATTTTTTTCGAATATTTTTCTGAAAATTTTTTTTCAAAAATTTTTTCAAAATTTTTTTTCGAAATTTTTTTCGAAAATTTTTTTCAATATTTTTTTCGAAAAATTTTTTTCCAAAATTTTGTCGAAAATATTTTTGAAAATTTTTTTTCGAAATTTTTTTCGAAAATTTTTTTCGAAATTTTTTTCGAAATGTTGTTCGAAAATTTTTTTAAAAATTTTTTTCGAAAAATTTTTTTCCAAAATTTTTTCGAAATTTTTTTTGAAAACTTTTTTCGAAAATTTTTTTTCGAAAATTTTTTTCAAAATTTTTTCGAAAATTTTTTTTCGAAATTTTTTTTCGAACATTTTTTTGAAAATTTTTTTCAAAAAATTTTTTTAAAAATTTTTTTCGAAAATTTTTTTGAAAACTTTTTTCGAAATTTTTTTTTTCAAAATTTTTTTCAAAATTTTTTTTCAAAATTTTTTTCAAAATTTTTTTCGAAAATTTTATTTCGAAATTTTTTTCGAAAATTTTTTGAAAATTTTTTTCGATAAATTTTTTCGAAAATTTTTTTCGAATATTTTTCTGAAAATTTTTTTTCAAAAATTTTTTCAAAATTTTTTTTCGAAATTTTTTTCGAAAATTTTTTTCAATATTTTTTTCGAAAAATTTTTTTCCAAAATTTTGTCGAAAATATTTTTGAAAATTTTTTTTCGAAATTTTTTTCGAAAATTTTTTTCGAAATTTTTTTCGAAATGTTGTTCGAAAATTTTTTTAAAAATTTTTTTCGAAAAATTTTTTTCCAAAATTTTTTCGAAATTTTTTTTGAAAACTTTTTTCGAAAATTTTTTTTCGAAAATTTTTTTCAAAATTTTTTCGAAAATTTTTTTTCGAAATTTTTTTTCGAACATTTTTTTGAAAATTTTTTTCAAAAAATTTTTTTAAAAATTTTTTTCGAAAATTTTTTTGAAAACTTTTTTCGAAATTTTTTTTTTCAAAATTTTTTTCAAAATTTTTTTTCAAAATTTTTTTCAAAATTTTTTTCGAAAATTTTTTTTCGAAATTTTTTTCGAAAATTTTTTTTCCAAATTTTTTTTCAAAATTTTTTTCGAAAATTTTTTTTCAAAAATTTTTTTCAAAAATTTTTTTCGAATTTTTTTTCGAAATTTCTTTCGAAAATTTTTTTCGAAATTTTTTTTCAAAATTTTTTTCGAAAATTTTTTTTCGAAATTTTTTTCGAAAATTTTTTTCAAAATTTTTTACGAAATTTTTTTCGAAAATTTTTTTCAAAATTTTTTTCGAAAAATTTCTTTCCAGAATTTTTTCGAAAATTTTTTTGAAAATTTTTTTCGAAATTTTTTTCGAAAATGTTTTTTCGAAAATTTTTTTTCGAAAATTTTTTTCAAAATTATTTCTGAAAATGTTTTTGAAAATTTTTTTTCGAAATTTTTTTTCAAAATTTTTTTCGAAATTTTTTTTTCAAAATTTTTTTCGAAAATTTTTTTTCGAAATTTTTTTCGAAAATTTTTTCAAATTTTTTTTTGAAATTTTTTTCGAAAATTTTTTTCAAAATTTTTTTCGAAAAATTTTTTTCCAAAATTTTTTCGAAAATTTTTTTGAAAATTTTTTTCGAAAATTTTTTTTCGAAAATTTTTTTCAAAATTTTTTTCGAAAATTTTTTTTTGAAATTTTTTTCGAAAATTTTTTTGAAAATTTTTTTCGAAAAATTTTTTTGAAAATTTTTTTCGAAAATTTTTTTGAAAATTTTTTTCGAAATTTTTTTTCAAAATTTTTTTCGAAAATTTTTTTTCGAAATTTTTTTTCGAAATTTTTTTCGAAAATTTTTTTCGAAAATTTTTTTCAAAATTTTTTTTCTGAATTTTTTTTCAAAATTTTTTTCGAAAATTTTTTTAATATTTTTTTCGAAAATTTTTTTTCGTAATTTCTTCCGAAAATTTTTTTCGAAATTTTTTTTCGAAAATTTTTTCGAAAATTTTTTTGAAATTTTTTTTCGAAAAAGTTTTTTGCAAAATTTTTTCTAAATTTTTTTTGAAAATTTTTTTCGAAATTTTTTTCAAAATTTTTTTCAATAATTTTTTTTCCAAATTTTTTTCGAAAATTTTTTTTCAAAATTTTTTGCGAAAATTTTTTTCGAAATTTTTTTCGAAAATTTTTTCAAAATTTTTTTCGAAAATTTTTTCAAAATTTTTTTCGAAAATTTTTTTCGAAATTTTTTTCGAAAATTTTTTTCGAAATTTTTTTCGAAAATTTTTTTTCTAAACTTTTTTCGAAAATTTTTTTCAAAATTTTTTCCGAAATTTTTTTCGAAAATTATTTTCGAAATTTTTTTCCAAATTTTTTTTCAAAATTTTTTTCGAAATTTTTTTTTCCAAAATTTTTTCAAATTTTTTTTTCGAAATTTTTTTCAAAAATTTTTTTCCAAATTTTTTTTCCAAATTTTTTTTCAAAATTTTTTGCGAAAATTTTTTTCGAAAATTTTTTTCAAAATTTTTTTTCTGAATTTTTTTTCAAAACTTTTTTCGAAAATTTTTTTTCGAAAATTTTTTAAAATTTTTTTTCGAAAATTTTTTTTCGTAATTTCTTTCGAAAATTTTTTTCGAAAATTTTTTTTTGGAAACTTTTTTCGAAAATTTTTTTGAAATTTTTTTTCGAAAAATATTTTTGCAAAATTTTTTCGAAAATTTTTTTCAAAATTTTTTTCGAAATTTTGTTCGAAAATTTTTTTAAAAATTTTTTTCGAAAAAGTTTTTTCCAAAATTTTTTCGAAAATTTTTTTGAACATTTTTTTCGAAAATGTTTTTTCGAAAATTTTTTTTTCAAAATTTTTTTCGAAATTTTTTTTTCGAAATTTTTTTTGAAAATTTTTTTGAAAATTTTTTTCGAAAAATGTTTTTGAAAATTTTTTTCGAAAATTTTTTTGAAAATGTTTTTCGAAATTTTTTTTCAAAATTTTTTTCAAAATTTTTTTCAAAATTTTTTTTCCAAATTTTTTGTCAAAATTTTTTTCGAAAATTTTTTTTCGAAAATTTTTTTAAAAATTTTTTTCGAATTTCTTTCGAAAATTTTTTTTCGAAATTTTTTTCGAAAATTTTTTTGATAATTTTTTTCGAAAAATTTTTTTGAAAATTTTTTTCGAATATTTTTTTCGAATATTTTTTTGAAAATTTTTTTTGAAAATTTTTTTCAAAATTTTTTTTCGAAATTTTTTTCGAAAATTTTTTTCAATATTTTTTTCGAAAAATTTTTTTCCAAAATTTTTTCGAAAATTTTTTTGAAAATTTTTTTCGAAATTTTTTTTGGAAATTTTTTTTCGAAAATTTTTTTTCGAAAATTTTTTTCAAAATTATTTCTGAAAATTTTTTCGAAAATTTTTTTCAAAATTTTATTCGAATTTTTTTTCGAAAATTTTTTTCAAACTTTTTTTCGAAAAATTTTTTTCCAAAATTTTTTCGAAAATTTTTTTGAAAATTTTTTTCGAAAATTTTTTTGAAAATTTTTTTGAAAATTTTTTTCGAAATTTTTTTTCAAAATTTTTTTCGGAAATTTTTTTTGGAAATTTTTTTCGAAAATTTTTTTCAAAATTTTTTTTCAAAATTTTTTTTCCAATTTTTTTTTCAAAATTTTTTTTAAAAAATTTTTTTTCGAAAATTTTTTTTCGTAATTTCTTTCGAAAATTTTTTTCGAAAATTTTTTTTCGAAAATTTTTTCGAAAATTTTTTTGAAATTTTTTTTCGAAAAATATTTTTGCAAAATTTTTTCGAAATTTTTTTCGAAAATTTTTTTTAAAATTTTTTTCGAAATTTTGTTCGAAAATTTTTTTTATAAATATTTTTTTCGAAAAATTTTTTTCCAAAATTTTTTCGAAAATTTTTTTGAACATTTTTTTCGAAAATTTTTTTTTCAAAATTTTTTTCGAAAATTTTTTTTCGAAATTTTTTTTGGAAAATTTTTTTGAAAATTTTTTTCGAAAAATGTTTTTGAAAATTTTTTTCGTAAATTTTTTTAAAAATATTTTTCGAAATTTTTTTTCAAAATTTTTTTCAAAATTTTTTTCAAAATTTTTTTGGAAAATTTTTTTAAAAATATTTTTCGAAAATTTTTTTAAAAATTTTTTTCGAATTTTTTTTCGAAATTTCTTTCGAAAATTTTTTTCGAAATTTTTTTCGAAAATTTTTTTCGAAATTTTTTTCGAAAATTTTTTTCGAAATTTTTTTTTCCAAATTTTTTTTCAAAATTGTTTTCGAAAATTTTTTTTCCAAAATTTTTTCAAAATTTTTTTTTGAAATTTTTTTCGAAAATTTTTTTCTATATTTTTTTCGAAAAATTTTTTTCCAAAATTTTCTCGAAAATTTTTTTGAAAATTTTTTTCGAAATTTTTTTTTCAAAATTTTTTTCGAAAATTTTTTTTCGAATTTTTTTTGAAAATATTTTTTGAGAAATTTTTTTTTCAAATTTTTTCGAAAATTTTTTTTCGAAATTTTTTTCGAAAATTTTTTTCAAATTTTTTTTCGAAATTTTTTTCGAAAATTTTTTTCAAAATTTTTTTCAAAATTTTTTTCAATATTTTTTTCGAAAAATTTTTTTCCAAAATATTTTCGAAAATTTTTTTGAAAATTTTTCTTGGAAATTTTTTTTCAAAATTTTTTTCGAAATTTTTTTTTCGAAATTTTTTTCGAAAATTTTTTTCAAATTTTTTTTCGAAATTTTTTTCGAAAATTTTTTTCAAAATTTTTTTCAAAATTTTTTTCCAAAATTTTTTCGAAAATTTTTTTCAAAATTTTTTTCGAAAATTTTTTTTCGAAATTTTTTTCAAAAATTTTTTTTCGAAATTTTTTCGAAAATTTTTTTCAAAATTTTTTTTCCAAATTTTTTTTCAAAATTTTTTGCGAAATTGTTTTTCGAAAATTTTTTTCAAAATTTTTTTCGAAAATTTTTTTTCGAAATTTCTTTCGAAAATTTTTTCGAAAATTTTTTTCGAAAGTTTTTTCGAAAATTTTTTTGAAAATTTCTTTCGAAATTTTTTTTCAAAATTTTTTTCAAAAATTTTTTTTCGAAATTTTTTTCGAAAATTTTTTTCAAAATTTTTTTCGAAAATTTTTTTTCCAAAATTTTTTCGAAATTTTTTTTGAAAATTTTTTTCGAAAATTTTTTTTCGAAAATTTTTTTCAAAATTTTTTTCGAAAATTTTTTTTTGAAATTTTTTTCGAAAATTTTTTTGAAAATTTTTTTCGAAAAATTTTTTTGAAAATTTTTTTCGAAAATTTTTTTGAAAATTTTTTTCGAAATTTTTTTTCAAAATTTTTTTCGAAAATTTTTTTTCGAAATTTTTTTTCGAAATTTTTTTCGAAAATTTTTTTCAAAATTTTTTTTCTGAATTTTTTTTCAAAATTTTTTTCGAAAATTTTTTTAAAATTTTTTTCGAAAATTTTTTTTCGTAATTTCTTCCGAAAATTTTTTTCGAAAATTTTTTTTTCGAAAATTTTTTCGAAAATTTTTTTGAAATTTTTTTTCGAAAAAGTTTTTTTCTAAATTTTTTTTGAAAATTTTTTTCGAAATTTTTTTCGAAAATTTTTTTTCGAAAATTTTTTTCAAAATTATTTCTGAAAATTTTTTCGAAAATTTTTTAAAAATTTTTTTTCGAAATTTTTTTTCAAAATTTTTTTTGAAAATTTTTTTCCAAAATTTTTTCGAAACTTTTTTCAAAATTTTTTTTCAAAATTTTTTTCGAAATTTTTTTTTCGAAATTTTTTTCGAAAATTTTTATCAAAATTTTTTTCCACAATTTTTTCGAAAATTTTTTTCGAAAATTTTTTTTCGAAATTTTTTTCAAAATTTTTTTTGAAATATTTTTTTCGAAAAATTTTTTTGAAAATTTTTTTCGAAAATTTTTTTGAAAATTTTTTTCGAAATTTTTTTTAAAATTTTTTGCGAAAATTTTTTTTCGAAATTTCTTTCGAAAATTTTTTTCGAAAATTTTTTTCGAAATTTTTTTTCAAAATTTTTTTCGAAAATTTTTTTTCGAAATTTTTTTCGAAAATTTTTTTCGAAATTTTTTTCGAAATTTTGTTCGAAAATTTTTTTAAAAATTTTTTTCGAAAAATTTTTTTCCAAAATTTTTTCGAAATTTTTTTTGAAAACTTTTTTCGAAAATTTTTTTTCGAAAATTTTTTTCAAAATGTTTTTCGAAATTTTTTTTTCGAAATTTTTTTTGAAAATTTTTTTGAAAATTTTTTTCGAAAAATGTTTTTGAAAATTTTTTTCGAAAATTTTTTTGAAAATATTTTTCGAAATTTTTTTTCAAAATTTTTTTCAAAATTTTTTTCAAAATTTTTTTTCCAAATTTTTTTTCAAAATTTTTTTCGAAAATTTTTTTTCGAAAATTTTTTAAAAAATTTTTTTCGAATTTTTTTTCGAAAATTCTATCGAAAATTTTTTTCGAAATTTTTTTTCAAAATTGTTTTCGAAAATTTTTTTAAAAATTTTTTTCGAAATTTTTTTCGAAAATTTTTTTCAAAATTTTTTTCGAAAAATTTTTTCGAAAATTTTTTTGAAAATTTTTTTTCGAAAATTTTTTTCAAAATTTTTTTCGAAAATTTTTTTTCGAAATTTTTTTCGAAAATTTTTTTGAAAATTTTTTTCGAAAAATTTTTTTGAAAATTTTTTTCGAATATTTTTTTGAAAATTTTTTTTGAAAATTTTTTTTCGAAATTTTTTTCGAAAATTTTTTTCAATATTTTTTTCGAAAACTTTTTTTCCAAAATTTTTTCGAAAATTTTTTTGAAAATTTTTTTCGAAATTTTTTTTAAAAATTTTTTTGATAATTTTTTTGAAAATTTTTTGAAAATTTTTTTGAAAATTTTTTTCGAAATTTTTTTTCAAATTTTTTTTCAAAATTTTTTTCGAAAATTTTTCTTCAAATATTTTTTCGATAATTTGTTTTTGAAATTTTTTTCGAAAATTTTTTTTCAAAATTTTTTTTCAAAATTTTTTTCGAAAATTTTTTTTCGAAAATTTTTTTCAAAATTTTTTTCGAAAATTTTTTCGAAAATTTTTATTCGAAACTTTTTTTCAAAATATTTTCGAAAATTTTTTTTCGAAATTTTTTTCGAAAATTTTTTTAAAAATTTTTTTCAAAATTTTTTTTCAAAATTTTTTAAAAATTTTTTTTCGAAATTTTTTTTCAAAATTTTTTTCGAAAAATTTTTTTCCAAAATTATTTCGAAAATTTATTTTCAAATTTATTTCGAAATTTTTTTTCAAATTTTTTTTCGAAATTTTTTTTCATAATTTTTTCGAAATTTTTTTTTCGAAATTTTTTTCGAAAATTTTTTTCGAAAATTTTTTTCGAAATTTTTTTTTTAAATTTTTTTCCAAAACTTTTTTCGAAAATTTTTTTTCCAAAATTTTTTCGAAAATTTTTTTGAAAATTTATTTCAGTTTTTTTTCAAAATTTTTTTCGAAAATTTTTTTCAAAAAATTTTTTTCCAAAATTTTTTCAAAAATATTTTTGAAATTTTTTTTCGAAACTTTTTTTCAAAATTTTTTTCGAAAATATTTTTCAAAATTTTTTTTGGGAAATTTTTTTTGAAAATTTTTTTGAAAATTTTTTTCGAAATTTTTTTTCAAAATTTTTTTCGAAAATTTTTTTTCGAACTCTCTTTTCAAAATTTTTTTCGAAAATTTTTTTCGAAAAATTTTTTTCCAAAATTTTTTCAAAAATATTTTTGAAATTTTTTTTCGAAACTTTTTTTCAAAATTTTTTTCGAAAATATTTTTCAAAATTTTTTTTGGGAAATTTTTTTTCAAATTTTTTTTGAAAATTTTTTTGAAAATTTTTTTCGAAATTTTTTTTCAAATTTTTTTTCCAAAATTTTTTTAAAAATTTTTTTCGAAATTTTTTTTAAAAATTTTTTATGAAAATTTTTTTTCTAAATTTTTTTCGAAATTTTTTTTTCAAAATTTTTTTTGAAAATTTTTTTCGAAATTTTTTTTCGAAATTTTTTTCCAATTTTTTTTCGAAAACTTTTTTTTGAAATTTTTTTGAATTTTTTTTCGAAAAAGTTTTTTGCAAAATTTTTTCTAAATTTTTTTTGAAAATTTTTTTCGAAATTTTTTTCAAAATTTTTTTCAATAATTTTTTTTCCAAATTTTTTTCGAAAATTTTTTTCAAAATTTTTTTCGAAATTTTTTTCAAAATTTTTTTCGAAAAATTTTTTTCCAAAATTTTTTCGAAAATTTTTTTGAAAATTTTTTTTCGAAAATTTTTTTGAAAATTTTTTTCGAAAATTTTATTTCGAAATTTTTTTCGAAAATTTTTTGAAAATTTTTTTCGAAAAATTTTTTCGAAAATTTTTTTCGAATATTTTTCTGAAAATTTTTTTTCAAAAATTTTTTCAAAATTTTTTTTCGAAATTTTTTTCGAAAATTTTTTTCAATATTTTTTTCGAAAAATTTTTTTCCAAAATTTTGTCGAAAATATTTTTGAAAATTTTTTTTCGAAATTTTTTTCGAAAATTTTTTTCGAAATTTTTTTCGAAATGTTGTTCGAAAATTTTTTTAAAAATTTTTTTCGAAAAATTTTTTTCCAAAATTTTTTCGAAATTTTTTTTGAAAACTTTTTTCGAAAATTTTTTTTCGAAAATTTTTTTCAAAATTTTTTCGAAAATTTTTTTTCGAAATTTTTTTTCGAACATTTTTTTGAAAATTTTTTTCAAAAAATTTTTTTAAAAATTTTTTTCGAAAATTTTTTTGAAAACTTTTTTCGAAATTTTTTTTTTCAAAATTTTTTTCAAAATTTTTTTTCAAAATTTTTTTCAAAATTTTTTTCGAAAATTTTTTTTCGAAATTTTTTTCGAAAATTTTTTTTCCAAATTTTTTTTCAAAATTTTTTTCGAAAATTTTTTTTCAAAAATTTTTTTCAAAAATTTTTTTCGAATTTTTTTTCGAAATTTCTTTCGAAAATTTTTTTCGAAATTTTTTTTCAAAATTTTTTTCGAAAATTTTTTTTCGAAATTTTTTTCGAAAATTTTTTTCAAAATTTTTTACGAAATTTTTTTCGAAAATTTTTTTCAAAATTTTTTTCGAAAAATTTCTTTCCAGAATTTTTTCGAAAATTTTTTTGAAAATTTTTTTTCGAAAATTTTTTTCAAAATTTTTTTCGAATATTTTTTTGAAATTTTTTTTTCCAAAATTTTTTCAAAATTTTTTTTCGAAATTTTTTTCGAAAATTTTTTTCAATATTTTTTTCGAAAAATTTTTTTCCAAAATTTTGTCGAAAATTTTTTTGAAAATTTTTTTCGAAATTTTTTTCGAAAATGTTTTTTCGAAAATTTTTTTTCGAAAATTTTTTTCAAAATTATTTCTGAAAATGTTTTTGAAAATTTTTTGAAAATTTTTTTTCGAAATTTTTTTTCAAAATTTTTTTCGAAAATTTTTTTTCGAAATTTTTTTCGAAAATTTTTTCAAATTTTTTTTTGAAATTTTTTTCGAAAATTTTTTTCAAAATTTTTTTCGAAAAATTTTTTTCCAAAATTTTTTCGAAAATTTTTTTGAAAATTTTTTTCGAAAATTTTTTTTCGAAAATTTTTTTCAAAATTTTTTTCGAAAATTTTTTTTTGAAATTTTTTTCGAAAATTTTTTTGAAAATTTTTTTCGAAAAATTTTTTTGAAAATTTTTTTCGAAAATTTTTTTGAAAATTTTTTTCGAAATTTTTTTTCAAAATTTTTTTCGAAAATTTTTTTTCGAAATTTTTTTTCGAAATTTTTTTCGAAAATTTTTTTCGAAAATTTTTTTCAAAATTTTTTTTCTGAATTTTTTTTCAAAATTTTTTTCGAAAATTTTTTTAATATTTTTTTCGAAAATTTTTTTTCGTAATTTCTTCCGAAAATTTTTTTCGAAATTTTTTTTCGAAAATTTTTTCGAAAATTTTTTTGAAATTTTTTTTCGAAAAAGTTTTTTGCAAAATTTTTTCTAAATTTTTTTTGAAAATTTTTTTCGAAATTTTTTTCAAAATTTTTTTCAATAATTTTTTTTCCAAATTTTTTTCGAAAATTTTTTTTCAAAATTTTTTGCGAAAATTTTTTTCGAAATTTTTTTCGAAAATTTTTTCAAAATTTTTTTCGAAAATTTTTTCAAAATTTTTTTCGAAAATTTTTTTCGAAATTTTTTTCGAAAATTTTTTTCGAAATTTTTTTCGAAAATTTTTTTTCGAAACTTTTTTCGAAAATTTTTTTCAAAATTTTTTCCGAAATTTTTTTCGAAAATTATTTTCGAAATTTTTTTCCAAATTTTTTTTCAAAATTTTTTTCGAAATTTTTTTTTCCAAAATTTTTTCAAATTTTTTTTTCGAAATTTTTTTCAAAAATTTTTTTCCAAATTTTTTTTCCAAATTTTTTTTCAAAATTTTTTGCGAAAATTTTTTTCGAAAATTTTTTTCAAAATTTTTTTCGAAAATTTTTTTTCGAAATTTTTTTTAAAAATTTTTTTCAAAAATTTTTTTTCGAAATTTTTTTCGAAATTTTGTTCGAAAATTTTTTTAAAAATTTTTTTCGAAAAAGTTTTTTCCAAAATTTTTTCGAAAATTTTTTTGAACATTTTTTTCGAAAATGTTTTTTCGAAAATTTTTTTTTCAAAATTTTTTTCGAAATTTTTTTTTCGAAATTTTTTTTGAAAATTTTTTGAAAATTTTTTTCGAAAAATGTTTTTGAAAATTTTTTTCGAAAATTTTTTTGAAAATGTTTTTCGAAATTTTTTTTCAAAATTTTTTTCAAAATTTTTTTCAAAATTTTTTTTCCAAATTTTTTGTCAAAATTTTTTTCGAAAATTTTTTTTCGAAAATTTTTTTAAAAATTTTTTTCGAATTTCTTTCGAAAATTTTTTTTCGAAATTTTTTTCGAAAATTTTTTTGATAATTTTTTTCGAAAAATTTTTTTGAAAATTTTTTTCGAATATTTTTTTCGAATATTTTTTTGAAAATTTTTTTTGAAAATTTTTTTCAAAATTTTTTTTCGAAATTTTTTTCGAAAATTTTTTTCAATATTTTTTTCGAAAAATTTTTTTCCAAAATTTTTTCGAAAATTTTTTTGAAAATTTTTTTCGAAATTTTTTTTGGAAATTTTTTTTCGAAAATTTTTTTTCGAAAATTTTTTTCAAAATTATTTCTGAAAATTTTTTCGAAAATTTTTTTCAAAATTTTATTCGAATTTTTTTTCGAAAATTTTTTTCAAACTTTTTTTCGAAAAATTTTTTTCCAAAATTTTTTCGAAAATTTTTTTGAAAATTTTTTTCGAAAATTTTTTTGAAAATTTTTTTGAAAATTTTTTTCGAAATTTTTTTTCAAAATTTTTTTCGAAAATTTTTTTTGGAAATTTTTTTCGAAAATTTTTTTCAAAATTTTTTTTCAAAATTTTTTTTCCAATTTTTTTTTCAAAATTTTTTTCGAAAATTTTTTTTCGAAAATTTTTTTTCGTAATTTCTTTCGAAAATTTTTTTCGAAAATTTTTTTTCGAAAATTTTTTCGAAAATTTTTTTGAAATTTTTTTTCGAAAAATATTTTTGCAAAATTTTTTCGAAATTTTTTTCGAAAATTTTTTTTAAAATTTTTTTCGAAATTTTGTTCGAAAATTTTTTTTATAAATATTTTTTTCGAAAAATTTTTTTCCAAAATTTTTTCGAAAATTTTTTTGAACATTTTTTTCGAAAATTTTTTTTCGAAAATTTTTTTTTCAAAATTTTTTTCGAAAATTTTTTTTCGAAATTTTTTTTGGAAAATTTTTTTGAAAATTTTTTTCGAAAAATGTTTTTGAAAATTTTTTTCGAAAATTTTTTTAAAAATATTTTTCGAAATTTTTTTTCAAAATTTTTTTCAAAATTTTTTTCAAAATTTTTTTGGAAAATTTTTTTAAAAATATTTTTCGAAAATTTTTTTAAAAATTTTTTTCGAATTTTTTTTCGAAATTTCTTTCGAAAATTTTTTTCGAAATTTTTTTCGAAAATTTTTTTCGAAATTTTTTTCGAAAATTTTTTTCGAAATTTTTTTTTCCAAATTTTTTTTCAAAATTGTTTTCGAAAATTTTTTTTCCAAAATTTTTTCAAAATTTTTTTTTGAAATTTTTTTCGAAAATTTTTTTCTATATTTTTTTCGAAAAATTTTTTTCCAAAATTTTCTCGAAAATTTTTTTGAAAATTTTTTTCGAAATTTTTTTTTCAAAATTTTTTTCGAAAATTTTTTTTCGAATTTTTTTTGAAAATATTTTTTGAGAAATTTTTTTTTCAAATTTTTTCGAAAATTTTTTTTCGAAATTTTTTTCGAAAATTTTTTTCAAATTTTTTTTCGAAATTTTTTTCGAAAATTTTTTTCAAAATTTTTTTCAAAATTTTTTTCAATATTTTTTTCGAAAAATTTTTTTCCAAAATATTTTCGAAAATTTTTTTGAAAATTTTTCTTGGAAATTTTTTTTCAAAATTTTTTTCGAAATTTTTTTTTCGAAATTTTTTTCGAAAATTTTTTTCAAATTTTTTTTCGAAATTTTTTTCGAAAATTTTTTTCAAAATTTTTTTCAAAATTTTTTTCCAAAATTTTTTCGAAAATTTTTTTCAAAATTTTTTTCGAAAATTTTTTTTCGAAATTTTTTTCAAAAATTTTTTTTCGAAATTTTTTTCGAAAATTTTTTTCAAAATTTTTTTTCCAAATTTTTTTTCAAAATTTTTTGCGAAATTGTTTTTCGAAAATTTTTTTCAAAATTTTTTTCGAAAATTTTTTTTCGAAATTTCTTTCGAAAATTTTTTCGAAAATTTTTTTCGAAAGTTTTTTCGAAAATTTTTTTGAAAATTTCTTTCGAAATTTTTTTTCAAAATTTTTTTCAAAAATTTTTTTTCGAAATTTTTTTCGAAAATTTTTTTCAAAATTTTTTTCGAAAAATTTTTTTCCAAAATTTTTTCGAAATTTTTTTTGAAAATTTTTTTCGAAAATTTTTTTTCGAAAATTTTTTTCAAAATTTTTTTCGAAAATTTTTTTTTGAAATTTTTTTCGAAAATTTTTTTGAAAATTTTTTTCGAAAAATTTTTTTGAAAATTTTTTTCGAAAATTTTTTTGAAAATTTTTTTCGAAATTTTTTTTCAAAATTTTTTTCGAAAATTTTTTTTCGAAAT
The DNA here is from genome assembly GCA_036926305.1 of Uropetala carovei. Classification (NCBI taxonomy): domain Eukaryota; kingdom Metazoa; phylum Arthropoda; class Insecta; order Odonata; family Petaluridae; genus Uropetala; species Uropetala carovei. The sequence goes on along the minus strand of JAXCHB010000305.1, from coordinate 1,442,164 downwards.
TTTTTTTCGAAATTTTTTTCGAAAATTTTTTTCAAAATTTTTTTCGAAAATTTTTTTAAAATTTTTTTCGAAAATTTTTTTTCGTAATTTCTTCCGAAAATTTTTTTCGAAAATTTTTTTTTCGAAAATTTTTTCGAAAATTTTTTTGAAATTTTTTTTCGAAAAAGTTTTTTTCTAAATTTTTTTTGAAAATTTTTTTCGAAATTTTTTTCGAAAATTTTTTTTCGAAAATTTTTTTCAAAATTATTTCTGAAAATTTTTTCGAAAATTTTTTTAAAATTTTTTTTCGAAATTTTTTTTCAAAATTTTTTTTGAAAATTTTTTTCCAAAATTTTTTCGAAACTTTTTTCAAAATTTTTTTTCAAAATTTTTTTCGAAATTTTTTTTTCGAAATTTTTTTCGAAAATTTTTATCAAAATTTTTTTCCACAATTTTTTCGAAAATTTTTTTCGAAATATTTTTTTCGAAATTTTTTTCAAAATTTTTTTTGAAATATTTTTTTCGAAAAATTTTTTTGAAAATTTTTTTCGAAATTTTTTTTAAAATTTTTTGCGAAAATTTTTTTTCGAAATTTCTTTCGAAAATTTTTTTCGAAAATTTTTTTCGAAATTTTTTTTCAAAATTTTTTTCGAAAATTTTTTTTCGAAATTTTTTTCGAAAATTTTTTTCGAAATTTTTTTCGAAATTTTGTTCGAAAATTTTTTTAAAAATTTTTTTCGAAAAATTTTTTTCCAAAATTTTTTCGAAATTTTTTTTGAAAACTTTTTTCGAAAATTTATTTTCGAAAATTTTTTTCAAAATTTTTTTCGAAAATTTTTTTTCGAAATTTTTTTTCGAACATTTTTTTGAAAATTTTTTTCAAAAAATTTTTTTCGAAAATTTTTTTGAAAATTTTTTTCGAAATTTTTTTTCAAAATTTTTTTCAAAATTTTTTTTCAAAATTTTTTTCAAAATTTTTTTCGAAAATTTTTTTTCGAAATTTTTTTCGAAAATTTTTTTTCCAAATTTTTTTTCAAAATTTTTTTCGAAAATTTTTTTTCAAAAATTTTTTTCAAAAATTTTTTTCGAATTTTTTTTCGAAATTTCTTTCGAAAATTTTTTTCGAAATTTTTTTTCAAAATTTTTTTCGAAAATTTTTTTCGAAATTTTTTTCGAAATTTTTTTTCGAAATTTTTTTCGAAAATTTTTTTCGAAATTTTTTTTCAAAATTGTTTTCGAAAATTTTTTTAAAAATTTTTTTCGAAATTTTTTTCGAAAATTTTTTTCAAAATTTTTTTCGAAAAATTTTTTCGAAAATTTTTTTGAAAATTTTTTTTCGAAAATTTTTTTCAAAATTTTTTTCGAAAATTTTTTTTCGAAATTTTTTTCGAAAATTTTTTTGAAAATTTTTTTCGAAAAATTTTTTTGAAAATTTTTTTCGAATATTTTTTTGAAATTTTTTTTGAAAATTTTTTTTCGAAATTTTTTTCGAAAATTTTTTTCAATATTTTTTTCGAAAAATTTTTTTCCAAAATTTTTTCGAAAATTTTTTTGAAAATTTTTTTCGAAATTTTTTTTAAAAATTTTTTTGATAATTTTTTTGAAAATTTTTTTGAAAATTTTTTTGAAAATTTTTTTCGAAATTTTTTTTCAAATTTTTTTTCAAAATTTTTTTCGAAAATTTTTCTTCAAATATTTTTTCGATAATTTGTTTTTGAAATTTTTTTCGAAAATTTTTTTTCAAAATTTTTTTTCAAAATTTTTTTCGAAAATTTTTTTTCGAAAATTTTTTTCAAAATTTTTTTCGAAAATTTTTTCGAAAATTTTTATTCGAAACTTTTTTTCAAAATATTTTCGAAAATTTTTTTTCGAAATTTTTTTCGAAAATTTTTTTAAAAATTTTTTTCAAAATTTTTTTTCAAAATTTTTTAAAAATTTTTTTTCGAAATTTTTTTTCAAAATTTTTTTCGAAAAATTTTTTTCCAAAATTTTTTCGAAAATTTATTTTCAAATTTATTTCGAAATTTTTTTTCAAATTTTTTTTCGAAATTTTTTTTCATAATTTTTTCGAAATTTTTTTTTCGAAATTTTTTTCGAAAATTTTTTTCGAAAATTTTTTTCGAAATTTTTTTTTTTAAATTTTTTTCCAAAACTTTTTTCGAAAATTTTTTTTCCAAAATTTTTTCGAAAATTTTTTTGAAAATTTATTTCAGTTTTTTTTCAAAATTTTTTTCGAAAATTTTTTTCAAAAAAGTTTTTTCCAAAATTTTTTCAAAAATATTTTTGAAATTTTTTTTCGAAACTTTTTTTCAAAATTTTTTTCGAAAATATTTTTCAAAATTTTTTTTGGGAAATTTTTTTTGAAAATTTTTTTGAAAATTTTTTTCGAAATTTTTTTTCAAAATTTTTTTCGAAAATTTTTTTTCGAACTCTCTTTTCAAAATTTTTTTCGAAAATTTTTTTCGAAAAATTTTTTTCCAAAATTTTTTCAAAAATATTTTTGAAATTTTTTTTCGAAACTTTTTTTCAAAATTTTTTTCGAAAATATTTTTCAAAATTTTTTTTGGGAAATTTTTTTTCAAATTTTTTTTGAAAATTTTTTTGAAAATTTTTTTCGAAATTTTTTTTCAAATTTTTTTTCCAAAATTTTTTTAAAAATTTTTTTCGAAATTTTTTTTAAAAATTTTTTATGAAAATTTTTTTTCTAAATTTTTTTCGAAATTTTTTTTTCAAAATTTTTTTTGAAAATTTTTTTCGAAATTTTTTTTCGAAATTTTTTTCCAATTTTTTTTGGAAAACTTTTTTTGAAATTTTTTTGAATTTTTTTTCGAAAAAGTTTTTTGCAAAATTTTTTCTAAATTTTTTTTGAAAATTTTTTTCGAAATTTTTTTCAAAATTTTTTTCAATAATTTTTTTTCCAAATTTTTTTCGAAAATTTTTTTCAAAATTTTTTTCGAAATTTTTTTCAAAATTTTTTTCGAAAAATTTTTTTCCAAAATTTTTTCGAAAATTTTTTTGAAAATTTTTTTTCGAAAATTTTTTTGAAAATTTTTTTCGAAAATTTTATTTCGAAATTTTTTTCGAAAATTTTTTGAAAATTTTTTTCGAAAAATTTTTTCGAAAATTTTTTTCGAATATTTTTCTGAAAATTTTTTTTCAAAAATTTTTTCAAAATTTTTTTTCGAAATTTTTTTCGAAAATTTTTTTCAATATTTTTTTCGAAAAATTTTTTTCCAAAATTTTGTCGAAAATATTTTTGAAAATTTTTTTCGAAATTTTTTTCGAAAATTTTTTTTCGAAAATTTTTTTCAAAATTATTTCTGAAAATTTTTTCGAAAATTTTTTTAAAATTTTTTTTCGAAATTTTATTTCAAAATTTTTTTTGAAAATTTTTTTCCAAAATTTTTTCGAAACTTTTTTCAAAATTTTTTTTCAAAATTTTTTTCGAAATTTTTTTTTCGAAATTTTTTTCGAAAATTTTTTTCAAAATTTTTTTCCACAATTTTTTCGAAAATTTTTTTGAAAATTTTTTTCGAAAATTTTTTTTCGAAATTTTTTTCAAAATTTTTTTTGAAATATTTTTTTCGAAAAATTTTTTTGAAATTTTTTTTCGAAAATTTTTTTGAAAATTTTTTTCGAAATTTTTTTTTCGAAATTTTTTTCGAAAATTTTTTTCAAAATTTTTTTTCCAAATTTTTTTTTAAAATTTTTTTGGAAATTTTTTTTTCAAAATTTTCTTCAAAATTTTTTTCGAAAATTTTTTTGCGAAAATTTTTTTTCGAAATTTCTTTCGAAAATTTTTTTCGAAAATTTTTTTCGAAATTTTTTTTCAAAATTTTTTTCGAAAATTTTTTTTCGAAATTTTTTTCGAAAATTTTTTTCGAAATTTTTTTCGAAATTTTGTTCGAAAATTTTTTTAAAAATTTTTTTCGAAAAATTTTTTTCCAAAATTTTTTCGAAATTTTTTTTGAAAACTTTTTTCGAAAATTTTTTTTCGAAAATTTTTTTCAAAATTTTTTTCGAAAATTTTTTTTCGAAATTTTTTTTCGAACATTTTTTTGAAAATTTTTTTCAAAAAATTTTTTTAAAAATTTTTTTGAAAACTTTTTTCGAAATTTTTTTTTTCAAAATTTTTTTCAAAATTTTTTTTCAAAATTTTTTTCAAAATTTTTTTCGAAAATTTTTTTTCGAAATTTTTTTCGAAAATTTTTTTTCCAAATTTTTTTTCAAAATTTTTTTCGAAAATTTTTTTTCAAAAATTTTTTTCAAAAATTTTTTTCGAATTTTTTTTCGAAATTTCTTTCGAAAATTTTTTTCGAAATTTTTTTTCAAAATTTTTTTCGAAAATTTTTTTTCGAAATTTTTTTCGAAAATTTTTTTCAAAATTTTTTACGAAATTTTTTTCGAAAATTTTTTTCAAAATTTTTTTCGAAAAATTTCTTTCCAAAATTTTTTCGAAAATTTTTTTGAAAATTTTTTTTCGAAAATTTTTTTCAAAATTTTTTTCGAATATTTTTTTGAAATTTTTTTTTCCAAAATTTTTTCAAAATTTTTTTCGAAATTTTTTTCGAAAATGTTTTTTCGAAAATTTTTTTTCGAAAATTTTTTTCAAAATTATTTCTGAAAATGTTTTTGAAAATTTTTTGAAAATTTTTTTTCGAAATTTTTTTTCAAAATTTTTTTCGAAATTTTTTTTTCAAAATTTTTTTCGAAAATTTTTTTTCGAAATTTTTTTCGAAAATTTTTTCAAATTTTTTTTTGAAATTTTTTTCGAAAATTTTTTTCAAAATTTTTTTCGAAAAATTTTTTTCCAAAATTTTTTCGAAAATTTTTTTGAAAATTTTTTTCGAAAATTTTTTTTCGAAAATTTTTTTCAAAATTTTTTTCGAAAATTTTTTTTTGAAATTTTTTTCGAAAATTTTTTTCAAAATTTTTTTCGAAAAATTTTTTTGAAAATTTTTTTCGAAAATTTTTTTGAAAATTTTTTTCGAAATTTTTTTTCAAAATTTTTTTCGAAAATTTTTTTTCGAAATTTTTTTTCGAAATTTTTTTCGAAAATTTTTTTCGAAAATTTTTTTCAAAATTTTTTTTCTGAATTTTTTTTCAAAATTTTTTTCGAAAATTTTTTTAATATTTTTTTCGAAAATTTTTTTTCGTAATTTCTTCCGAAAATTTTTTTCGAAATTTTTTTTCGAAAATTTTTTCGAAAATTTTTTTGAAATTTTTTTTCGAAAAAGTTTTTTGCAAAATTTTTTCTAAATTTTTTTTGAAAATTTTTTTCGAAATTTTTTTCAAAATTTTTTTCAATAATTTTTTTTCCAAATTTTTTTCGAAAATTTTTTTCGAAATTTTTTTTTCCAAAATTTTTTCAAAATTTTTTTTCGAAATTTTTTTCAAAAATTTTTTTCCAAATTTTTTTTCCAAATTTTTTTTCAAAATTTTTTGCGAAAATTTTTTTCGAAAATTTTTTTCAAAATTTTTTTCGAAAATTTTTTTTCGAAATTTTTTTTAAAAATTTTTTTCAAAAATTTTTTTTCGAAATTTTTTTCGAAATTTTTTTCGAAAATTTTTTTCAAAATTTTTTTTCTGAATTTTTTTTCAAAACTTTTTTCGAAAATTTTTTTTCGAAAATTTTTTAAAATTTTTTTTCGAAAATTTTTTTTCGTAATTTCTTTCGAAAATTTTTTTCGAAAATTTTTTTTTGGAAACTTTTTTCGAAAATTTTTTTGAAATTTTTTTTCGAAAAATATTTTTGCAAAATTTTTTCGAAAATTTTTTTCAAAATTTTTTTCGAAATTTTGTTCGAAAATTTTTTTAAAAATTTTTTTCGAAAAAGTTTTTTCCAAAATTTTTTCGAAAATTTTTTTGAACATTTTTTTCGAAAATGTTTTTTCGAAAATTTTTTTTTCAAAATTTTTTTCGAAATTTTTTTTTCGAAATTTTTTTTGAAAATTTTTTTGAAAATTTTATTCGAAAAATGTTTTTGAAAATTTTTTTCGAAAATTTTTTTGAAAATGTTTTTCGAAATTTTTTTTCAAAATTTTTTTCAAAATTTTTTTCAAAATTTTTTTTCCAAATTTTTTGTCAAAATTTTTTTCGAAAATTTTTTTTCGAAAATTTTTTTAAAAATTTTTTTCGAATTTCTTTCGAAAATTTTTTTTCGAAATTTTTTTCGAAAATTTTTTTGATAATTTTTTTCGAAAAATTTTTTTGAAAATTTTTTTCGAATATTTTTTTCGAATATTTTTTTGAAAATTTTTTTTGAAAATTTTTTTCAAAATTTTTTTTCGAAATTTTTTTCGAAAATTTTTTTCAATATTTTTTTCGAAAAATTTTTTTCCAAAATTTTTTCGAAAATTTTTTTGAAAATTTTTTTCGAAATTTTTTTTGGAAATTTTTTTTCGAAAATTTTTTTTCGAAAATTTTTTTCAAAATTATTTCTGAAAATTTTTTCGAAAATTTTTTTCAAAATTTTATTCGAATTTTTTTTCGAAAATTTTTTTCACTTTTTTTCGAAAAATTTTTTTCCAAAATTTTTTCGAAAATTTTTTTGAAAATTTTTTTCGAAAATTTTTTTGAAAATTTTTTTGAAAATTTTTTTCGAAATTTTTTTTCAAAATTTTTTTCGAAAATTTTTTTTGGAAATTTTTTTCGAAAATTTTTTTCAAAATTTTTTTTCAAAATTTTTTTTCCAATTTTTTTTTCAAAATTTTTTTCGAAAATTTTTTTTCGAAAATTTTTTTTCGTAATTTCTTTCGAAAATTTTTTTCGAAAATTTTTTCGAAAATTTTTTTGAAATTTTTTTTCGAAAAATATTTTTGCAAAATTTTTTCGAAATTTTTTTCGAAAATTTTTTTTAAAATTTTTTTCGAAATTTTGTTCGAAAATTTTTTTTATAAATATTTTTTTCGAAAAATTTTTTTCCAAAATTTTTTCGAAAATTTTTTTGAACATTTTTTTCGAAAATTTTTTTTCGAAAATTTTTTTTTCAAAATTTTTTTCGAAAATTTTTTTTCGAAATTTTTTTTGGAAAATTTTTTTGAAAATTTTTTTCGAAAAATGTTTTTGAAAATTTTTTTCGAAAATTTTTTTAAAAATATTTTTCGAAATTTTTTTTCAAAATTTTTTTCAAAATTTTTTTCAAAATTTTTTTCGAAAATTTTTTTAAAAATATTTTTCGAAAATTTTTTTAAAAATTTTTTTCGAATTTTTTTTCGAAATTTCTTTCGAAAATTTTTTTCGAAATTTTTTTCGAAAATTTTTTTCGAAATTTTTTTCGAAAATTTTTTTCGAAATTTTTTTTTCCAAATTTTTTTTCAAAATTGTTTTCGAAAATTTTTTTTCCAAAATTTTTTCAAAATTTTTTTTTGAAATTTTTTTCGAAAATTTTTTTCTATATTTTTTTCGAAAAATTTTTTTCCAAAATTTTCTCGAAAATTTTTTTGAAAATTTTTTTCGAAATTTTTTTTTCAAAATTTTTTTCGAAAATTTTTTTTCGAATTTTTTTTGAAAATATTTTTTGAGAAATTTTTTTTTCAAATTTTTTCGAAAATTTTTTTTCGAAATTTTTTTCGAAAATTTTTTTCAAATTTTTTTTCGAAATTTTTTTCGAAAATTTTTTTCAAAATTTTTTTCAAAATTTTTTTCAATATTTTTTTCGAAAAATTTTTTTCCAAAATATTTTCGAAAATTTTTTTGAAAATTTTTCTTGGAAATTTTTTTTCAAAATTTTTTTCGAAATTTTTTTTTCGAAATTTTTTTCGAAAATTTTTTTCAAATTTTTTTTCGAAATTTTTTTCGAAAATTTTTTTCAAAATTTTTTTCAAAATTTTTTTCCAAAATTTTTTCGAAAATTTTTTTCAAAATTTTTTTCGAAAATTTTTTTTCGAAATTTTTTTCAAAAATTTTTTTTCGAAATTTTTTTCGAAAATTTTTTTCAAAATTTTTTTTCCAAATTTTTTTTCAAAATTTTTTGCGAAATTGTTTTTCGAAAATTTTTTTCAAAATTTTTTTCGAAAATTTTTTTTCGAAATTTCTTTCGAAAATTTTTTCGAAAATTTTTTTCGAAAGTTTTTTCGAAAATTTTTTTGAAAATTTCTTTCGAAATTTTTTTTCAAAATTTTTTTCAAAAATTTTTTTTCGAAATTTTTTTCGAAAATTTTTTTCAAAATTTTTTTCGAAAAATTTTTTTTCAAAATTTTTTCGAAATTTGTTTTGAAAATTTTTTTCGAAAATTTTTTTTCGAAAATTTTTTTCAAAATTTTTTTCGAAAATTTTTTTTTGAAATATTTTCGAAAATTTTTTTCAAAATTTTTTTCGAAAAATTTTTTTCCAAAATTTTTTCGAAAATTTTTTTGAAAATTTTTTTTCGAAAATTTTTTTGAAAATTTTTTTCGAAAATTTTATTTCGAAATTTTTTTCGAAAATTTTTTGAAAATTTTTTTCGAAAAATTTTTTCGAAAATTTTTTTCGAATATTTTTCTGAAAATTTTTTTTCAAAAATTTTTTCAAAATTTTTTTTCGAAATTTTTTTCGAAAATTTTTTTCAATATTTTTTTCGAAAAATTTTTTTCCAAAATTTTGTCGAAAATATATTTGAAAATTTTTTTCGAAATTTTTTTCGAAAATTTTTTTTCGAAAATTTTTTTCAAAATTATTTCTGAAAATTTTTTCGAAAATTTTTTTAAAATTTTTTTTCGAAATTTTATTTCAAAATTTTTTTTGAAAATTTTTTTCCAAAATTTTTTCGAAACTTTTTTCAAAATTTTTTTTCAAAATTTTTTTCGAAATTTTTTTTTCGAAATTTTTTTCGATAATTTTTTTCAAAATTTTTTTCCACAATTTTTTCGAAAATTTTTTTGAAAATTTTTTTCGAAAATTTTTTTTCGAAATTTTTTTCAAAATTTTTTTTGAAATATTTTTTTCGAAAAATTTTTTTGAAATTTTTTTTCGAAAATTTTTTTGAAAATTTTTTTCGAAATTTTTTTTTCGAAATTTTTTTCGAAAATTTTTTTCAAAATTTTTTTTCCAAATTTTTTTTAAAAATTTTTTTGGAAATTTTTTTTTCAAAATTTTCTTCAAAATTTTTTTCGAAAATTTTTTTGCGAAAATTTTTTTTCGAAATTTCTTTCGAAAATTTTTTTCGAAAATTTTTTTCGAAATTTTTTTTCAAAATTTTTTTCGAAAATTTTTTTTCGAAATTTTTTTCGAAAATTTTTTTCGAAATTTTTTTCGAAATTTTGTTCGAAAATTTTTTTAAAAATTTTTTTCGAAAAATTTTTTTCCAAAATTTTTTCGAAATTTTTTTTGAAAACTTTTTTCGAAAATTTTTTTTCGAAAATTTTTTTCAAAATTTTTTTCGAAAATTTTTTTTCGAAATTTTTTTTCGAACATTTTTTTGAAAATTTTTTTCAAAAAATTTTTTTAAAAATTTTTTTGAAAACTTTTTTCGAAATTTTTTTTTTCAAAATTTTTTTCAAAATTTTTTTTCAAAATTTTTTTCAAAATTTTTTTCGAAAATTTTTTTTCGAAATTTTTTTCGAAAATTTTTTTTCCAAATTTTTTTTCAAAATTTTTTTCGAAAATTTTTTTTCAAAAATTTTTTTCAAAAATTTTTTTCGAATTTTTTTTCGAAATTTCTTTCGAAAATTTTTTTCGAAATTTTTTTTCAAAATTTTTTTCGAAAATTTTTTTTCGAAATTTTTTTCGAAAATTTTTTTCAAAATTTTTTACGAAATTTTTTTCGAAAATTTTTTTCAAAATTTTTTTCGAAAAATTTCTTTCCAAAATTTTTTCGAAAATTTTTTTGAAAATTTTTTTTCGAAAATTTTTTTCAAAATTTTTTTCGAATATTTTTTTGAAATTTTTTTTTCCAAAATTTTTTCAAAATTTTTTTCGAAATTTTTTTCGAAAATGTTTTTTCGAAAATTTTTTTTCGAAAATTTTTTTCAAAATTATTTCTGAAAATGTTTTTGAAAATTTTTTGAAAATTTTTTTTCGAAATTTTTTTTCAAAATTTTTTTCGAAATTTTTTTTTCAAAATTTTTTTCGAAAATTTTTTTTCGAAATTTTTTTCGAAAATTTTTTCAAATTTTTTTTTGAAATTTTTTTCGAAAATTTTTTTCAAAATTTTTTTCGAAAAATTTTTTTCCAAAATTTTTTCGAAAATTTTTTTGAAAATTTTTTTCGAAAATTTTTTTTCGAAAATTTTTTTCAAAATTTTTTTCGAAAAATTTTTTTGAAAATTTTTTTCGAAAATTTTTTTGAAATTTTTTTTCGAAAAAGTTTTTTGCAAAATTTTTTCTAAATTTTTTTTGAAAATTTTTTTCGAAATTTTTTTCAAAATTTTTTTCAATAATTTTTTTTCCAAATTTTTTTCGAAAATTTTTTTCGAAATTTTTTTTTCCAAAATTTTTTCAAAATTTTTTTTCGAAATTTTTTTCAAAAATTTTTTTCCAAATTTTTTTTCCAAATTTTTTTTCAAAATTTTTTGCGAAAATTTTTTTCGAAAATTTTTTTCAAAATTTTTTTCGAAAATTTTTTTTCGAAATTTTTTTTAAAAATTTTTTTCAAAAATTTTTTTTCGAAATTTTTTTCGAAATTTTTTTCGAAAATTTTTTTCAAAATTTTTTTTCTGAATTTTTTTTCAAAACTTTTTTCGAAAATTTTTTTTCGAAAATTTTTTAAAATTTTTTTTCGAAAATTTTTTTTCGTAATTTCTTTCGAAAATTTTTTTCGAAAATTTTTTTTTGGAAACTTTTTTCGAAAATTTTTTTGAAATTTTTTTTCGAAAAATATTTTTGCAAAATTTTTTCGAAAATTTTTTTCAAAATTTTTTTCGAAATTTTGTTCGAAAATTTTTTTAAAAATTTTTTTCGAAAAAGTTTTTTCCAAAATTTTTTCGAAAATTTTTTTGAACATTTTTTTCGAAAATGTTTTTTCGAAAATTTTTTTTTCAAAATTTTTTTCGAAATTTTTTTTTCGAAATTTTTTTTGAAAATTTTTTTGAAAATTTTATTCGAAAAATGTTTTTGAAAATTTTTTTCGAAAATTTTTTTGAAAATGTTTTTCGAAATTTTTTTTCAAAATTTTTTTCAAAATTTTTTTCAAAATTTTTTTTCCAAATTTTTTGTCAAAATTTTTTTCGAAAATTTTTTTTCGAAAATTTTTTTAAAAATTTTTTTCGAATTTCTTTCGAAAATTTTTTTTCGAAATTTTTTTCGAAAATTTTTTTGATAATTTTTTTCGAAAAATTTTTTTGAAAATTTTTTTCGAATATTTTTTTCGAATATTTTTTTGAAAATTTTTTTTGAAAATTTTTTTCAAAATTTTTTTTCGAAATTTTTTTCGAAAATTTTTTTCAATATTTTTTTCGAAAAATTTTTTTCCAAAATTTTTTCGAAAATTTTTTTGAAAATTTTTTTCGAAATTTTTTTTGGAAATTTTTTTTCGAAAATTTTTTTTCGAAAATTTTTTTCAAAATTATTTCTGAAAATTTTTTCGAAAATTTTTTTCAAAATTTTATTCGAATTTTTTTTCGAAAATTTTTTTCACTTTTTTTCGAAAAATTTTTTTCCAAAATTTTTTCGAAAATTTTTTTGAAAATTTTTTTCGAAAATTTTTTTGAAAATTTTTTTGAAAATTTTTTTCGAAATTTTTTTTCAAAATTTTTTTCGAAAATTTTTTTTGGAAATTTTTTTCGAAAATTTTTTTCAAAATTTTTTTTCAAAATTTTTTTTCCAATTTTTTTTTCAAAATTTTTTTCGAAAATTTTTTTTCGAAAATTTTTTTTCGTAATTTCTTTCGAAAATTTTTTTCGAAAATTTTTTTTTCGAAAATTTTTTCGAAAATTTTTTTGAAATTTTTTTTCGAAAAATATTTTTGCAAAATTTTTTCGAAATTTTTTTCGAAAATTTTTTTTAAAATTTTTTTCGAAATTTTGTTCGAAAATTTTTTTTATAAATATTTTTTTCGAAAAATTTTTTTCCAAAATTTTTTCGAAAATTTTTTTGAACATTTTTTTCGAAAATTTTTTTTCGAAAATTTTTTTTTCAAAATTTTTTTCGAAAATTTTTTTTCGAAATTTTTTTTGGAAAATTTTTTTGAAAATTTTTTTCGAAAAATGTTTTTGAAAATTTTTTTCGAAAATTTTTTTAAAAATATTTTTCGAAATTTTTTTTCAAAATTTTTTTCAAAATTTTTTTCAAAATTTTTTTCGAAAATTTTTTTAAAAATATTTTTCGAAAATTTTTTTAAAAATTTTTTTCGAATTTTTTTTCGAAATTTCTTTCGAAAATTTTTTTCGAAATTTTTTTCGAAAATTTTTTTCGAAATTTTTTTCGAAAATTTTTTTCGAAATTTTTTTTTCCAAATTTTTTTTCAAAATTGTTTTCGAAAATTTTTTTTCCAAAATTTTTTCAAAATTTTTTTTTGAAATTTTTTTCGAAAATTTTTTTCTATATTTTTTTCGAAAAATTTTTTTCCAAAATTTTCTCGAAAATTTTTTTGAAAATTTTTTTCGAAATTTTTTTTTCAAAATTTTTTTCGAAAATTTTTTTTCGAATTTTTTTTGAAAATATTTTTTGAGAAATTTTTTTTTCAAATTTTTTCGAAAATTTTTTTTCGAAATTTTTTTCGAAAATTTTTTTCAAATTTTTTTTCGAAATTTTTTTCGAAAATTTTTTTCAAAATTTTTTTCAAAATTTTTTTCAATATTTTTTTCGAAAAATTTTTTTCCAAAATATTTTCGAAAATTTTTTTGAAAATTTTTCTTGGAAATTTTTTTTCAAAATTTTTTTCGAAATTTTTTTTTCGAAATTTTTTTCGAAAATTTTTTTCAAATTTTTTTTCGAAATTTTTTTCGAAAATTTTTTTCAAAATTTTTTTCAAAATTTTTTTCCAAAATTTTTTCGAAAATTTTTTTCAAAATTTTTTTCGAAAATTTTTTTTCGAAATTTTTTTCAAAAATTTTTTTTCGAAATTTTTTTCGAAAATTTTTTTCAAAATTTTTTTTCCAAATTTTTTTTCAAAATTTTTTGCGAAATTGTTTTTCGAAAATTTTTTTCAAAATTTTTTTCGAAAATTTTTTTTCGAAATTTCTTTCGAAAATTTTTTCGAAAATTTTTTTCGAAAGTTTTTTCGAAAATTTTTTTGAAAATTTCTTTCGAAATTTTTTTTCAAAATTTTTTTCAAAAATTTTTTTTCGAAATTTTTTTCGAAAATTTTTTTCAAAATTTTTTTCGAAAAATTTTTTTTCAAAATTTTTTCGAAATTTGTTTTGAAAATTTTTTTCGAAAATTTTTTTTCGAAAATTTTTTTCAAAATTTTTTTCGAAAATTTTTTTTTGAAATATTTTCGAAAATTTTTTTGAAAATTTTTTTCGAAAAATTTTTTTGAAAATTTTTTTCGAAAATTTTTTTGAAAATTTTTTTCGAAATTTTTTTTCAAAATTTTTTTCGAAAATTTTTTTTCGAAATTTTTTTTCGAAATTTTTTTCGAAAATTTTTTTCAAAATTTTTTTTCTGAATTTTTTTTCAAAATTTTTTTCGAAAATTTTTTTAAAATTTTTTTCGAAATTTTGTTCGAAAATTTTTTTTATAAATATTTTTTTCGAAAAATTTTTTTCCAAAATTTTTTCGAAAATTTTTTTGAACATTTTTTTTGAAAATTTTTTTTCGAAAATTTTTTTTTCAAAATTTTTTTCGAAAATTTTTTTTCGAAATTTTTTTTGGAAAATTTTTTTGAAAATTTTTTTCGAAAAATGTTTTTGAAAATTTTTTTCGAAAATTTTTTTAAAAATATTTTTCGAAATTTTTTTTCAAAATTTTTTTCAAAATTTTTTTCAAAATTTTTTTCGAAAATTTTTTTAAAAATATTTTTCGAAAATTTTTTTAAAAATTTTTTTCGAAGTTTTTTTCGAAATTTCTTTCGAAAATTTTTTTCGAAATTTTTTTCGAAAATTTTTTTCGAAATTTTTTTCGAAAATTTTTTTCGAAATTTTTTTTTCCAAATTTTTTTTCAAAATTGTTTTCGAAAATTTTTTTTCCAAAATTTTTTCAAAATTTTTTTTTGAAATTTTTTTCGAAAATTTTTTTCTATATTTTTTTCGAAAAATTTTTTTCCAAAATTTTCTCGAAAATTTTTTTGAAAATTTTTTTCGAAATTTTTTTTTCAAAATTTTTTTCGAAAATTTTTTTTCGAATTTTTTTTGAAAATATTTTTTGAGAAATTTTTTTTTCAAATTTTTTCCAAAATTTTTTTTCTGAATTTTTTTTCAAAATTTTTTTCGAAAATTTTTTTAATATTTTTTTCGAAAATTTTTTTTCGTAATTTCTTCCGAAAATTTTTTTCGAAATTTTTTTTCGAAAATTTTTTCGAAAATTTTTTTGAAATTTTTTTTCGAAAAAGTTTTTTGCAAAATTTTTTCTAAATTTTTTTTGAAAATTTTTTTCGAAATTTTTTTCAAAATTTTTTTCAATAATTTTTTTTCCAAATTTTTTTCGAAAATTTTTTTTCAAAATTTTTTGCGAAAATTTTTTTCGAAATTTTTTTCGAAAATTTTTTCAAAATTTTTTTCGAAAATTTTTTTCGAAATTTTTTTCGAAAATTTTTTTCGAAATTTTTTTCGAAAATTTTTTCGAAAATTTTTTTTCGAAACTTTTTTCGAAAATTTTTTTCAAAATTTTTTCCGAAATTTTTTTCGAAAATTATTTTCGAAATTTTTTTCCAAATTTTTTTTCAAAATTTTTTTCGAAATTTTTTTTTCCAAAATTTTTTCAAAATTTTTTTTCGAAATTTTTTTCAAAAATTTTTTTCCAAATTTTTTTTCCAAATTTTTTTTCAAAATTTTTTGCGAAAATTTTTTTCGAAAATTTTTTTCAAAATTTTTTTCGAAAATTTTTTTTCGAAATTTTTTTTAAAAATTTTTTTCAAAAATTTTTTTTCGAAATTTTTTTCGAAATTTTTTTCGAAAATTTTTTTCAAAATTTTTTTTCTGAATTTTTTTTCAAAATTTTTTTCGAAAATTTTTTTTCGAAAATTTTTTAAAATTTTTTTTCGAAAATTTTTTTTCGTAATTTCTTTCGAAAATTTTTTTCGAAAATTTTTTTTTGGAAACTTTTTTCGAAAATTTTTTTGAAATTTTTTTTCGAAAAATATTTTTGCAAAATTTTTTCGAAAATTTTTTTCAAAATTTTTTTCGAAATTTTGTTCGAAAATTTTTTTAAAAATTTTTTTCGAAAAAGTTTTTTCCAAAATTTTTTCGAAAATTTTTTTGAACATTTTTTTCGAAAATGTTTTTTCGAAAATTTTTTTTTCAAAATTTTTTTCGAAATTTTTTTTTCGAAATTTTTTTTGAAAATTTTTTTGAAAATCTTTTTCGAAAAATGTTTTTGAAAATTTTTTTCGAAAATTTTTTTCGAAAATTTTTTTGAAAATGTTTTTCGAAATTTTTTTTCAAAATTTTTTTCAAAATTTTTTTCAAAATTTTTTTTCCAAATTTTTTGTCAAAATTTTTTTCGAAAATTTTTTTTCGAAAATTTTTTTAAAAATTTTTTTCGAATTTCTTTCGAAATTTCTATCGAAAATTTTTTTCGAAATTTTTTTTCAAAATTTTTTTCGAAAATTTTTTTAAAAATTTTTTTCGAAATTTTTTTCGAAAATTTTTTTCAAAATTTTTTTCGAAAAATTTTTTTCCAAAATTTTTTCGAAAATTTTTTTGTAAATTTTTTTTCGAAAATTTTTTTCAAAATTTTTTTCGAAAATTTTTTTTCGAAATTTTTTTCGAAAATTTTTTTGAAAATTTTTTTCGAAAAATTTTTTTGAAAATTTTTTTCGAATATTTTTTTCGAATATTTTTTTGAAAATTTTTTTTGAAAATTTTTTTCAAAATTTTTTTTCGAAATTTTTTTCGAAAATTTTTTTCAATATTTTTTTCGAAAAATTTTTTTCCAAAATTTTTTCGAAAATTTTTTTGAAAATTTTTTTCGAAATTTTTTTTGGAAATTTTTTTTCGAAAATTTTTTTTCGAAAATTTTTTTCAAAATTATTTCTGAAAATTTTTTCGAAAATTTTTTTCAAAATTTTATTCGAATTTTTTTTCGAAAATTTTTTTCAAAATTTTTTTCGAAAAATTTTTTTCCAAAATTTTTTCGAAAATTTTTTTGAAAATTTTTTTCGAAAATTTTTTTGAAAATTTTTTTGAAAATTTTTTTCGAAATTTTTTTTCAAAATTTTTTTCGAAAATTTTTTTTTGGAAATTTTTTTCGAAAATTTTTTTTCAAAATTTTTCTCAAAATTTTTTTTCAAAATTTTTTTTCCAATTTTTTTTTCAAAATTTTTTTCGAAAATTTTTTTTCGAAAATTTTTTTCGTAATTTCTTTCGAAAATTTTTTTCGAAAATTTTTTTTTCGAAAATTTTTTCGAAAATTTTTTTGAAATTTTTTTTCGAAAAATATTTTTGCAAAATTTTTTCGAAATTTTTTTCGAAAATTTTTTTTAAAATTTTTTTCGAAATTTTGTTCGAAAATTTTTTTTATAAATATTTTTTTCGAAAAATTTTTTTCCAAAATTTTTTCGAAAATTTTTTTGAACATTTTTTTCGAAAATTTTTTTTCGAAAATTTTTTTTTCAAAATTTTTTTCGAAAATTTTTTTTCGAAATTTTTTTTGGAAAATTTTTTTGAAAATTTTTTTCGAAAAATGTTTTTGAAAATTTTTTTCGAAAATTTTTTTAAAAATATTTTTCGAAATTTTTTTTCAAAATTTTTTTCAAAATTTTTTTCAAAATTTTTTTCGAAAATTTTTTTAAAAATATTTTTCGAAAATTTTTTTAAAAATTTTTTTCAAATTTTTTTTCGAAATTTCTTTCGAAAATTTTTTTCGAAATTTTTTTCGAAAATTTTTTTCGAAATTTTTTTCGAAAATTTTTTTCGAAATTTTTTTTTCCAAATTTTTTTTCAAAATTGTTTTCGAAAATTTTTTTTCCAAAATTTTTTCAAAATTTTTTTTTGAAATTTTTTTCGAAAATTTTTTTCTATATTTTTTTCGAAAAATTTTTTTCCAAAATTTTCTCGAAAATTTTTTTGAAAATTTTTTTCGAAATTTTTTTTTCAAAATTTTTTTCGAAAATTTTTTTTCGAATTTTTTTTGAAAATATTTTTTGAGAAATTTTTTTTTCAAATTTTTTCGAAAATTTTTTTTCGAAATTTTTTTCGAAAATTTTTTTCAAATTTTTTTTCGAAATTTTTTTCGAAAATTTTTTTCAAAATTTTTTTCAAAATTTTTTTCAATATTTTTTTCGAAAAATTTTTTTCCAAAATATTTTCGAAAATTTTTTTGAAAATTTTTTTTGGAAATTTTTTTTCAAAATTTTTTTCGAAATTTTTTTTTCGAAATTTTTTTCGAAAATTTTTTTCAAATTTTTTTTCGAAATTTTTTTCGAAAATTTTTTTCAAAATTTTTTTTAAAATTTTTTTCCAAAATTTTTTCGAAAATTTTTTTCAAAATTTTTTTCGAAAATTTTTTTTCGAAATTTTTTTCAAAAATTTTTTTCGAAATTTTTTTCGAAAATTTTTTTCAAAATTTTTTTTCCAAATTTTTTTTCAAAATTTTTTGCGAAATTGTTTTTCGAAAATTTTTTTCAAAATTTTTTTCGAAAATTTTTTTTCGAAATTTCTTTCGAAAATTTTTTCGAAAATTTTTTTCGAAAGTTTTTTCGAAAATTTTTTTGAAAATTTCTTTCGAAATTTTTTTTCAAAATTTTTTTCAAAAATTTTTTTTCGAAATTTTTTTCGAAAATTTTTTTCAAAATTTTTTTCGAAAAATTTTTTTTCAAAATTTTTTCGAAATTTTTTTTGAAAATTTTTTTCGAAAATTTTTTTTCGAAAATTTTTTTCAAAATTTTTTTCGAAAATTTTTTTTTGAAATATTTTCGAAAATTTTTTTGAAAATTTTTTTCGAAAAATTTTTTTGAAAATTTTTTTCGAAAATTTTTTTGAAAATTTTTTTCGAAATTTTTTTTCAAAATTTTTTTCGAAAATTTTTTTTCGAAATTTTTTTTCGAAATTTTTTTCGAAAATTTTTTTCAAAATTTTTTTTCTGAATTTTTTTTCAAAATTTTTTTCGAAAATTTTTTTAAAATTTTTTTCGAAAATTTTTTTTCGTAATTTCTTCCGAAAATTTTTTTCGAAAATTTTTTTTCGAAAATTTTTTCGAAAATTTTTTTGAAATTTTTTTTCGAAAAAGTTTTTTGCAAAATTTTTTCTAAATTTTTTTTGAAAATTTTTTTCGAAATTTTTTTCAAAATTTTTTTCAATAATTTTTTTTCCAAATTTTTTTCGAAAATTTTTTTAAAAATTTTTTTCGAAATTTTTTTCGAAAATTTTTTTTCAAAATTTTTTTCGAAAATTTTTTTCGAAATTTTTTTCGAAAATTTTTTCAAAATTTTTTTCGAAAATTTTTTTCGAAATTTTTTTCCAAATTTTTTTTCAAAATTTTTTTCGAAATTTTTTTTTCCAAAATTTTTTCAAAATTTTTTTTCGAAATTTTTTTCAAAAATTTTTTTCCAAATTTTTTTTCCAAATTTTTTTTCAAAATTTTTTTCGAAAATTTTTTTCGAAATTTTTTTTCAAAATTTTTTTCGAAAATTTTTTTTCCAAATTTTTTTTCCAAATTTTATTCGAAAATTTTTTTAAAAATTTTTTTCGAAATTTTTTTCGAAAATTTTTTTTCAAAATGTTTTGCAAAATTTTTTTCGAAAATTTTTTTCAAAATTTTTTTCGAAAATTTTTTTTCGAAATTTCTTTCGAAAATTTTTTTCGAAAATTTTTTTTCGAAAGTTTTTTCGAAAATTTTTTTGAAAATTTTTTTCGAAATTTTTTTTCAAAATTTTTTTCAAAAATTTTTTTTCGAAATTTTTTTCGAAATTTTTTTCGAAAATTTTTTTAAAAATTTTTTTTCTGAATTTTTTTTCAAAATTTTTTTCGAAAATTTTTTTTCGAAAATTTTTTAAAATTTTTTTTCGAAAATTTTTTTTCGTAATTTCTTTCGAAAATTTTTTTCGAAAATTTTTTTTCGAAAATTTTTTCGAAAATTTTTTTGAAATTTTTTTTCGAAAAATATTTTTGCAAAATTTTTTTCGAAAATTTTTTTCAAAATTTTTTTCGAAATTTTGTTCGAAAATTTTTTTAAAAATTTTTTTCGAAAAATTTTTTTCCAAAATTTTTTCGAAAATTTTTTTGAAAATTTTTTAGAAAATTTTTTTTCGAAAATTTTTTTTTCAAAATGTTTTTCGAAATTTTTTTTTCGAAATTTTTTTTGAAAATTTTTTTGAAAATTTTTTTCGAAAAATGTTTTTGAAAATTTTTTTCGAAAATTTTTTTGAAAATATTTTTCGAAATTTTTTTTCAAAATTTTTTTCAAAATTTTTTTCAAAATTTTTTTTCCAAATTTTTTTTCAAAATTTTTTTCGAAAATTTTTTTTCGAAAATTTTTTTAAAAATTTTTTTCGAATTTTTTTTCGAAAATTCTTTCGAAAATTTTTTTCGAAATTTTTTTTCAAAATTGTTTTCGAAAATTTTTTTTAAAATTTTTTTCGAAATTTTTTTCGAAAATTTTTTTCAAAATTTTTTTCGAAAAATTTTTTTCCAAAATTATTTCGAAAATTTTTTTGAAAATTTTTTTTCGAAAATTTTTTTCAAAATTTTTTTCGAAAATTTTTTTTCGAAATTTTTTTCGAAAATTTTTTTGAAAATTTTTTTCGAAAAATTTTTTTGAAAATTTTTTTCGAATATTTTTTTGAAAATTTTTTTTGAAAATTTTTTTTCGAAATTTTTTTCGAAAATTTTTTTCAATATTTTTTTCGAAAAATTTTTTTCCAAAATTTTTTCGAAAATTTTTTTGAAAATTTTTTTCGAAATTTTTTTTAAAAATTTTTTTGATAATTTTTTTGAAAATTTTTTTGAAAATTTTTTTGAAAATTTTTTTCGAAATTTTTTTTCAAATTTTTTTTCAAAATTTTTTTCGAAAATTTTTCTTCAAATATTTTTTCGATAATTTGTTTTTGAAATTTTTTTCGAAAATTTTTTTTCAAAATTTTTTTTCAAAATTTTTTTCGAAAATTTTTTTTCGAAAATTTTTTTCAAAATTTTTTTCGAAAATTTTTTCGAAAATTTTTATTCGAAACTTTTTTTCAAAATATTTTCGAAAATTTTTTTTCGAAATTTTTTTCGAAAATTTTTTTAAAAATTTTTTTCAAAATTTTTTTTCAAAATTTTTTAAAAATTTTTTTTCGAAATTTTTTTTCAAAATTTTTTTCGAAAAATTTTTTTCCAAAATTTTTTCGAAAATTTATTTTCAAATTTATTTCGAAATTTTTTTTCAAATTTTTTTTCGAAATTTTTTTTCATAATTTTTTCGAAATTTTTTTTTCGAAATTTTTTTCGAAAATTTTTTTCGAAAATTTTTTTCGAAATTTTTTTTTTTTAATTTTTTTCCAAAACTTTTTTCGAAAATTTTTTTTCCAAAATTTTTTCGAAAATTTTTTTGAAAATTTATTTCAGTTTTTTTTCAAAATTTTTTTCGAAAATTTTTTTCGAAAAATTTTTTTCCAAAATTTTTTCAAAAATATTTTTGAAATTTTTTTTCGAAACTTTTTTTCAAAATTTTTATCGAAAATATTTTTCAAAATTTTTTTTGGGAAATTTTTTTTGAAAATTTTTTTGAAAATTTTTTTCGAAATTTTTTTTCAAAATTTTTTTCGAAAATTTTTTTTCGAACTCTCTTTTCAAAATTTTTTTCGAAAATTTTTTTTGAAAAATTTTTTTCCAAAATTTTTTCAAAAATATTTTTGAAATTTTTTTTCGAAACTTTTTTTCAAAATTTTTTTCGAAAATATTTTTCAAAATTTTTTTTGGGAAATTTTTTTTCAAATTTTTTTTGAAAATTTTCTTGAAAATTTTTTTCGAAATTTTTTTTCAAATTTTTTTTCCAAAATTTTTTTAAAAATTTTTTTCGAAATTTTTTTTAAAAATTTTTTATGAAAATTTTTTTTCTAAATTTTTTTCGAAATTTTTTTTTCAAAATTTTTTTTGAAATTTTTTTTCGAAAATTTTTTTCCAATTTTTTTTCGAAAACTTTTTTTTGAAATTTTTTTGAAAATTTTTTTGAAAATTTTTTTTGAAAATTGTTTTTGAAAATTTTCTTCCAAAATTTTTTTTCAAAATTTTTTCGAAAATTTTTTTGAAAATTTTTTTCAAAATTTTTTTTCAAAATTTTTTTCCAAAATTTTTTCAAAAATTTTTTTGAAAATTTTTTCGAAATTGTTTTCCAAAATTTTTTTCAAAATTTTTTTCGAAAAATTTTTTTCCAAAAGTTTTTCGAAAATTTTTTTGAAAATTTTTTTACGAAATTTTTTTTTCAGATTTTTTTTTAGAATTTTTTTCATAATTTTTTTCGAAATTTTTTTTTCGAAATTTTTTTCGAAAATTTTTTTCAAAATTTTTTTTCAAAATTTTTTTCGAAAATTTTTTTTCAAAATTTTTTCAAAAATTTTTTTCAAAATTTTTTTTCGAGAATTTTTTTCAAAATTTTTTTCGAAAATTTTTTTCAAAATTTTTTTGAAAATTTTTTTCGAAAAATTTTTTTCCAAATTTTTTTCGACAATTTTTTTGAAAATTTTTTTCGAAATTTTTTTTCAAAATTTTTTCGAAAATTTTTTATCGAAATTTTTTTCGAATATTTTTCGTCGAAATTTTTTTCAAAATTTTTTTTCAAAATTTTTTTTCAAAATTTTTTTTCAAAATTTTTTTTCAAAATTTTTTTCAAAAATTGTTTTTCAAAAATTTTTTTCTAAATTTTTTTCGAAAATTTTTTTTCGAAAATTTTTTTAAAAATTTTTTTCGAATTTTTTTTCGAAAATTCTTTCGAAAATTTTTTTCGAAATTTTTTTTCAAAATTGTTTTCGAAAATTTTTTTTAAAATTTTTTTCGAAATTTTTTTCGAAAATGTTTTTCAAAATTTTTTTCGAAAAATTTTTTTCCAAAATTTTTTCGAAAATTTTTTTGAAAATTTTTTTTCGAAAATTTTTTTCAAAATTTTTTTCGAAAATTTTTTTTCGAAATTTTTTTCGAAAATTTTTTTGAATATTTTTTTCGAAAAATTTTTTTGAAAATTTTTTTCGAATATTTTTTTGAAAATTTTTTTGAAAATTTTTTTTCGAAATTTTTTTCGAAAATTTTTTTCAATATTTTTTTCGAAAAATTTTTTTCCAAAATTTTTTCGAAAATTTTTTTGAAAATTTTTTTCGAAATTTTTTTTAAAAATTTTTTTGATAATTTTTTTGAAAATTTTTTTGAAAATTTTTTTGAAAATTTTTTTCGAAATTTTTTTTCAAATTTTTTTTTAAAATTTTTTTCGAAAATTTTTCTTCAAATATTTTTTCGATAATTTGTTTTTGAAATTTTTTTCGAAAATTTTTTTTCAAAATTTTTTTTCAAAATTTTTTTCGAAAATTTTTTTTCGAAAATTTTTTTCAAAATTTTTTTCGAAAATTTTTTCGAAAATTTTTATTCGAAACTTTTTTTCAAAATATTTTCGAAAATTTTTTTTCGAAATTTTTTTCGAAAATTTTTTTAAAAATTTTTTTCAAAATTTTTTTTCAAAATTTTTTAAAAATTTTTTTTCGAAATTTTTTTTCAAAATTTTTTTCGAAAAATTTTTTTCCAAAATTTTTTCGAAAATTTATTTTCAAATTTATTTCGAAATTTTTTTTCAAATTTTTTTTCGAAATTTTTTTTCATAATTTTTTCGAAATTTTTTTTTCGAAATTTTTTTCGAAAATTTTTTTCGAAAATTTTTTTCGAAATTTTTTTTTTTAAATTTTTTTCCAAAACTTTTTTCGAAAATTTTTTTTCCAAAATTTTTTCGAAAATTTTTTTGAAAATTTATTTCAGTTTTTTTTCAAAATTTTTTTCGAAAATTTTTTTCGAAAAATTTTTTTCCAAAATTTTTTCAAAAATATTTTTGAAATTTTTTTTCGAAACTTTTTTTCAAAATTTTTTTCGAAAATATTTTTCAAAATTTTTTTTGGGAAATTTTTTTTGAAAATTTTTTTGAAAATTTTTTTCGAAATTTTTTTTCAAAATTTTTTTCGAAAATTTTTTTTCGAACTCTCTTTTCAAAATTTTTTTCGAAAATTTTTTTCGAAAAATTTTTTTCCAAAATTTTTTCAAAAATATTTTTGAAATTTTTTTTCGAAACTTTTTTTCAAAATTTTTTTCGAAAATATTTTTCAAAATTTTTTTTGGGAAATTTTTTTTCAAATTTTTTTTGAAAATTTTTTTGAAAATTTTTTTCGAAATTTTTTTTCAAATTTTTTTTCCAAAATTTTTTTTAGAAATTTTTTTCGAAATTTTTTTTAAAATTTTTTTATGAAAATTTTTTTTCTAAATTTTTTTCGAAATTTTTTTTTCAAAATTTTTTTTGAAAATTTTTTTCGAAATTTTTTTTCGAAAATTTTTTTCCAATTTTTTTTCGAAAACTTTTTTTTGAAATTTTTTTGTAAATTTTTTTGAAAATTTTTTTTGAAAATTGTTTTTGAAAATTTTCTTCAAAAATTTTTTTTCAAAATTTTTTCGAAAATTTTTTTGAAAATTTTTTTCAAAATTTTTTTTCAAAATTTTTTTCCAAAATTTTTTCAAAAATTTTTTTGAAAATTTTTTCGAAATTGTTTTCCAAAATTTTTTTCAAAATTTTTTTCGAAAAATTTTTTTCCAAAAGTTTTTCGAAAATTTTTTTGAAAATTTTTTTACGAAATTTTTTTTTCAAATTTTTTTTTAGAATTTTTTTCATAATTTTTTTCGAAATTTTTTTTTCGAAATTTTTTTCGAAAATTTTTTTCAAAATTTTTTTTCAAAATTTTTTTCGAAAATTTTTTTTCAAAATTTTTTCAAAAATTTTTTTCAAAATTTTTTTTCGAGAATTTTTTTCAAAATTTTTTTCGAAAATTTTTTTCAAAATTTTTTTGAAAATTTTTTTCGAAAAATTTTTTTCCAAATTTTTTTCGACAATTTTTTTGAAAATTTTTTTCGAAATTTTTTTTCAAAATTTTTTCGAAAATTTTTTATCGAAATTTTTTTCGAATATTTTTCGTCGAAATTTTTTTCAAAATTTTTTTTCAAAATTTTTTTTCAAAATTTTTTTTCAAAATTTTTTTTCAAAATTTTTTTTCAAAATTTTTTTTCAAAATTTTTTTCAAAAATTGTTTTTCAAAAATTTTTTTCTAAATTATTTTCGAAAATTTTTTTTCAAAATTTTTTTCGGAAATTTTTATCGAAAATTTTTTTTGGAAATTTTTTATCGAAAATCTTTTTCAAAATTTTTTTCGAAAATTTTTTTTCGAAATTTTTTTCGAAATTTTTTTTTCGAAAATTTTTTTCTAAATTTTTTTTGAAAATTTTTTGTCGAAATTTTTTTCGAAAATTATTTTAAAAATTTTTTTCGAAAATTTTTTTTCGAAATTTTTTTTCAAAATTTTTTTCCAAAATTTTTTTTCGAAAATTTTTTTCAAAATTTTTTTCGAAAATTTTTTTTCGATCTTTATTTCGAAAATTTTTTTGAAAATTTTTTTTGAAAAATTTTTTTCTAAATTTTTTGACAATTTTTTTGAAAATTTTTTTCGAAATTTTTTTTCAAAATTTTTTATCGAAATTTTTTTCGAAAATTTTTTATCGAAATTTTTTTCGAAAATTTTTCTTCGAAATTTTTTTCGAAATTTTTTTTCAAAAGTTTTTTCGAAATTTTTTTTCAAAAGTTTTTTCGAAATTTTTTTTCAAAATTTTTTTCCAAAATATTTTCGAAAATTTTTTTGAAAATTTTTTTTGGAAATTTTTTTTCAAAATTTTTTTCGAAATTTTTTTTTCGAAATTTTTTTCAAAAATTTTTTTCAAATTTTTTTTCGAAATTTTTTTCGAAAATTTTTTTCAAAATTTTTTTTAAAATTTTTTTCCAAAATTTTTTCGAAAATTTTTTTCAAAATTTTTTTCGAAAATTTTTTTTCGAAATTTTTTTCAAAAATTTTTTTCGAAATTTTTTTCGAAAATTTTTTTCAAAATTTTTTTTCCAAATTTTTTTTCAAAATTTTTTGCGAAATTGTTTTTCGAAAATTTTTTTCAAAATTTTTTTCGAAATTTTTTTTTCGAAATTTCTTTCGAAAATTTTTTCGAAAATTTTTTTCGAAAGTTTTTTCGAAAATTTTTTTGAAAATTTCTTTCGAAATTTTTTTTCAAAATTTTTTTCAAAAATTTTTTTTCGAAATTTTTTTCGAAAATTTTTTTCAAAATTTTTTTCGAAAAATTTTTTTTCAAAATTTTTTCGAAATTTTTTTTGAAAATTTTTTTCGAAAATTTTTTTTCGAAAATTTTTTTCAAAATTTTTTTCGAAAATTTTTTTTTGAAATATTTTCGAAAATTTTTTTGAAAATTTTTTTCGAAAAATTTTTTTGAAAATTTTTTTCGAAAATTTTTTTGAAAATTTTTTTCGAAATTTTTTTTCAAAATTTTTTTCGAAAATTTTTTTTCGAAATTTTTTTTCGAAATTTTTTTCGAAAATTTTTTTCAAAATTTTTTTTCTGAATTTTTTTTCAAAATTTTTTTCGAAAATTTTTTTAAAATTTTTTTCGAAAATTTTTTTTCGTAATTTCTTCCGAAAATTTTTTTCGAAAATTTTTTTTCGAAAATTTTTTCGAAAATTTTTTCGAAAATTTTTTTGAAATTTTTTTTCGAAAAAGTTTTTTGCAAAATTTTTTCTAAATTTTTTTTGAAAATTTTTTTCGAAATTTTTTTCAAAATTTTTTTCAATAATTTTTTTTCCAAATTTTTTTCGAAAATTTTTTTAAAAATTTTTTTCGAAATTTTTTTCGAAAATTTTTTTTCAAAATTTTTTTCGAAAATTTTTTTCGAAATTTTTTTCGAAAATTTTTTCAAAATTTTTTTCGAAAATTTTTTTCGAAATTTTTTTCCAAATTTTTTTTCAAAATTTTTTTCGAAATTTTTTTTTCCAAAATTTTTTTCAAAATTTTTTTTCGAAATTTTTTTCAAAAATTTTTTTCCAAATTTTTTTTCCAAATTTTTTTTCAAAATTTTTTTCGAAAATTTTTTTCGAAATTTTTTTTCAAAATTTTTTTCGAAAATTTTTTTTCCAAATTTTTTTTCCAAATTTTATTCGAAAATTTTTTTAAAAATTTTTTTCGAAATTTTTTTCGAAAATTTTTTTTCAAAATGTTTTGCAAAATTTTTTTCGAAAATTTTTTTCAAAATTTTTTTCGAAAATTTTTTTTCGAAATTTCTTTCGAAAATTTTTTTCGAAAATTTTTTTTCGAAAGTTTTTTCGAAAATTTTTTTGAAAATTTTTTTCGAAATTTTTTTTCAAAATTTTTTTCAAAAATTTTTTTTCGAAATTTTTTTCGAAATTTTTTTCGAAAATTTTTTTAAAAATTTTTTTTCTGAATTTTTTTTCAAAATTTTTTTCGAAAATATTTTTTCGAAAATTTTTTAAAATTTTTTTTCGAAAATTTTTTTTCGTAATTTCTTTCGAAAATTTTTTTCGAAAATTTTTTTTCGAAAATTTTTTCGAAAATTTTTTTGAAATTTTTTTTCGAAAAATATTTTTGCAAAATTTTTTTCGAAAATTTTTTTCAAAATTTTTTTCGAAATTTTGTTCGAAAATTTTTTTAAAAATTTTTTTCGAAAAATTTTTTTCCAAAATTTTTTCGAAAATTTTTTTGAAAATTTTTTAGAAAATTTTTTTTCGAAAATTTTTTTTTCAAAATGTTTTTCGAAATTTTTTTTTCGAAATTTTTTTTGAAAATTTTTTTGAAAATTTTTTTCGAAAAATGTTTTTGAAAATTTTTTTCGAAAATTTTTTTGAAAATATTTTTCGAAATTTTTTTTCAAAATTTTTTTCAAAATTTTTTTCAAAATTTTTTTTCCAAATTTTTTTTCAAAATTTTTTTCGAAAATTTTTTTTCGAAAATTTTTTTAAAAATTTTTTTCGAATTTTTTTTCGAAAATTCTTTCGAAAATTTTTTTCGAAATTTTTTTTCAAAATTGTTTTCGAAAATTTTTTTTAAAATTTTTTTCGAAATTTTTTTCGAAAATTTTTTTCAAAATTTTTTTCGAAAAATTTTTTTCCAAAATTTTTTCGAAAATTTTTTTGAAAATTTTTTTTCGAAAATTTTTTTCAAAATTTTTTTCGAAAATTTTTTTTCGAAATTTTTTTCGAAAATTTTTTTGAAAATTTTTTTCGAAAAATTTTTTTGAAAATTTTTTTCGAATATTTTTTTGAAAATTTTTTTTGAAAATTTTTTTTCGAAATTTTTTTCGAAAATTTTTTTCAATATTTTTTTCGAAAAATTTTTTTCCAAAATTTTTTCGAAAATTTTTTTGAAAATTTTTTTCGAAATTTTTTTTAAAAATTTTTTTGATAATTTTTTTGAAAATTTTTTTGAAAATTTTTTTGAAAATTTTTTTCGAAATTTTTTTTCAAATTTTTTTTCAAAATTTTTTTCGAAAATTTTTCTTCAAATATTTTTTCGATAATTTGTTTTTGAAATTTTTTTCGAAAATTTTTTTTCAAAATTTTTTTTCAAAATTTTTTTCGAAAATTTTTTTTCGAAAATTTTTTTCAAAATTTTTTTCGAAAATTTTTTCGAAAATTTTTATTCGAAACTTTTTTTCAAAATATTTTCGAAAATTTTTTTTCGAAATTTTTTTCGAAAATTTTTTTAAAAATTTTTTTCAAAATTTTTTTTCAAAATTTTTTAAAAATTTTTTTTCGAAATTTTTTTTCAAAATTTTTTTCGAAAAATTTTTTTCCAAAATTTTTTCGAAAATTTATTTTCAAATTTATTTCGAAATTTTTTTTCAAATTTTTTTTCGAAATTTTTTTTCATAATTTTTTCGAAATTTTTTTTTCGAAATTTTTTTCGAAAATTTTTTTCGAAAATTTTTTTCGAAATTTTTTTTTTTAAATTTTTTTCCAAAACTTTTTTCGAAAATTTTTTTTCCAAAATTTTTTCGAAAATTTTTTTGAAAATTTATTTCAGTTTTTTTTCAAAATTTTTTTCGAAAATTTTTTTCGAAAAATTTTTTTCCAAAATTTTTTCAAAAATATTTTTGAAATTTTTTTTCGAAACTTTTTTTCAAAATTTTTATCGAAAATATTTTTCAAAATTTTTTTTGGGAAATTTTTTTTGAAAATTTTTTTGAAAATTTTTTTCGAAATTTTTTTTCAAAATTTTTTTCGAAAATTTTTTTTCGAACTCTCTTTTCAAAATTTTTTTCGAAAATTTTTTTCGAAAAATTTTTTTCCAAAATTTTTTCAAAAATATTTTTGAAATTTTTTTTCGAAACTTTTTTTCAAAATTTTTTTCGAAAATATTTTTCAAAATTTTTTTTGGGAAATTTTTTTTCAAATTTTTTTTGAAAATTTTCTTGAAAATTTTTTTCGAAATTTTTTTTCAAATTTTTTTTCCAAAATTTTTTTAAAAATTTTTTTCGAAATTTTTTTTAAAAATTTTTTATGAAAATTTTTTTTCTAAATTTTTTTCGAAATTTTTTTTTCAAAATTTTTTTTGAAAATTTTTTTCGAAATTTTTTTTCGAAAATTTTTTTCCAATTTTTTTTCGAAAATTTTTTATCGAAATTTTTTTCGAAAATTTTTCTTCGAAATTTTTTTCGAAATTTTTTTTCAAAAGTTTTTTCGAAATTTTTTTTCAAAAGTTTTTTCGAAATTTTTTTTCAAAATTTTTTTCCAAAATATTTTCGAAAATTTTTTTGAAAATTTTTTTTGGAAATTTTTTTTCAAAATTTTTTTCGAAATTTTTTTTTCGAAATTTTTTTCAAAAATTTTTTTCAAATTTTTTTTCGAAATTTTTTTCGAAAATTTTTTTCAAAATTTTTTTTAAAATTTTTTTCCAAAATTTTTTCGAAAATTTTTTTCAAAATTTTTTTCGAAAATTTTTTTTCGAAATTTTTTTCAAAAATTTTTTTCGAAATTTTTTTCGAAAATTTTTTTCAAAATTTTTTTTCCAAATTTTTTTTCAAAATTTTTTGCGAAATTGTTTTTCGAAAATTTTTTTCAAAATTTTTTTCGAAAATTTTTTTTCGAAATTTCTTTCGAAAATTTTTTCGAAAATTTTTTTCGAAAGTTTTTTCGAAAATTTTTTTGAAAATTTCTTTCGAAATTTTTTTTCAAAATTTTTTTCAAAAATTTTTTTTCGAAATTTTTTTCGAAAATTTTTTTCAAAATTTTTTTCGAAAAATTTTTTTTCAAAATTTTTTCGAAATTTTTTTTGAAAATTTTTTTCGAAAATTTTTTTTCGAAAATTTTTTTCAAAATTTTTTTCGAAAATTTTTTTTTGAAATATTTTCGAAAATTTTTTTGAAAATTTTTTTCGAAAAATTTTTTTGAAAATTTTTTTCGAAAATTTTTTTGAAAATTTTTTTCGAAATTTTTTTTCAAAATTTTTTTCGAAAATTTTTTTTCGAAATTTTTTTTCGAAATTTTTTTCGAAAATTTTTTTCAAAATTTTTTTTCTGAATTTTTTTTCAAAATTTTTTTCGAAAATTTTTTTAAAATTTTTTTCGAAAATTTTTTTTCGTAATTTCTTCCGAAAATTTTTTTCGAAAATTTTTTTTCGAAAATTTTTTCGAAAATTTTTTCGAAAATTTTTTTGAAATTTTTTTTCGAAAAAGTTTTTTGCAAAATTTTTTCTAAATTTTTTTTGAAAATTTTTTTCGAAATTTTTTTCAAAATTTTTTTCAATAATTTTTTTTCCAAATTTTTTTCGAAAATTTTTTTAAAAATTTTTTTCGAAATTTTTTTCGAAAATTTTTTTTCAAAATTTTTTTCGAAAATTTTTTTCGAAATTTTTTTCGAAAATTTTTTCAAAATTTTTTTCGAAAATTTTTTTCGAAATTTTTTTCCAAATTTTTTTTCAAAATTTTTTTCGAAATTTTTTTTTCCAAAATTTTTTCAAAATTTTTTTTCGAAATTTTTTTCAAAAATTTTTTTCCAAATTTTTTTTCCAAATTTTTTTTCAAAATTTTTTTCGAAAATTTTTTTCGAAATTTTTTTTCAAAATTTTTTTCGAAAATTTTTTTTCCAAATTTTTTTTCCAAATTTTATTCGAAAATTTTTTTAAAAATTTTTTTCGAAATTTTTTTCGAAAATTTTTTTTCAAAATGTTTTGCAAAATTTTTTTCGAAAATTTTTTTCAAAATTTTTTTCGAAAATTTTTTTTCGAAATTTCTTTCGAAAATTTTTTTCGAAAATTTTTTTTCGAAAGTTTTTTCGAAAATTTTTTTGAAAATTTTTTTCGAAATTTTTTTTCAAAATTTTTTTCAAAAATTTTTTTTCGAAATTTTTTTCGAAATTTTTTTCGAAAATTTTTTTAAAAATTTTTTTTCTGAATTTTTTTTCAAAATTTTTTTCGAAAATATTTTTTCGAAAATTTTTTAAAATTTTTTTTCGAAAATTTTTTTTCGTAATTTCTTTCGAAAATTTTTTTCGAAAATTTTTTTTCGAAAATTTTTTCGAAAATTTTTTTGAAATTTTTTTTCGAAAAATATTTTTGCAAAATTTTTTTCGAAAATTTTTTTCAAAATTTTTTTCGAAATTTTGTTCGAAAATTTTTTTAAAAATTTTTTTCGAAAAATTTTTTTCCAAAATTTTTTCGAAAATTTTTTTGAAAATTTTTTAGAAAATTTTTTTTCGAAAATTTTTTTTTCAAAATGTTTTTCGAAATTTTTTTTTCGAAATTTTTTTTGAAAATTTTTTTGAAAATTTTTTTCGAAAAATGTTTTTGAAAATTTTTTTCGAAAATTTTTTTGAAAATATTTTTCGAAATTTTTTTTCAAAATTTTTTTCAAAATTTTTTTCAAAATTTTTTTTCCAAATTTTTTTTCAAAATTTTTTTCGAAAATTTTTTTTCGAAAATTTTTTTAAAAATTTTTTTCGAATTTTTTTTCGAAAATTCTTTCGAAAATTTTTTTCGAAATTTTTTTTCAAAATTGTTTTCGAAAATTTTTTTTAAAATTTTTTTCGAAATTTTTTTCGAAAATTTTTTTCAAAATTTTTTTCGAAAAATTTTTTTCCAAAATTTTTTCGAAAATTTTTTTGAAAATTTTTTTTCGAAAATTTTTTTCAAAATTTTTTTCGAAAATTTTTTTTCGAAATTTTTTTCGAAAATTTTTTTGAAAATTTTTTTCGAAAAATTTTTTTGAAAATTTTTTTCGAATATTTTTTTGAAAATTTTTTTTGAAAATTTTTTTTCGAAATTTTTTTCGAAAATTTTTTTCAATATTTTTTTCGAAAAATTTTTTTCCAAAATTTTTTCGAAAATTTTTTTGAAAATTTTTTTCGAAATTTTTTTTAAAAATTTTTTTGATAATTTTTTTGAAAATTTTTTTGAAAATTTTTTTGAAAATGTTTTTCGAAATTTTTTTTCAAATTTTTTTTCAAAATTTTTTTCGAAAATTTTTCTTCAAATATTTTTTCGATAATTTGTTTTTGAAATTTTTTTCGAAAATTTTTTTTCAAAATTTTTTTTCAAAATTTTTTTCGAAAATTTTTTTTCGAAAATTTTTTTCAAAATTTTTTTCGAAAATTTTTTCGAAAATTTTTATTCGAAACTTTTTTTCAAAATATTTTCGAAAATTTTTTTTCGAAATTTTTTTCGAAAATTTTTTTAAAAATTTTTTTCAAAATTTTTTTTCAAAATTTTTTAAAAATTTTTTTTCGAAATTTTTTTTCAAAATTTTTTTCGAAAAATTTTTTTCCAAAATTTTTTCGAAAATTTATTTTCAAATTTATTTCGAAATTTTTTTTCAAATTTTTTTTCGAAATTTTTTTTCATAATTTTTTCGAAATTTTTTTTTCGAAATTTTTTTCGAAAATTTTTTTCGAAAATTTTTTTCGAAATTTTTTTTTTTAAATTTTTTTCCAAAACTTTTTTCGAAAATTTTTTTTCCAAAATTTTTTCGAAAATTTTTTTGAAAATTTATTTCAGTTTTTTTTCAAAATTTTTTTCGAAAATTTTTTTCGAAAAATTTTTTTCCAAAATTTTTTCAAAAATATTTTTGAAATTTTTTTTCGAAACTTTTTTTCAAAATTTTTATCGAAAATATTTTTCAAAATTTTTTTTGGGAAATTTTTTTTGAAAATTTTTTTGAAAATTTTTTTCGAAATTTTTTTTCAAAATTTTTTTCGAAAATTTTTTTTCGAACTCTCTTTTCAAAATTTTTTTCGAAAATTTTTTTCGAAAAATTTTTTTCCAAAATTTTTTCAAAAATATTTTTGAAATTTTTTTTCGAAACTTTTTTTCAAAATTTTTTTCGAAAATATTTTTCAAAATTTTTTTTGGGAAATTTTTTTTCAAATTTTTTTTGAAAATTTTCTTGAAAATTTTTTTCGAAATTTTTTTTCAAATTTTTTTTCCAAAATTTTTTTAAAAATTTTTTTCGAAATTTTTTTTAAAAATTTTTTATGAAAATTTTTTTTCTAAATTTTTTTCGAAATTTTTTTTTCAAAATTTTTTTTGAAAATTTTTTTCGAAATTTTTTTTCGAAAATTTTTTTCCAATTTTTTTTCGAAAACTTTTTTTTGAAATTTTTTTGAAAATTTTTTTGAAAATTTTTTTTGAAAATTGTTTTTGAAAATTTTCTTCCAAAATTTTTTTTCAAAATTTTTTCGAAAATTTTTTTGAAAATTTTTTTCAAAATTTTTTTTCAAAATTTTTTTCCAAAATTTTTTCAAAAATTTTTTTGAAAATTTTTTCGAAATTGTTTTCCAAAATTTTTTTCAAAATTTTTTTCGAAAAATTTTTTTCCAAAAGTTTTTCGAAAATTTTTTTGAAAATTTTTCTACGAAATTTTTTTTTCAAATTTTTTTTTAGAATTTTTTTCATAATTTTTTTCGAAATTTTTTTTTCGAAATTTTTTTCGAAAATTTTTTTCAAAATTTTTTTTCAAAATTTTTTTCGAAAATTTTTTTTCAAAATTTTTTCAAAAATTTTTTTCAAAATTTTTTTTCGAGAATTTTTTTCAAAATTTTTTTCGAAAATTTTTTTCAAAATTTTTTTGAAAATTTTTTTCGAAAAATTTTTTTCCAAATTTTTTTCGACAATTTTTTTGAAAATTTTTTGTCGAAATTTTTTTCGAAAATTATTTTAAAAATTTTTTTCGAAAATTTTTTTTCGAAATTTTTTTTCAAAATTTTTTTCCAAAATTTTTTTTCGAAAATTTTTTTCAAAATTTTTTTCGAAAATTTTTTTTCGATCTTTATTTCGAAAATTTTTTTGAAAATTTTTTTTGAAAAATTTTTTTCTAAATTTTTTGACAATTTTTTTGAAAATTTTTTTCGAAATTTTTTTTCAAAATTTTTTATCGAAATTTTTTTCGAAAATTTTTTATCGAAATTTTTTTCGAAAATTTTTCTTCGAAATTTTTTTCGAAATTTTTTTTCAAAAGTTTTTTCGAAATTTTTTTTCAAAATTTTTTTTCAAAATTTTTTTCGAAAATTGTTTTTCAAAAATTTTTTTTTAAATTTTTTTTCGAAATTTTTTTCGAAAATTTTTTTTCTAAATTTTGTTCGAAAATTTTTTTCCAAAATTTTTTTTCGAAAATTTTTTTCAAAATTTTTTTCGAAAATGTTTTTTCGAAATTTTTTTCGAAAATTTTTTAGAAAATTTTTTTCGAAAAAATTTTGGAAAATTATTTTAAAAATTATTTTCGAAATTTTTTTTCAAAATTTTTTTTGAAAATTTTTTCGAAATTTTTTTTCAAAATATTTTTCGAAAATTTTTTTCCGAAATTCTTTTCGAAAATTTTTTTCAAAATTTTTTCGAAATTTTTTTCCAAAATTTTTTTCAAAATTTTTTTCTAAAAATTTTTTTTCAAAATTTTTTCGAAAATTTTTTTGAAAATTTTTTTACGACATTTTTTTTTCAAATTTTTTTTCGAAATTTTTTTCATAATTTTTTTCGCAATTTTTTTTTCGAATTTTTTTTCGAAACTTTTTTTGAAAATTTTTTCCAAAATTTTTTTTTCCAAAATTTTTTCGGAAGATTTTTTAAAAATTTTTTCAAAATTTTTCTTCAAAAATTTTTTCGAAAATTTTTTTTCGAAATTTTTTTTCGAAATTTTTTTTCAAAGATTTTTTTCGAAAATTTTTTTCGAAAATTTTTTTTCGAAAATTTTTTTCAAAATTTTTTTGAAAATTTTTTTTTTAAATTTTTATCGAAACATTTTTTTCCAAAATTTTTTCGAAAATTTTTTTCGTAAATTTTTTATCGAAATTTTTATCGAAAATTTTTTTCAAATTTTTTTTCGAAATTTTTTTCGAAATTTTTTTTTCGAAATTTTTTTCGAAATTTTTTTCGAAAATTTTTTTCAAAACTTTTTTCAAAATTTTTTTCGAAATTTTTTTTTTAAATTTTTTTCAAAAATTTTTTTCGAAATTTTTTTTCAGAACTTTTTTCAAAATTTTTTTCGTAAATTTTTTTTCGAAATTTTTTACGAAATTTTTTTTTCGAAAATTTTTTTCAAAATTTTTTTCGAAAATGTTTTTCGAAATTTTTTTCGAAAATTTTTTAGAAAATTTATTTCGAAAAATTTTCTTCCCAAATTTTTTCGAAAATTTTTTTGAAAATGTTTTTCGAAATTTTTTTTTCAAAATTTTTTTCGAAAATTTTTTTTCGAAATTTTTTTCGAAAATTTTTTTTGGAAATTTTTTTCCAAAATTTTTTCGAAAATCTTTTTGAAAATTTTTTTCGAAATATTTTTTCAAAATTTTTTTCAAAAATTTTTTTTCCAAATTTTTTTCGAAAATTTTTTAAAAAATTTTTTTCGAAATTTTTTTCGAAAATTTTTTTTCAAAATTTTTTTCGAAATTTTTTTCAAAATTTTTTCGAAATTTTTTTTCAAAATTTTTTTCGAAAATTTTTTTTCGAAATGTTTTTCGAAAATTTTTTTCAAAATTTTTTTCGAATTTTTTTCGAAAATTTTTTTCGAAATTTTTTTTTCAAAATTTTTTTTCGAAATTTTTTTCGAAAATTTCTTTTCGAAATTTTTTTCGAAAATTTCTTTTCGAAATTTTTTTCGAAAATTTTTTTCAAAATTTCTTTTCCAAATTTTTTTTCAAAATTTTTTGCGAAAATGTTTTTCGAAAATTTTTTTCAAAATTTTTTTCGAAAATTTTTTTTCGAAATTTCTTTCGAAAATTTTTTTCAAAAATTTCTTTTCGAAATTTTTTTCGAAAATTTTTTTCAAAATTTTTTTCGAAAAATTTTTTCGAAAATTTTTTTTCGAAAATTTTTTTCAAAATTTTTTTCGAAAATTTTTTTTTGAAATTTTTTTCGAAAATTTTTTTGAAAATTTTTTTCGTAAAATTTTTTTGAAAATTTTTTTCGAAAATTTTTTTGAAAATTTTTTTCGAAATTTTTTTTCAAAATTTTTTTCGAAAATTTTTTTTCGAAATTTTTTTTTCGAAATTTTTTTCGAAAATTTTTTTCAAAATTTTTTTTCTGAATTTTTTTTAAAAATTTTTTTCGACATTTTTTAAAAATTTTTTTCGAAAATTTTTTTTCGTAATTTCTTCCGAAAATTTTTTTCGAAAATTTTTTTTCGAAAATTTTTTCGAAAATTTTTTTGAAATTTTTTTTCGAAAATGTTTTTTGCAAAATTTTTTCTAAATTTTTTTTGAAAATTTTTTTCGAAATTTTTTTCAAAATTTTTTTCAAAATTTTTTTCGAAAATTTTTTTCGAAAAATTTTTCGAAAATTTTTTTCAAAATTTTTTTCGAAAATTTTTTTCGAAATTTTTTTGGAAAATTTTTTTTCGAAATTTTTTTCGAAAATTTTTTTCAAAATTTTTTTCGAAATTTTTTTCGAAAATTTTTTTCGAAATTTTTTTCCAAATTTTTTTTCAAAATTTTTTTCGAAATTTTTTTTTCCAAAATTTTTTACAAAATTTTTTTTCGAAATTTTTTTCAAAATTTTTTTTCCAAATTTTTTTTCAAAATTTTTTTTCAAAATTTTTTTCGAAAATTTTTTTCGAAATTTTTTTTCAAAATTTATTTCAAAAATTTTTTTTCCAAATTTTTTTTCCAAATTTTATTCGAAAATTTTTTTAAAAATTTTTTTCGAAATTTTTTTCGAAAATTTTTTTTCAAAATTTTTTGCGAAAATTTTTTTCGAAAATTTTTTTCAAAATTTTTTTCGAAAATTTTTTTTCGAAATTTCTTTCGAAAATTTTTTTCGAAAATTTTTTTTCGAAAGTTTTTTCGAAAATTTTCTTGAAAATTTTTTTCGAAATATTTTTTCAAAATTTTTTTCAAAAATTTTTTTTCGAAATTTTTTTCGAAATTTTTTTCGAAAATTTTTTCGAAAATTTTTTGAAATTTTTTTTCGAAAAATATTTTTGCAAAATTTTTTCGAAATTTTTTTCGAAAATTTTTTTCAAAATTTTTTTTGAAATTTTGTTCGAAAATTTTTTTAAAAATTTTTTTCGAAAAATTTTTTTCCAAAATTTTTTCGAAAATTTTTTTGAACATTTTTTTCGAAAATTTTTTTTCGAAAATTTTTTTTTCAAAATTTTTTTCGAAAATTTTTTTTCGAAATTTTTTTCGCAAATTTTTTTTCAAAATTTTTTGCGAAAATGTTTTTCGAAAATTTTTTTTCGAAATTTCTTTCGAAAATTTTTTTCGAAAGTTTTTTCGAAAATTTTTTTCGAAAGTTTTTTCGAAAATTTTTTTGAAAATTTCTTTCGAAATTTTTTTTCAAAATTTTTTTCAAAAATTTTTTTTCGAAATTTTTTTCGAAAATTTTTTCAAATTTTTTTTTGAAATTTTTTTCGAAAATTTTTTTCAAAATTTTTTTCGAAAAATTTTTTTCCAAAATTTTTTCGAAAATTTTTTTGTAAATTTTTTTCGAAAATTTTTTTTCGAAAATTTTTTAAAATTTTTTTTCGAAATTTTTTTTTCGTAATTTCTTTCGAAAATTTTTTTCGAAAATTTTTTTTCGAAAATTTTTTCGAAAATTTTTTTGAAATTTTTTTTCGAAAATTTTTTTTCGAAAATTTTTTTCAAAATTATTTCTGAAAATTTTTTCGAAAATTTTTTTCAAAATTTTATTCGAATTTTTTTTCGAAAATTTTTTTCAAACTTTTTTTCGAAAAATTTTTTTCCAAAATTTTTTCGAAAATTTTTTTGAAAATTTTTTTCGAAAATTTTTTTGAAAATTTTTTTGAAAATTTTTTTCGAAATTTTTTTTCAAAATTTTTTTCGAAAATTTTTTTTGGAAATTTTTTTCGAAAATTTTTTTCAAAATTTTTTTTCAAAATTTTTTTTCCAATTTTTTTTTCAAAATTTTTTTCGAAAATTTTTTTTCGAAAATTTTTTTTCGTAATTTCTTTCGAAAATTTTTTTCGAAAATTTTTTTTCGAAAATTTTTTCGAAAATTTTTTTGAAATTTTTTTTCGAAAAATATTTTTGCAAAATTTTTTCGAAATTTTTTTCGAAAATTTTTTTCAAAATTTTTTTCGAAAAATTTTTTCGAAAATTTTTTTTCGAAAATTTTTTTCAAAATTTTTTTCGAAAATTTTTTTTTGAAATTTTTTTCGAAAATTTTTTTGAAAATTTTTTTCGTAAAATTTTTTTGAAAATTTTTTTCGAAAATTTTTTTGAAAATTTTTTTCGAAATTTTTTTTCAAAATTTTTTTCGAAAATTTTTTTTCGAATTTTTTTTGAAAATATTTTTTGAGAAATTTTTTTTTCAAATTTTTTCGAAAATTTTTTTTCGAAATTTTTTTCGAAAATTTTTTTCAAATTTTTTTTCGAAATTTTTTTCGAAAATTTTTTTCAAAATTTTTTTCAAAATTTTTTTCAATATTTTTTTCGAAAAATTTTTTTCCAAAATATTTTCGAAAATTTTTTTGAAAATTTTTCTTGGAAATTTTTTTTCAAAATTTTTTTCGAAATTTTTTTTTCGAAATTTTTTTCGAAAATTTTTTTCAAATTTTTTTTCGAAATTTTTTTCGAAAATTTTTTTCAAAATTTTTTTCAAAATTTTTTTCCAAAATTTTTTCGAAAATTTTTTTCAAAATTTTTTTCGAAAATTTTTTTTCGAAATTTTTTTCAAAAATTTTTTTTCGAAATTTTTTTCGAAAATTTTTTTCAAAATTTTTTTTCCAAATTTTTTTTCAAAATTTTTTGCGAAATTGTTTTTCGAAAATTTTTTTCAAAATTTTTTTCGAAAATTTTTTTTCGAAATTTCTTTCGAAAATTTTTTCGAAAATTTTTTTCGAAAGTTTTTTCGAAAATTTTTTTGAAAATTTCTTTCGAAATTTTTTTTCAAAATTTTTTTCAAAAATTTTTTTTCGAAATTTTTTTCGAAAATTTTTTTCAAAATTTTTTTCGAAAAATTTTTTTTCAAAATTTTTTCGAAATTTGTTTTGAAAATTTTTTTCGAAAATTTTTTTTCGAAAATTTTTTTCAAAATTTTTTTCGAAAATTTTTTTTTGAAATATTTTCGAAAATTTTTTTCAAAATTTTTTTCGAAAAATTTTTTTCCAAAATTTTTTCGAAAATTTTTTTGAAAATTTTTTTTCGAAAATTTTTTTGAAAATTTTTTTCGAAAATTTTATTTCGAAATTTTTTTCGAAAATTTTTTGAAAATTTTTTTCGAAAAATTTTTTCGAAAATTTTTTTCGAATATTTTTCTGAAAATTTTTTTTCAAAAATTTTTTCAAAATTTTTTTTCGAAATTTTTTTCGAAAATTTTTTTCAATATTTTTTTCGAAAAATTTTTTTCCAAAATTTTGTCGAAAATATTTTTGAAAATTTTTTTCGAAATTTTTTTCGAAAATTTTTTTTCGAAAATTTTTTTCAAAATTATTTCTGAAAATTTTTTCGAAAATTTTTTTAAAATTTTTTTTCGAAATTTTATTTCAAAATTTTTTTTGAAAATTTTTTTCCAAAATTTTTTCGAAACTTTTTTCAAAATTTTTTTTCAAAATTTTTTTCGAAATTTTTTTTTCGAAATTTTTTTCGAAAATTTTTTTCAAAATTTTTTTCCACAATTTTTTCGAAAATTTTTTTGAAAATTTTTTTCGAAAATTTTTTTTCGAAATTTTTTTCAAAATTTTTTTTGAAATATTTTTTTCGAAAAATTTTTTTGAAATTTTTTTTCGAAAATTTTTTTGAAAATTTTTTTCGAAATTTTTTTTTCGAAATTTTTTTCGAAAATTTTTTTCAAAATTTTTTTTCCAAATTTTTTTTAAAAATTTTTTTGGAAATTTTTTTTTCAAAATTTTCTTCAAAATTTTTTTCGAAAATTTTTTTGCGAAAATTTTTTTTCGAAATTTCTTTCGAAAATTTTTTTCGAAAATTTTTTTCGAAATTTTTTTTCAAAATTTTTTTCGAAAATTTTTTTTCGAAATTTTTTTCGAAAATTTTTTTCGAAATTTTTTTCGAAATTTTGTTCGAAAATTTTTTTAAAAATTTTTTTCGAAAAATTTTTTTCCAAAATTTTTTCGAAATTTTTTTTGAAAACTTTTTTCGAAAATTTTTTTTCGAAAATTTTTTTCAAAATTTTTTTCGAAAATTTTTTTTCGAAATTTTTTTTCGAACATTTTTTTGAAAATTTTTTTCAAAAAATTTTTTTAAAAATTTTTTTGAAAACTTTTTTCGAAATTTTTTTTTTCAAAATTTTTTTCAAAATTTTTTTTCAAAATTTTTTTCAAAATTTTTTTCGAAAATTTTTTTTCGAAATTTTTTTCGAAAATTTTTTTTCCAAATTTTTTTTCAAAATTTTTTTCGAAAATTTTTTTTCAAAAATTTTTTTCAAAAATTTTTTTCGAATTTTTTTTCGAAATTTCTTTCGAAAATTTTTTTCGAAATTTTTTTTCAAAATTTTTTTCGAAAATTTTTTTTCGAAATTTTTTTCGAAAATTTTTTTCAAAATTTTTTACGAAATTTTTTTCGAAAATTTTTTTCAAAATTTTTTTCGAAAAATTTCTTTCCAAAATTTTTTCGAAAATTTTTTTGAAAATTTTTTTTCGAAAATTTTTTTCAAAATTTTTTTCGAATATTTTTTTGAAATTTTTTTTTCCAAAATTTTTTCAAAATTTTTTTCGAAATTTTTTTCGAAAATGTTTTTTCGAAAATTTTTTTTCGAAAATTTTTTTCAAAATTATTTCTGAAAATGTTTTTGAAAATTTTTTGAAAATTTTTTTTCGAAATTTTTTTTCAAAATTTTTTTCGAAATTTTTTTTTCAAAATTTTTTTCGAAAATTTTTTTTCGAAATTTTTTTCGAAAATTTTTTCAAATTTTTTTTTGAAATTTTTTTCGAAAATTTTTTTCAAAATTTTTTTCGAAAAATTTTTTTCCAAAATTTTTTCGAAAATTTTTTTGAAAATTTTTTTCGAAAATTTTTTTTCGAAAATTTTTTTCAAAATTTTTTTCGAAAAATTTTTTTGAAAATTTTTTTCGAAAATTTTTTTGAAATTTTTTTTCGAAAAAGTTTTTTGCAAAATTTTTTCTAAATTTTTTTTGAAAATTTTTTTCGAAATTTTTTTCAAAATTTTTTTCAATAATTTTTTTTCCAAATTTTTTTCGAAAATTTTTTTCGAAATTTTTTTTTCCAAAATTTTTTCAAAATTTTTTTTCGAAATTTTTTTCAAAAATTTTTTTCCAAATTTTTTTTCCAAATTTTTTTTCAAAATTTTTTGCGAAAATTTTTTTCGAAAATTTTTTTCAAAATTTTTTTCGAAAATTTTTTTTCGAAATTTTTTTTAAAAATTTTTTTCAAAAATTTTTTTTCGAAATTTTTTTCGAAATTTTTTTCGAAAATTTTTTTCAAAATTTTTTTTCTGAATTTTTTTTCAAAACTTTTTTCGAAAATTTTTTTTCGAAAATTTTTTAAAATTTTTTTTCGAAAATTTTTTTTCGTAATTTCTTTCGAAAATTTTTTTCGAAAATTTTTTTTTGGAAACTTTTTTCGAAAATTTTTTTGAAATTTTTTTTCGAAAAATATTTTTGCAAAATTTTTTCGAAAATTTTTTTCAAAATTTTTTTCGAAATTTTGTTCGAAAATTTTTTTAAAAATTTTTTTCGAAAAAGTTTTTTCCAAAATTTTTTCGAAAATTTTTTTGAACATTTTTTTCGAAAATGTTTTTTCGAAAATTTTTTTTTCAAAATTTTTTTCGAAATTTTTTTTTCGAAATTTTTTTTGAAAATTTTTTTGAAAATTTTATTCGAAAAATGTTTTTGAAAATTTTTTTCGAAAATTTTTTTGAAAATGTTTTTCGAAATTTTTTTTCAAAATTTTTTTCAAAATTTTTTTCAAAATTTTTTTTCCAAATTTTTTGTCAAAATTTTTTTCGAAAATTTTTTTTCGAAAATTTTTTTAAAAATTTTTTTCGAATTTCTTTCGAAAATTTTTTTTCGAAATTTTTTTCGAAAATTTTTTTGATAATTTTTTTCGAAAAATTTTTTTGAAAATTTTTTTCGAATATTTTTTTCGAATATTTTTTTGAAAATTTTTTTTGAAAATTTTTTTCAAAATTTTTTTTCGAAATTTTTTTCGAAAATTTTTTTCAATATTTTTTTCGAAAAATTTTTTTCCAAAATTTTTTCGAAAATTTTTTTGAAAATTTTTTTCGAAATTTTTTTTGGAAATTTTTTTTCGAAAATTTTTTTTCGAAAATTTTTTTCAAAATTATTTCTGAAAATTTTTTCGAAAATTTTTTTCAAAATTTTATTCGAATTTTTTTTCGAAAATTTTTTTCACTTTTTTTCGAAAAATTTTTTTCCAAAATTTTTTCGAAAATTTTTTTGAAAATTTTTTTCGAAAATTTTTTTGAAAATTTTTTTGAAAATTTTTTTCGAAATTTTTTTTCAAAATTTTTTTCGAAAATTTTTTTTGGAAATTTTTTTCGAAAATTTTTTTCAAAATTTTTTTTCAAAATTTTTTTTCCAATTTTTTTTTCAAAATTTTTTTCGAAAATTTTTTTTCGAAAATTTTTTTTCGTAATTTCTTTCGAAAATTTTTTTCGAAAATTTTTTTTTCGAAAATTTTTTCGAAAATTTTTTTGAAATTTTTTTTCGAAAAATATTTTTGCAAAATTTTTTCGAAATTTTTTTCGAAAATTTTTTTTAAAATTTTTTTCGAAATTTTGTTCGAAAATTTTTTTTATAAATATTTTTTTCGAAAAATTTTTTTCCAAAATTTTTTCGAAAATTTTTTTGAACATTTTTTTCGAAAATTTTTTTTCGAAAATTTTTTTTTCAAAATTTTTTTCGAAAATTTTTTTTCGAAATTTTTTTTGGAAAATTTTTTTGAAAATTTTTTTCGAAAAATGTTTTTGAAAATTTTTTTCGAAAATTTTTTTAAAAATATTTTTCGAAATTTTTTTTCAAAATTTTTTTCAAAATTTTTTTCAAAATTTTTTTCGAAAATTTTTTTAAAAATATTTTTCGAAAATTTTTTTAAAAATTTTTTTCGAATTTTTTTTCGAAATTTCTTTCGAAAATTTTTTTCGAAATTTTTTTCGAAAATTTTTTTCGAAATTTTTTTCGAAAATTTTTTTCGAAATTTTTTTTTCCAAATTTTTTTTCAAAATTGTTTTCGAAAATTTTTTTTCCAAAATTTTTTCAAAATTTTTTTTTGAAATTTTTTTCGAAAATTTTTTTCTATATTTTTTTCGAAAAATTTTTTTCCAAAATTTTCTCGAAAATTTTTTTGAAAATTTTTTTCGAAATTTTTTTTTCAAAATTTTTTTCGAAAATTTTTTTTCGAATTTTTTTTGAAAATATTTTTTGAGAAATTTTTTTTTCAAATTTTTTCGAAAATTTTTTTTCGAAATTTTTTTCGAAAATTTTTTTCAAATTTTTTTTCGAAATTTTTTTCGAAAATTTTTTTCAAAATTTTTTTCAAAATTTTTTTCAATATTTTTTTCGAAAAATTTTTTTCCAAAATATTTTCGAAAATTTTTTTGAAAATTTTTCTTGGAAATTTTTTTTCAAAATTTTTTTCGAAATTTTTTTTTCGAAATTTTTTTCGAAAATTTTTTTCAAATTTTTTTTCGAAATTTTTTTCGAAAATTTTTTTCAAAATTTTTTTCAAAATTTTTTTCCAAAATTTTTTCGAAAATTTTTTTCAAAATTTTTTTCGAAAATTTTTTTTCGAAATTTTTTTCAAAAATTTTTTTTCGAAATTTTTTTCGAAAATTTTTTTCAAAATTTTTTTTCCAAATTTTTTTTCAAAATTTTTTGCGAAATTGTTTTTCGAAAATTTTTTTCAAAATTTTTTTCGAAAATTTTTTTTCGAAATTTCTTTCGAAAATTTTTTCGAAAATTTTTTTCGAAAGTTTTTTCGAAAATTTTTTTGAAAATTTCTTTCGAAATTTTTTTTCAAAATTTTTTTCAAAAATTTTTTTTCGAAATTTTTTTCGAAAATTTTTTTCAAAATTTTTTTCGAAAAATTTTTTTTCAAAATTTTTTCGAAATTTGTTTTGAAAATTTTTTTCGAAAATTTTTTTTCGAAAATTTTTTTCAAAATTTTTTTCGAAAATTTTTTTTTGAAATATTTTCGAAAATTTTTTTGAAAATTTTTTTCGAAAAATTTTTTTGAAAATTTTTTTCGAAAATTTTTTTGAAAATTTTTTTCGAAATTTTTTTTCAAAATTTTTTTCGAAAATTTTTTTTCGAAATTTTTTTTCGAAATTTTTTTCGAAAATTTTTTTCAAAATTTTTTTTCTGAATTTTTTTTCAAAATTTTTTTCGAAAATTTTTTTAAAATTTTTTTCGAAATTTTGTTCGAAAATTTTTTTTATAAATATTTTTTTCGAAAAATTTTTTTCCAAAATTTTTTCGAAAATTTTTTTGAACATTTTTTTTGAAAATTTTTTTTCGAAAATTTTTTTTTCAAAATTTTTTTCGAAAATTTTTTTTCGAAATTTTTTTTGGAAAATTTTTTTGAAAATTTTTTTCGAAAAATGTTTTTGAAAATTTTTTTCGAAAATTTTTTTAAAAATATTTTTCGAAATTTTTTTTCAAAATTTTTTTCAAAATTTTTTTCAAAATTTTTTTCGAAAATTTTTTTAAAAATATTTTTCGAAAATTTTTTTAAAAATTTTTTTCGAAGTTTTTTTCGAAATTTCTTTCGAAAATTTTTTTCGAAATTTTTTTCGAAAATTTTTTTCGAAATTTTTTTCGAAAATTTTTTTCGAAATTTTTTTTTCCAAATTTTTTTTCAAAATTGTTTTCGAAAATTTTTTTTCCAAAATTTTTTCAAAATTTTTTTTTGAAATTTTTTTCGAAAATTTTTTTCTATATTTTTTTCGAAAAATTTTTTTCCAAAATTTTCTCGAAAATTTTTTTGAAAATTTTTTTCGAAATTTTTTTTTCA
Source organism: Uropetala carovei (assembly GCA_036926305.1). NCBI lineage: Eukaryota > Metazoa > Arthropoda > Insecta > Odonata > Petaluridae > Uropetala > Uropetala carovei. Next base: position 1,397,724 of record JAXCHB010000305.1, on the reverse strand, counting down.
AAATTTTTTTCGAAAATTTTTTTTCGAATTTTTTTTGAAAATATTTTTTGAGAAATTTTTTTTTCAAATTTTTTCCAAAATTTTTTTTCTGAATTTTTTTTCAAAATTTTTTTCGAAAATTTTTTTAATATTTTTTTCGAAAAATTTTTTTCGTAATTTCTTCCGAAAATTTTTTTCGAAATTTTTTTTCGAAAATTTTTTCGAAAATTTTTTTGAAATTTTTTTTCGAAAAAGTTTTTTGCAAAATTTTTTCTAAATTTTTTTTGAAAATTTTTTTCGAAATTTTTTTCAAAATTTTTTTCAATAATTTTTTTTCCAAATTTTTTTCGAAAATTTTTTTTCAAAATTTTTTGCGAAAATTTTTTTCGAAATTTTTTTCGAAAATTTTTTCAAAATTTTTTTCGAAAATTTTTTTCGAAATTTTTTTCGAAAATTTTTTTCGAAATTTTTTTCGAAAATTTTTTCGAAAATTTTTTTTCGAAACTTTTTTCGAAAATTTTTTTCAAAATTTTTTCCGAAATTTTTTTCGAAAATTATTTTCGAAATTTTTTTCCAAATTTTTTTTCAAAATTTTTTTCGAAATTTTTTTTTCCAAAATTTTTTCAAAATTTTTTTTCGAAATTTTTTTCAAAAATTTTTTTCCAAATTTTTTTTCCAAATTTTTTTTCAAAATTTTTTGCGAAAATTTTTTTCGAAAATTTTTTTCAAAATTTTTTTCGAAAATTTTTTTTCGAAATTTTTTTTAAAAATTTTTTTCAAAAATTTTTTTTCGAAATTTTTTTCGAAATTTTTTTCGAAAATTTTTTTCAAAATTTTTTTTCTGAATTTTTTTTCAAAATTTTTTTCGAAAATTTTTTTTCGAAAATTTTTTAAAATTTTTTTTCGAAAATTTTTTTTCGTAATTTCTTTCGAAAATTTTTTTCGAAAATTTTTTTTTGGAAACTTTTTTCGAAAATTTTTTTGAAATTTTTTTTCGAAAAATATTTTTGCAAAATTTTTTCGAAAATTTTTTTCAAAATTTTTTTCGAAATTTTGTTCGAAAATTTTTTTAAAAATTTTTTTCGAAAAAGTTTTTTCCAAAATTTTTTCGAAAATTTTTTTGAACATTTTTTTCGAAAATGTTTTTTCGAAAATTTTTTTTTCAAAATTTTTTTCGAAATTTTTTTTTCGAAATTTTTTTTGAAAATTTTTTTGAAAATCTTTTTCGAAAAATGTTTTTGAAAATTTTTTTCGAAAATTTTTTTCGAAAATTTTTTTGAAAATGTTTTTCGAAATTTTTTTTCAAAATTTTTTTCAAAATTTTTTTCAAAATTTTTTTTCCAAATTTTTTGTCAAAATTTTTTTCGAAAATTTTTTTTCGAAAATTTTTTTAAAAATTTTTTTCGAATTTCTTTCGAAATTTCTATCGAAAATTTTTTTCGAAATTTTTTTTCAAAATTTTTTTCGAAAATTTTTTTAAAAATTTTTTTCGAAATTTTTTTCGAAAATTTTTTTCAAAATTTTTTTCGAAAAATTTTTTTCCAAAATTTTTTCGAAAATTTTTTTGTAAATTTTTTTTCGAAAATTTTTTTCAAAATTTTTTTCGAAAATTTTTTTTCGAAATTTTTTTCGAAAATTTTTTTGAAAATTTTTTTCGAAAAATTTTTTTGAAAATTTTTTTCGAATATTTTTTTCGAATATTTTTTTGAAAATTTTTTTTGAAAATTTTTTTCAAAATTTTTTTTCGAAATTTTTTTCGAAAATTTTTTTCAATATTTTTTTCGAAAAATTTTTTTCCAAAATTTTTTCGAAAATTTTTTTGAAAATTTTTTTCGAAATTTTTTTTGGAAATTTTTTTTCGAAAATTTTTTTTCGAAAATTTTTTTCAAAATTATTTCTGAAAATTTTTTCGAAAATTTTTTTCAAAATTTTATTCGAATTTTTTTTCGAAAATTTTTTTCAAAATTTTTTTCGAAAAATTTTTTTCCAAAATTTTTTCGAAAATTTTTTTGAAAATTTTTTTCGAAAATTTTTTTGAAAATTTTTTTGAAAATTTTTTTCGAAATTTTTTTTCAAAATTTTTTTCGAAAATTTTTTTTTGGAAATTTTTTTCGAAAATTTTTTTTCAAAATTTTTCTCAAAATTTTTTTTCAAAATTTTTTTTCCAATTTTTTTTTCAAAATTTTTTTCGAAAATTTTTTTTCGAAAATTTTTTTCGTAATTTCTTTCGAAAATTTTTTTCGAAAATTTTTTTTTCGAAAATTTTTTCGAAAATTTTTTTGAAATTTTTTTTCGAAAAATATTTTTGCAAAATTTTTTCGAAATTTTTTTCGAAAATTTTTTTTAAAATTTTTTTCGAAATTTTGTTCGAAAATTTTTTTTATAAATATTTTTTTCGAAAAATTTTTTTCCAAAATTTTTTCGAAAATTTTTTTGAACATTTTTTTCGAAAATTTTTTTTCGAAAATTTTTTTTTCAAAATTTTTTTCGAAAATTTTTTTTCGAAATTTTTTTTGGAAAATTTTTTTGAAAATTTTTTTCGAAAAATGTTTTTGAAAATTTTTTTCGAAAATTTTTTTAAAAATATTTTTCGAAATTTTTTTTCAAAATTTTTTTCAAAATTTTTTTCAAAATTTTTTTCGAAAATTTTTTTAAAAATATTTTTCGAAAATTTTTTTAAAAATTTTTTTCAAATTTTTTTTCGAAATTTCTTTCGAAAATTTTTTTCGAAATTTTTTTCGAAAATTTTTTTCGAAATTTTTTTCGAAAATTTTTTTCGAAATTTTTTTTTCCAAATTTTTTTTCAAAATTGTTTTCGAAAATTTTTTTTCCAAAATTTTTTCAAAATTTTTTTTTGAAATTTTTTTCGAAAATTTTTTTCTATATTTTTTTCGAAAAATTTTTTTCCAAAATTTTCTCGAAAATTTTTTTGAAAATTTTTTTCGAAATTTTTTTTTCAAAATTTTTTTCGAAAATTTTTTTTCGAATTTTTTTTGAAAATATTTTTTGAGAAATTTTTTTTTCAAATTTTTTCGAAAATTTTTTTTCGAAATTTTTTTCGAAAATTTTTTTCAAATTTTTTTTCGAAATTTTTTTCGAAAATTTTTTTCAAAATTTTTTTCAAAATTTTTTTCAATATTTTTTTCGAAAAATTTTTTTCCAAAATATTTTCGAAAATTTTTTTGAAAATTTTTTTTGGAAATTTTTTTTCAAAATTTTTTTCGAAATTTTTTTTTCGAAATTTTTTTCGAAAATTTTTTTCAAATTTTTTTTCGAAATTTTTTTCGAAAATTTTTTTCAAAATTTTTTTTAAAATTTTTTTCCAAAATTTTTTCGAAAATTTTTTTCAAAATTTTTTTCGAAAATTTTTTTTCGAAATTTTTTTCAAAAATTTTTTTCGAAATTTTTTTCGAAAATTTTTTTCAAAATTTTTTTTCCAAATTTTTTTTCAAAATTTTTTGCGAAATTGTTTTTCGAAAATTTTTTTCAAAATTTTTTTCGAAAATTTTTTTTCGAAATTTCTTTCGAAAATTTTTTCGAAAATTTTTTTCGAAAGTTTTTTCGAAAATTTTTTTGAAAATTTCTTTCGAAATTTTTTTTCAAAATTTTTTTCAAAAATTTTTTTTCGAAATTTTTTTCGAAAATTTTTTTCAAAATTTTTTTCGAAAAATTTTTTTTCAAAATTTTTTCGAAATTTTTTTTGAAAATTTTTTTCGAAAATTTTTTTTCGAAAATTTTTTTCAAAATTTTTTTCGAAAATTTTTTTTTGAAATATTTTCGAAAATTTTTTTGAAAATTTTTTTCGAAAAATTTTTTTGAAAATTTTTTTCGAAAATTTTTTTGAAAATTTTTTTCGAAATTTTTTTTCAAAATTTTTTTCGAAAATTTTTTTTCGAAATTTTTTTTCGAAATTTTTTTCGAAAATTTTTTTCAAAATTTTTTTTCTGAATTTTTTTTCAAAATTTTTTTCGAAAATTTTTTTAAAATTTTTTTCGAAAATTTTTTTTCGTAATTTCTTCCGAAAATTTTTTTCGAAAATTTTTTTTCGAAAATTTTTTCGAAAATTTTTTTGAAATTTTTTTTCGAAAAAGTTTTTTGCAAAATTTTTTCTAAATTTTTTTTGAAAATTTTTTTCGAAATTTTTTTCAAAATTTTTTTCAATAATTTTTTTTCCAAATTTTTTTCGAAAATTTTTTTAAAAATTTTTTTCGAAATTTTTTTCGAAAATTTTTTTTCAAAATTTTTTTCGAAAATTTTTTTCGAAATTTTTTTCGAAAATTTTTTCAAAATTTTTTTCGAAAATTTTTTTCGAAATTTTTTTCCAAATTTTTTTTCAAAATTTTTTTCGAAATTTTTTTTTCCAAAATTTTTTCAAAATTTTTTTTCGAAATTTTTTTCAAAAATTTTTTTCCAAATTTTTTTTCCAAATTTTTTTTCAAAATTTTTTTCGAAAATTTTTTTCGAAATTTTTTTTCAAAATTTTTTTCGAAAATTTTTTTTCCAAATTTTTTTTCCAAATTTTATTCGAAAATTTTTTTAAAAATTTTTTTCGAAATTTTTTTCGAAAATTTTTTTTCAAAATGTTTTGCAAAATTTTTTTCGAAAATTTTTTTCAAAATTTTTTTCGAAAATTTTTTTTCGAAATTTCTTTCGAAAATTTTTTTCGAAAATTTTTTTTCGAAAGTTTTTTCGAAAATTTTTTTGAAAATTTTTTTCGAAATTTTTTTTCAAAATTTTTTTCAAAAATTTTTTTTCGAAATTTTTTTCGAAATTTTTTTCGAAAATTTTTTTAAAAATTTTTTTTCTGAATTTTTTTTCAAAATTTTTTTCGAAAATTTTTTTTCGAAAATTTTTTAAAATTTTTTTTCGTAATTTCTTTCGAAAATTTTTTTCGAAAATTTTTTTTCGAAAATTTTTTCGAAAATTTTTTTGAAATTTTTTTTCGAAAAATATTTTTGCAAAATTTTTTTCGAAAATTTTTTTCAAAATTTTTTTCGAAATTTTGTTCGAAAATTTTTTTAAAAATTTTTTTCGAAAAATTTTTTTCCAAAATTTTTTCGAAAATTTTTTTGAAAATTTTTTAGAAAATTTTTTTTCGAAAATTTTTTTTTCAAAATGTTTTTCGAAATTTTTTTTTCGAAATTTTTTTTGAAAATTTTTTTGAAAATTTTTTTCGAAAAATGTTTTTGAAAATTTTTTTCGAAAATTTTTTTGAAAATATTTTTCGAAATTTTTTTTCAAAATTTTTTTCAAAATTTTTTTCAAAATTTTTTTTCCAAATTTTTTTTCAAAATTTTTTTCGAAAATTTTTTTTCGAAAATTTTTTTAAAAATTTTTTTCGAATTTTTTTTCGAAAATTCTTTCGAAAATTTTTTTCGAAATTTTTTTTCAAAATTGTTTTCGAAAATTTTTTTTAAAATTTTTTTCGAAATTTTTTTCGAAAATTTTTTTCAAAATTTTTTTCGAAAAATTTTTTTCCAAAATTATTTCGAAAATTTTTTTGAAAATTTTTTTTCGAAAATTTTTTTCAAAATTTTTTTCGAAAATTTTTTTTCGAAATTTTTTTCGAAAATTTTTTTGAAAATTTTTTTCGAAAAATTTTTTTGAAAATTTTTTTCGAATATTTTTTTGAAAATTTTTTTTGAAAATTTTTTTTCGAAATTTTTTTCGAAAATTTTTTTCAATATTTTTTTCGAAAAATTTTTTTCCAAAATTTTTTCGAAAATTTTTTTGAAAATTTTTTTCGAAATTTTTTTTAAAAATTTTTTTGATAATTTTTTTGAAAATTTTTTTGAAAATTTTTTTGAAAATTTTTTTCGAAATTTTTTTTCAAATTTTTTTTCAAAATTTTTTTCGAAAATTTTTCTTCAAATATTTTTTCGATAATTTGTTTTTGAAATTTTTTTCGAAAATTTTTTTTCAAAATTTTTTTCGAAAATTTTTTTTCGAAAATTTTTTTCAAAATTTTTTTCGAAAATTTTTTCGAAAATTTTTATTCGAAACTTTTTTTCAAAATATTTTCGAAAATTTTTTTTCGAAATTTTTTTCGAAAATTTTTTTAAAAATTTTTTTCAAAATTTTTTTTCAAAATTTTTTAAAAATTTTTTTTCGAAATTTTTTTTCAAAATTTTTTTCGAAAAATTTTTTTCCAAAATTTTTTCGAAAATTTATTTTCAAATTTATTTCGAAATTTTTTTTCAAATTTTTTTTCGAAATTTTTTTTCATAATTTTTTCGAAATTTTTTTTTCGAAATTTTTTTCGAAAATTTTTTTCGAAAATTTTTTTCGAAATTTTTTTTTTTTAATTTTTTTCCAAAACTTTTTTCGAAAATTTTTTTTCCAAAATTTTTTCGAAAATTTTTTTGAAAATTTATTTCAGTTTTTTTTCAAAATTTTTTTCGAAAATTTTTTTCGAAAAATTTTTTTCCAAAATTTTTTCAAAAATATTTTTGAAATTTTTTTTCGAAACTTTTTTTCAAAATTTTTATCGAAAATATTTTTCAAAATTTTTTTTGGGAAATTTTTTTTGAAAATTTTTTTGAAAATTTTTTTCGAAATTTTTTTTCAAAATTTTTTTCGAAAATTTTTTTTCGAACTCTCTTTTCAAAATTTTTTTCGAAAATTTTTTTTGAAAAATTTTTTTCCAAAATTTTTTCAAAAATATTTTTGAAATTTTTTTTCGAAACTTTTTTTCAAAATTTTTTTCGAAAATATTTTTCAAAATTTTTTTTGGGAAATTTTTTTTCAAATTTTTTTTGAAAATTTTCTTGAAAATTTTTTTCGAAATTTTTTTTCAAATTTTTTTTCCAAAATTTTTTTAAAAATTTTTTTCGAAATTTTTTTTAAAAATTTTTTATGAAAATTTTTTTTCTAAATTTTTTTCGAAATTTTTTTTTCAAAATTTTTTTTGAAATTTTTTTTCGAAAATTTTTTTCCAATTTTTTTTCGAAAACTTTTTTTTGAAATTTTTTTGAAAATTTTTTTGAAAATTTTTTTTGAAAATTGTTTTTGAAAATTTTCTTCCAAAATTTTTTTTCAAAATTTTTTCGAAAATTTTTTTGAAAATTTTTTTCAAAATTTTTTTTCAAAATTTTTTTCCAAAATTTTTTCAAAAATTTTTTTGAAAATTTTTTCGAAATTGTTTTCCAAAATTTTTTTCAAAATTTTTTTCGAAAAATTTTTTTCCAAAAGTTTTTCGAAAATTTTTTTGAAAATTTTTTTACGAAATTTTTTTTTCAGATTTTTTTTTAGAATTTTTTTCATAATTTTTTTCGAAATTTTTTTTTCGAAATTTTTTTCGAAAATTTTTTTCAAAATTTTTTTTCAAAATTTTTTTCGAAAATTTTTTTTCAAAATTTTTTCAAAAATTTTTTTCAAAATTTTTTTTCGAGAATTTTTTTCAAAATTTTTTTCGAAAATTTTTTTCAAAATTTTTTTGAAAATTTTTTTCGAAAAATTTTTTTCCAAATTTTTTTCGACAATTTTTTTGAAAATTTTTTTCGAAATTTTTTTTCAAAATTTTTTCGAAAATTTTTTATCGAAATTTTTTTCGAATATTTTTCGTCGAAATTTTTTTCAAAATTTTTTTTCAAAATTTTTTTTCAAAATTTTTTTTCAAAATTTTTTTTCAAAATTTTTTTCAAAAATTGTTTTTCAAAAATTTTTTTCTAAATTTTTTTCGAAAATTTTTTTTCGAAAATTTTTTTAAAAATTTTTTTCGAATTTTTTTTCGAAAATTCTTTCGAAAATTTTTTTCGAAATTTTTTTTCAAAATTGTTTTCGAAAATTTTTTTTAAAATTTTTTTCGAAATTTTTTTCGAAAATGTTTTTCAAAATTTTTTTCGAAAAATTTTTTTCCAAAATTTTTTCGAAAATTTTTTTGAAAATTTTTTTTCGAAAATTTTTTTCAAAATTTTTTTCGAAAATTTTTTTTCGAAATTTTTTTCGAAAATTTTTTTGAATATTTTTTTCGAAAAATTTTTTTGAAAATTTTTTTCGAATATTTTTTTGAAAATTTTTTTGAAAATTTTTTTTCGAAATTTTTTTCGAAAATTTTTTTCAATATTTTTTTCGAAAAATTTTTTTCCAAAATTTTTTCGAAAATTTTTTTGAAAATTTTTTTCGAAATTTTTTTTAAAAATTTTTTTGATAATTTTTTTGAAAATTTTTTTGAAAATTTTTTTGAAAATTTTTTTCGAAATTTTTTTTCAAATTTTTTTTTAAAATTTTTTTCGAAAATTTTTCTTCAAATATTTTTTCGATAATTTGTTTTTGAAATTTTTTTCGAAAATTTTTTTTCAAAATTTTTTTTCAAAATTTTTTTCGAAAATTTTTTTTCGAAAATTTTTTTCAAAATTTTTTTCGAAAATTTTTTCGAAAATTTTTATTCGAAACTTTTTTTCAAAATATTTTCGAAAATTTTTTTTCGAAATTTTTTTCGAAAATTTTTTTAAAAATTTTTTTCAAAATTTTTTTTCAAAATTTTTTAAAAATTTTTTTTCGAAATTTTTTTTCAAAATTTTTTTCGAAAAATTTTTTTCCAAAATTTTTTCGAAAATTTATTTTCAAATTTATTTCGAAATTTTTTTTCAAATTTTTTTTCGAAATTTTTTTTCATAATTTTTTCGAAATTTTTTTTTCGAAATTTTTTTCGAAAATTTTTTTCGAAAATTTTTTTCGAAATTTTTTTTTTTAAATTTTTTTCCAAAACTTTTTTCGAAAATTTTTTTTCCAAAATTTTTTCGAAAATTTTTTTGAAAATTTATTTCAGTTTTTTTTCAAAATTTTTTTCGAAAATTTTTTTCGAAAAATTTTTTTCCAAAATTTTTTCAAAAATATTTTTGAAATTTTTTTTCGAAACTTTTTTTCAAAATTTTTTTCGAAAATATTTTTCAAAATTTTTTTTGGGAAATTTTTTTTGAAAATTTTTTTGAAAATTTTTTTCGAAATTTTTTTTCAAAATTTTTTTCGAAAATTTTTTTTCGAACTCTCTTTTCAAAATTTTTTTCGAAAATTTTTTTCGAAAAATTTTTTTCCAAAATTTTTTCAAAAATATTTTTGAAATTTTTTTTCGAAACTTTTTTTCAAAATTTTTTTCGAAAATATTTTTCAAAATTTTTTTTGGGAAATTTTTTTTCAAATTTTTTTTGAAAATTTTTTTGAAAATTTTTTTCGAAATTTTTTTTCAAATTTTTTTTCCAAAATTTTTTTTAGAAATTTTTTTCGAAATTTTTTTTAAAATTTTTTTATGAAAATTTTTTTTCTAAATTTTTTTCGAAATTTTTTTTTCAAAATTTTTTTTGAAAATTTTTTTCGAAATTTTTTTTCGAAAATTTTTTTCCAATTTTTTTTCGAAAACTTTTTTTTGAAATTTTTTTGTAAATTTTTTTGAAAATTTTTTTTGAAAATTGTTTTTGAAAATTTTCTTCAAAAATTTTTTTTCAAAATTTTTTCGAAAATTTTTTTGAAAATTTTTTTCAAAATTTTTTTCAAAATTTTTTTTCAAAATTTTTTTCCAAAATTTTTTCAAAAATTTTTTTGAAAATTTTTTCGAAATTGTTTTCCAAAATTTTTTTCAAAATTTTTTTCGAAAAATTTTTTTCCAAAAGTTTTTCGAAAATTTTTTTGAAAATTTTTTTACGAAATTTTTTTTTCAAATTTTTTTTTAGAATTTTTTTCATAATTTTTTTCGAAATTTTTTTTTCGAAATTTTTTTCGAAAATTTTTTTCAAAATTTTTTTTCAAAATTTTTTTCGAAAATTTTTTTTCAAAATTTTTTCAAAAATTTTTTTCAAAATTTTTTTTCGAGAATTTTTTTCAAAATTTTTTTCGAAAATTTTTTTCAAAATTTTTTTGAAAATTTTTTTCGAAAAATTTTTTTCCAAATTTTTTTCGACAATTTTTTTGAAAATTTTTTTCGAAATTTTTTTTCAAAATTTTTTCGAAAATTTTTTATCGAAATTTTTTTCGAATATTTTTCGTCGAAATTTTTTTCAAAATTTTTTTTCAAAATTTTTTTTCAAAATTTTTTTTCAAAATTTTTTTTCAAAATTTTTTTTCAAAATTTTTTTTCAAAATTTTTTTCAAAAATTGTTTTTCAAAAATTTTTTTCTAAATTATTTTCGAAAATTTTTTTTCAAAATTTTTTTCGGAAATTTTTATCGAAAATTTTTTTTGGAAATTTTTTATCGAAAATCTTTTTCAAAATTTTTTTCGAAAATTTTTTTTCGAAATTTTTTTCGAAATTTTTTTTTCGAAAATTTTTTTCTAAATTTTTTTTGAAAATTTTTTGTCGAAATTTTTTTCGAAAATTATTTTAAAAATTTTTTTCGAAAATTTTTTTTCGAAATTTTTTTTCAAAATTTTTTTCCAAAATTTTTTTTCGAAAATTTTTTTCAAAATTTTTTTCGAAAATTTTTTTTCGATCTTTATTTCGAAAATTTTTTTGAAAATTTTTTTTGAAAAATTTTTTTCTAAATTTTTTGACAATTTTTTTGAAAATTTTTTTCGAAATTTTTTTTCAAAATTTTTTATCGAAATTTTTTTCGAAAATTTTTTATCGAAATTTTTTTCGAAAATTTTTCTTCGAAATTTTTTTCGAAATTTTTTTTCAAAAGTTTTTTCGAAATTTTTTTTCAAAAGTTTTTTCGAAATTTTTTTTCAAAATTTTTTTCCAAAATATTTTCGAAAATTTTTTTGAAAATTTTTTTTTAAATTTTTTTTCAAAATTTTTTTCGAAATTTTTTTTTCGAAATTTTTTTCAAAAATTTTTTTCAAATTTTTTTTCGAAATTTTTTTCGAAAATTTTTTTCAAAATTTTTTTTAAAATTTTTTTCCAAAATTTTTTCGAAAATTTTTTTCAAAATTTTTTTCGAAAATTTTTTTTCGAAATTTTTTTCAAAAATTTTTTTCGAAATTTTTTTCGAAAATTTTTTTCAAAATTTTTTTTCCAAATTTTTTTTCAAAATTTTTTGCGAAATTGTTTTTCGAAAATTTTTTTCAAAATTTTTTTCGAAAATTTTTTTTCGAAATTTCTTTCGAAAATTTTTTCGAAAATTTTTTTCGAAAGTTTTTTCGAAAATTTTTTTGAAAATTTCTTTCGAAATTTTTTTTCAAAATTTTTTTCAAAAATTTTTTTTCGAAATTTTTTTCGAAAATTTTTTTCAAAATTTTTTTCGAAAAATTTTTTTTCAAAATTTTTTCGAAATTTTTTTTGAAAATTTTTTTCGAAAATTTTTTTTCGAAAATTTTTTTCAAAATTTTTTTCGAAAATTTTTTTTTGAAATATTTTCGAAAATTTTTTTGAAAATTTTTTTCGAAAAATTTTTTTGAAAATTTTTTTCGAAAATTTTTTTGAAAATTTTTTTCGAAATTTTTTTTCAAAATTTTTTTCGAAAATTTTTTTTCGAAATTTTTTTTCGAAATTTTTTTCGAAAATTTTTTTCAAAATTTTTTTTCTGAATTTTTTTTCAAAATTTTTTTCGAAAATTTTTTTAAAATTTTTTTCGAAAATTTTTTTTCGTAATTTCTTCCGAAAATTTTTTTCGAAAATTTTTTTTCGAAAATTTTTTCGAAAATTTTTTCGAAAATTTTTTTGAAATTTTTTTTCGAAAAAGTTTTTTGCAAAATTTTTTCTAAATTTTTTTTGAAAATTTTTTTCGAAATTTTTTTCAAAATTTTTTTCAATAATTTTTTTTCCAAATTTTTTTCGAAAATTTTTTTAAAAATTTTTTTCGAAATTTTTTTCGAAAATTTTTTTTCAAAATTTTTTTCGAAAATTTTTTTCGAAATTTTTTTCGAAAATTTTTTCAAAATTTTTTTCGAAAATTTTTTTCGAAATTTTTTTCCAAATTTTTTTTCAAAATTTTTTTCGAAATTTTTTTTTCCAAAATTTTTTTCAAAATTTTTTTTCGAAATTTTTTTCAAAAATTTTTTTCCAAATTTTTTTTCCAAATTTTTTTTCAAAATTTTTTTCGAAAATTTTTTTCGAAATTTTTTTTCAAAATTTTTTTCGAAAATTTTTTTTCCAAATTTTTTTTCCAAATTTTATTCGAAAATTTTTTTAAAAATTTTTTTCGAAATTTTTTTCGAAAATTTTTTTTCAAAATGTTTTGCAAAATTTTTTTCGAAAATTTTTTTCAAAATTTTTTTCGAAAATTTTTTTTCGAAATTTCTTTCGAAAATTTTTTTCGAAAATTTTTTTTCGAAAGTTTTTTCGAAAATTTTTTTGAAAATTTTTTTCGAAATTTTTTTTCAAAATTTTTTTCAAAAATTTTTTTTCGAAATTTTTTTCGAAATTTTTTTCGAAAATTTTTTTAAAAATTTTTTTTCTGAATTTTTTTTCAAAATTTTTTTCGAAAATATTTTTTCGAAAATTTTTTAAAATTTTTTTTCGAAAATTTTTTTTCGTAATTTCTTTCGAAAATTTTTTTCGAAAATTTTTTTTCGAAAATTTTTTCGAAAATTTTTTTGAAATTTTTTTTCGAAAAATATTTTTGCAAAATTTTTTTCGAAAATTTTTTTCAAAATTTTTTTCGAAATTTTGTTCGAAAATTTTTTTGAAAATTTTTTTCGAAAAATTTTTTTCCAAAATTTTTTCGAAAATTTTTTTGAAAATTTTTTAGAAAATTTTTTTTCGAAAATTTTTTTTTCAAAATGTTTTTCGAAATTTTTTTTTCGAAATTTTTTTTGAAAATTTTTTTGAAAATTTTTTTCGAAAAATGTTTTTGAAAATTTTTTTCGAAAATTTTTTTGAAAATATTTTTCGAAATTTTTTTTCAAAATTTTTTTCAAAATTTTTTTCAAAATTTTTTTTCCAAATTTTTTTTCAAAATTTTTTTCGAAAATTTTTTTTCGAAAATTTTTTTAAAAATTTTTTTCGAATTTTTTTTCGAAAATTCTTTCGAAAATTTTTTTCGAAATTTTTTTTCAAAATTGTTTTCGAAAATTTTTTTTAAAATTTTTTTCGAAATTTTTTTCGAAAATTTTTTTCAAAATTTTTTTCGAAAAATTTTTTTCCAAAATTTTTTCGAAAATTTTTTTGAAAATTTTTTTTCGAAAATTTTTTTCAAAATTTTTTTCGAAAATTTTTTTTCGAAATTTTTTTCGAAAATTTTTTTGAAAATTTTTTTCGAAAAATTTTTTTGAAAATTTTTTTCGAATATTTTTTTGAAAATTTTTTTTGAAAATTTTTTTTCGAAATTTTTTTCGAAAATTTTTTTCAATATTTTTTTCGAAAAATTTTTTTCCAAAATTTTTTCGAAAATTTTTTTGAAAATTTTTTTCGAAATTTTTTTTAAAAATTTTTTTGATAATTTTTTTGAAAATTTTTTTGAAAATTTTTTTGAAAATGTTTTTCGAAATTTTTTTTCAAATTTTTTTTCAAAATTTTTTTCGAAAATTTTTCTTCAAATATTTTTTCGATAATTTGTTTTTGAAATTTTTTTCGAAAATTTTTTTTCAAAATTTTTTTTCAAAATTTTTTTCGAAAATTTTTTTTCGAAAATTTTTTTCAAAATTTTTTTCGAAAATTTTTTCGAAAATTTTTATTCGAAACTTTTTTTCAAAATATTTTCGAAAATTTTTTTTCGAAATTTTTTTCGAAAATTTTTTTAAAAATTTTTTTCAAAATTTTTTTTCAAAATTTTTTAAAAATTTTTTTTCGAAATTTTTTTTCAAAATTTTTTTCGAAAAATTTTTTTCCAAAATTTTTTCGAAAATTTATTTTCAAATTTATTTCGAAATTTTTTTTCAAATTTTTTTTCGAAATTTTTTTTCATAATTTTTTCGAAATTTTTTTTTCGAAATTTTTTTCGAAAATTTTTTTCGAAAATTTTTTTCGAAATTTTTTTTTTTAAATTTTTTTCCAAAACTTTTTTCGAAAATTTTTTTTCCAAAATTTTTTCGAAAATTTTTTTGAAAATTTATTTCAGTTTTTTTTCAAAATTTTTTTCGAAAATTTTTTTCGAAAAATTTTTTTCCAAAATTTTTTCAAAAATATTTTTGAAATTTTTTTTCGAAACTTTTTTTCAAAATTTTTATCGAAAATATTTTTCAAAATTTTTTTTGGGAAATTTTTTTTGAAAATTTTTTTGAAAATTTTTTTCGAAATTTTTTTTCAAAATTTTTTTCGAAAATTTTTTTTCGAACTCTCTTTTCAAAATTTTTTTCGAAAATTTTTTTCGAAAAATTTTTTTCCAAAATTTTTTCAAAAATATTTTTGAAATTTTTTTTCGAAACTTTTTTTCAAAATTTTTTTCGAAAATATTTTTCAAAATTTTTTTTGGGAAATTTTTTTTCAAATTTTTTTTGAAAATTTTCTTGAAAATTTTTTTCGAAATTTTTTTTCAAATTTTTTTTCCAAAATTTTTTTAAAAATTTTTTTCGAAATTTTTTTTAAAAATTTTTTATGAAAATTTTTTTTCTAAATTTTTTTCGAAATTTTTTTTTCAAAATTTTTTTTGAAAATTTTTTTCGAAATTTTTTTTCGAAAATTTTTTTCCAATTTTTTTTCGAAAACTTTTTTTTGAAATTTTTTTGAAAATTTTTTTGAAAATTTTTTTTGAAAATTGTTTTTGAAAATTTTCTTCCAAAATTTTTTTTCAAAATTTTTTCGAAAATTTTTTTGAAAATTTTTTTCAAAATTTTTTTTCAAAATTTTTTTCCAAAATTTTTTCAAAAATTTTTTTGAAAATTTTTTCGAAATTGTTTTCCAAAATTTTTTTCAAAATTTTTTTCGAAAAATTTTTTTCCAAAAGTTTTTCGAAAATTTTTTTGAAAATTTTTCTACGAAATTTTTTTTTCAAATTTTTTTTTAGAATTTTTTTCATAATTTTTTTCGAAATTTTTTTTTCGAAATTTTTTTCGAAAATTTTTTTCAAAATTTTTTTTCAAAATTTTTTTCGAAAATTTTTTTTCAAAATTTTTTCAAAAATTTTTTTCAAAATTTTTTTTCGAGAATTTTTTTCAAAATTTTTTTCGAAAATTTTTTTCAAAATTTTTTTGAAAATTTTTTTCGAAAAATTTTTTTCCAAATTTTTTTCGACAATTTTTTTGAAAATTTTTTGTCGAAATTTTTTTCGAAAATTATTTTAAAAATTTTTTTCGAAAATTTTTTTTCGAAATTTTTTTTCAAAATTTTTTTCCAAAATTTTTTTTCGAAAATTTTTTTCAAAATTTTTTTCGAAAATTTTTTTTCGATCTTTATTTCGAAAATTTTTTTGAAAATTTTTTTTGAAAAATTTTTTTCTAAATTTTTTGACAATTTTTTTGAAAATTTTTTTCGAAATTTTTTTTCAAAATTTTTTATCGAAATTTTTTTCGAAAATTTTTTATCGAAATTTTTTTCGAAAATTTTTCTTCGAAATTTTTTTCGAAATTTTTTTTCAAAAGTTTTTTCGAAATTTTTTTTCAAAATTTTTTTTCAAAATTTTTTTCGAAAATTGTTTTTCAAAAATTTTTTTTTAAATTTTTTTTCGAAATTTTTTTCGAAAATTTTTTTTCTAAATTTTGTTCGAAAATTTTTTTCCAAAATTTTTTTTCGAAAATTTTTTTCAAAATTTTTTTCGAAAATGTTTTTTCGAAATTTTTTTCGAAAATTTTTTAGAAAATTTTTTTCGAAAAAATTTTGGAAAATTATTTTAAAAATTATTTTCGAAATTTTTTTTCAAAATTTTTTTTGAAAATTTTTTCGAAATTTTTTTTCAAAATATTTTTCGAA
This sequence comes from Uropetala carovei, assembly GCA_036926305.1. Classification (NCBI taxonomy): domain Eukaryota; kingdom Metazoa; phylum Arthropoda; class Insecta; order Odonata; family Petaluridae; genus Uropetala; species Uropetala carovei. The sequence continues at coordinate 1,382,027 of JAXCHB010000305.1, read as the reverse complement.
AATTTTTTTCCGAAATTCTTTTCGAAAATTTTTTTCAAAATTTTTTCGAAATTTTTTTCCAAAATTTTTTTCAAAATTTTTTTCTAAAAATTTTTTTTCAAAATTTTTTCGAAAATTTTTTTGAAAATTTTTTTACGACATTTTTTTTTCAAATTTTTTTTCGAAATTTTTTTCATAATTTTTTTCGCAATTTTTTTTTCGAATTTTTTTTCGAAACTTTTTTTGAAAATTTTTTCCAAAATTTTTTTTTCCAAAATTTTTTCGGAAGATTTTTTAAAAATTTTTTCAAAATTTTTCTTCAAAAATTTTTTCGAAAATTTTTTTTCGAAATTTTTTTTCGAAATTTTTTTTCAAAGATTTTTTTCGAAAATTTTTTTCGAAAATTTTTTTTCGAAAATTTTTTTCAAAATTTTTTTGAAAATTTTTTTTTTAAATTTTTATCGAAACATTTTTTTCCAAAATTTTTTCGAAAATTTTTTTCGTAAATTTTTTATCGAAATTTTTATCGAAAATTTTTTTCAAATTTTTTTTCGAAATTTTTTTCGAAATTTTTTTTTCGAAATTTTTTTCGAAATTTTTTTCGAAAATTTTTTTCAAAACTTTTTTCAAAATTTTTTTCGAAATTTTTTTTTTGAAATTTTTTTCAAAAATTTTTTTCGAAATTTTTTTTCAGAACTTTTTTCAAAATTTTTTTCGTAAATTTTTTTTCGAAATTTTTTACGAAATTTTTTTTTCGAAAATTTTTTTCAAAATTTTTTTCGAAAATGTTTTTCGAAATTTTTTTCGAAAATTTTTTAGAAAATTTATTTCGAAAAATTTTCTTCCCAAATTTTTTCGAAAATTTTTTTGAAAATGTTTTTCGAAATTTTTTTTTCAAAATTTTTTTCGAAAATTTTTTTTCGAAATTTTTTTCGAAAATTTTTTTTGGAAATTTTTTTCCAAAATTTTTTCGAAAATCTTTTTGAAAATTTTTTTCGAAATTTTTTTTCAAAATTTTTTTCAAAAATTTTTTTTCCAAATTTTTTTCGAAAATTTTTTAAAAAATTTTTTTCGAAATTTTTTTCGAAAATTTTTTTTCAAAATTTTTTTCGAAATTTTTTTCAAAATTTTTTCGAAATTTTTTTTCAAAATTTTTTTCGAAAATTTGTTTTCGAAATGTTTTTCGAAAATTTTTTTCAAAATTTTTTTCGAATTTTTTTCGAAAATTTTTTTCGAAATTTTTTTTTCAAAATTTTTTTTCAAAATTGTTTTCGAAAATTTTTTTTCCAAAATTTTTTCAAAATTTTTTTTCGAAATTTTTTTCGAAAATTTTTTTCAATATTTTTTTCGAAAAATTTTTTTCCAAAATTTTCTCGAAAATTTTTTTGAAAATTTTTTTCGATTTTTTTTTTTCAAAATTTTTTTCGAAAATTTTTTTTCGAATTTTTTTTGAAAATATTTTTTGAGAAATTTTTTTTTCAAATTTTTTCGAAAATTTTTTTTCGAAGTTTTTTACGAAAATTTTCCTCGAAAATTTTTTTTCCAAAATTTTCTTTCAAAATTTTTTTCGAAAATTTTTTTTCGAAATTTTTTTCGAAAATTTTTTTCAATATTTTTTTCGAAATTTTTTTTTCGAAATTTTTTTCGAAAATTTTTTTCAAATTTTTTTTCGAAATTTTTTTCGAAAATTTTTTTTCAAAATTTTTTTCAAAATTTTTTTCCAAAATTTTTTTGAAAATTTTCTTCAAAATTTTTTTCGAAAATTTTTTTTCGAAATTTTTTTCGAAAATTTCTTTTCGAAATTTTTTTCGAAAATTTCTTTTCGAAATTTTTTTCGAAAATTTTTTTCAAAATTTCTTTTCCAAATTTTTTTTCAAAATTTTTTGCGAAAATGTTTTTCGAAAATTTTTTTCAAAATTTTTTTCGAAAATTTTTTTTCGAAATTTCTTTCGAAAATTTTTTTCAAAAATTTCTTTTCGAAATTTTTTTCGAAAATTTTTTTCAAAATTTTTTTCGAAAAATTTTTTCGAAAATTTTTTTTCGAAAATTTTTTTCAAAATTTTTTTCGAAAATTTTTTTTTGAAATTTTTTTCGAAAATTTTTTTGAAAATTTTTTTCGTAAAATTTTTTTGAAAATTTTTTTCGAAAATTTTTTTGAAAATTTTTTTCGAAATTTTTTTTCAAAATTTTTTTCGAAAATTTTTTTTCGAAATTTTTTTTTCGAAATTTTTTTCGAAAATTTTTTTCAAAATTTTTTTTCTGAATTTTTTTTAAAAATTTTTTTCGACATTTTTTAAAAATTTTTTTCGAAAATTTTTTTTCGTAATTTCTTCCGAAAATTTTTTTCGAAAATTTTTTTTCGAAAATTTTTTCGAAAATTTTTTTGAAATTTTTTTTCGAAAATGTTTTTTGCAAAATTTTTTCTAAATTTTTTTTGAAAATTTTTTTCGAAATTTTTTTCAAAATTTTTTTCAAAATTTTTTTCGAAAATTTTTTTCGAAAAATTTTTCGAAAATTTTTTTCAAAATTTTTTTCGAAAATTTTTTTCGAAATTTTTTTGGAAAATTTTTTTTCGAAATTTTTTTCGAAAATTTTTTTCAAAATTTTTTTCGAAATTTTTTTCGAAAATTTTTTTCGAAATTTTTTTCCAAATTTTTTTTCAAAATTTTTTTCGAAATTTTTTTTTCCAAAATTTTTTACAAAATTTTTTTTCGAAATTTTTTTCAAAATTTTTTTTCCAAATTTTTTTTCAAAATTTTTTTTCAAAATTTTTTTCGAAAATTTTTTTCGAAATTTTTTTTCAAAATTTATTTCAAAAATTTTTTTTCCAAATTTTTTTTCCAAATTTTATTCGAAAATTTTTTTAAAAATTTTTTTCGAAATTTTTTTCGAAAATTTTTTTTCAAAATTTTTTGCGAAAATTTTTTTCGAAAATTTTTTTCAAAATTTTTTTCGAAAATTTTTTTTCGAAATTTCTTTCGAAAATTTTTTTCGAAAATTTTTTTTCGAAAGTTTTTTCGAAAATTTTCTTGAAAATTTTTTTCGAAATATTTTTTCAAAATTTTTTTCAAAAATTTTTTTTCGAAATTTTTTTCGAAATTTTTTTCGAAAATTTTTTCGAAAATTTTTTGAAATTTTTTTTCGAAAAATATTTTTGCAAAATTTTTTCGAAATTTTTTTCGAAAATTTTTTTCAAAATTTTTTTTGAAATTTTGTTCGAAAATTTTTTTAAAAATTTTTTTCGAAAAATTTTTTTCCAAAATTTTTTCGAAAATTTTTTTGAACATTTTTTTCGAAAATTTTTTTTCGAAAATTTTTTTTTCAAAATTTTTTTCGAAAATTTTTTTTCGAAATTTTTTTCGCAAATTTTTTTTCAAAATTTTTTGCGAAAATGTTTTTCGAAAATTTTTTTTCGAAATTTCTTTCGAAAATTTTTTTCGAAAGTTTTTTCGAAAATTTTTTTCGAAAGTTTTTTCGAAAATTTTTTTGAAAATTTCTTTCGAAATTTTTTTTCAAAATTTTTTTCAAAAATTTTTTTTCGAAATTTTTTTCGAAAATTTTTTCAAATTTTTTTTTGAAATTTTTTTCGAAAATTTTTTTCAAAATTTTTTTCGAAAAATTTTTTTCCAAAATTTTTTCGAAAATTTTTTTGTAAATTTTTTTCGAAAATTTTTTTTCGAAAATTTTTTAAAATTTTTTTTCGAAATTTTTTTTTCGTAATTTCTTTCGAAAATTTTTTTCGAAAATTTTTTTTCGAAAATTTTTTCGAAAATTTTTTTGAAATTTTTTTTCGAAAATTTTTTTTCGAAAATTTTTTTCAAAATTATTTCTGAAAATTTTTTCGAAAATTTTTTTCAAAATTTTATTCGAATTTTTTTTCGAAAATTTTTTTCAAACTTTTTTTCGAAAAATTTTTTTCCAAAATTTTTTCGAAAATTTTTTTGAAAATTTTTTTCGAAAATTTTTTTGAAAATTTTTTTGAAAATTTTTTTCGAAATTTTTTTTCAAAATTTTTTTCGAAAATTTTTTTTGGAAATTTTTTTCGAAAATTTTTTTCAAAATTTTTTTTCAAAATTTTTTTTCCAATTTTTTTTTCAAAATTTTTTTCGAAAATTTTTTTTCGAAAATTTTTTTTCGTAATTTCTTTCGAAAATTTTTTTCGAAAATTTTTTTTCGAAAATTTTTTCGAAAATTTTTTTGAAATTTTTTTTCGAAAAATATTTTTGCAAAATTTTTTCGAAATTTTTTTCGAAAATTTTTTTCAAAATTTTTTTCGAAAAATTTTTTCGAAAATTTTTTTTCGAAAATTTTTTTCAAAATTTTTTTCGAAAATTTTTTTTTGAAATTTTTTTCGAAAATTTTTTTGAAAATTTTTTTCGTAAAATTTTTTTGAAAATTTTTTTCGAAAATTTTTTTGAAAATTTTTTTCGAAATTTTTTTTCAAAATTTTTTTCGAAAATTTTTTTTCGAAATTTTTTTTTCGAAATTTTTTTCGAAAATTTTTTTCAAAATTTTTTTTCTGAATTTTTTTTAAAAATTTTTTTCGACATTTTTTAAAAATTTTTTTCGAAAATTTTTTTTCGTAATTTCTTCCGAAAATTTTTTTCGAAAATTTTTTTTCGAAAATTTTTTCGAAAATTTTTTTGAAATTTTTTTTCGAAAATGTTTTTTGCAAAATTTTTTCTAAATTTTTTTTGAAAATTTTTTTCGAAATTTTTTTCAAAATTTTTTTCAAAATTTTTTTCGAAAATTTTTTTCGAAAAATTTTTCGAAAATTTTTTTCAAAATTTTTTTCGAAAATTTTTTTCGAAATTTTTTTGGAAAATTTTTTTTCGAAATTTTTTTCGAAAATTTTTTTCAAAATTTTTTTCGAAATTTTTTTCGAAAATTTTTTTCGAAATTTTTTTCCAAATTTTTTTTCAAAATTTTTTTCGAAATTTTTTTTTCCAAAATTTTTTACAAAATTTTTTTTCGAAATTTTTTTCAAAATTTTTTTTCCAAATTTTTTTTCAAAATTTTTTTTCAAAATTTTTTTCGAAAATTTTTTTCGAAATTTTTTTTCAAAATTTATTTCAAAAATTTTTTTTCCAAATTTTTTTTCCAAATTTTATTCGAAAATTTTTTTAAAAATTTTTTTCGAAATTTTTTTCGAAAATTTTTTTTCAAAATTTTTTGCGAAAATTTTTTTCGAAAATTTTTTTCAAAATTTTTTTCGAAAATTTTTTTTCGAAATTTCTTTCGAAAATTTTTTTCGAAAATTTTTTTTCGAAAGTTTTTTCGAAAATTTTCTTGAAAATTTTTTTCGAAATATTTTTTCAAAATTTTTTTCAAAAATTTTTTTTCGAAATTTTTTTCGAAATTTTTTTCGAAAATTTTTTCGAAAATTTTTTGAAATTTTTTTTCGAAAAATATTTTTGCAAAATTTTTTCGAAATTTTTTTCGAAAATTTTTTTCAAAATTTTTTTTGAAATTTTGTTCGAAAATTTTTTTAAAAATTTTTTTCGAAAAATTTTTTTCCAAAATTTTTTCGAAAATTTTTTTGAACATTTTTTTCGAAAATTTTTTTTCGAAAATTTTTTTTTCAAAATTTTTTTCGAAAATTTTTTTTCGAAATTTTTTTCGCAAATTTTTTTTCAAAATTTTTTGCGAAAATGTTTTTCGAAAATTTTTTTTCGAAATTTCTTTCGAAAATTTTTTTCGAAAGTTTTTTCGAAAATTTTTTTCGAAAGTTTTTTCGAAAATTTTTTTGAAAATTTCTTTCGAAATTTTTTTTCAAAATTTTTTTCAAAAATTTTTTTTCGAAATTTTTTTCGAAAATTTTTTCAAATTTTTTTTTGAAATTTTTTTCGAAAATTTTTTTCAAAATTTTTTTCGAAAAATTTTTTTCCAAAATTTTTTCGAAAATTTTTTTGTAAATTTTTTTCGAAAATTTTTTTTCGAAAATTTTTTAAAATTTTTTTTCGAAATTTTTTTTTCGTAATTTCTTTCGAAAATTTTTTTCGAAAATTTTTTTTCGAAAATTTTTTCGAAAATTTTTTTGAAATTTTTTTTCGAAAATTTTTTTTCGAAAATTTTTTTCAAAATTATTTCTGAAAATTTTTTCGAAAATTTTTTTCAAAATTTTATTCGAATTTTTTTTCGAAAATTTTTTTCAAACTTTTTTTCGAAAAATTTTTTTCCAAAATTTTTTCGAAAATTTTTTTGAAAATTTTTTTCGAAAATTTTTTTGAAAATTTTTTTGAAAATTTTTTTCGAAATTTTTTTTCAAAATTTTTTTCGAAAATTTTTTTTGGAAATTTTTTTCGAAAATTTTTTTCAAAATTTTTTTTCAAAATTTTTTTTCCAATTTTTTTTTCAAAATTTTTTTCGAAAATTTTTTTTCGAAAATTTTTTTTCCTAATTTCTTTCGAAAATTTTTTTCGAAAATTTTTTTTCGAAAATTTTTTCGAAAATTTTTTTGAAATTTTTTTTCGAAAAATATTTTTGCAAAATTTTTTCGAAATTTTTTTCGAAAATTTTTTTAAAAATTTTTTTCGAAATTTTGTTCGAAAATTTTTTTTATAAATATTTTTTTCGAAAAATTTTTTTCCAAAATTTTTTCGAAAATTTTTTTGAACATTTTTTTCGAAAATTTTTTTTCGAAAATTTTTTTTTCAAAATTTTTTTCGAAAATTTTTTTTCGAAATTTTTTTTGGAAAATTTTTTTGAAAATTTTTTTCGAAAAATGTTTTTGAAAATTTTTTTCGAAAATTTTTTTAAAAATATTTTTCGAAATTTTTTTTCAAAATTTTTTTTCAAAATTTTTTTCAAAATTTTTTTCGAAAATTTTTTTAAAAATATTTTTCGAAAATTTTTTTAAAAATTTTTTTCGAATTTTTTTTCGAAATTTCTTTCGAAAATTTTTTTCGAAATTTTTTTCGAAAATTTTTTTCGAAATTTTTTTCGAAAATTTTTTTCGAAATTTTTTTTTCCAAATTTTTTTTCAAAATTGTTTTCGAAAATTTTTTTTCCAAAATTTTTTCAAAATTTTTTTTTGAAATTTTTTTCGAAAATTTTTTTCTATATTTTTTTCGAAAAATTTTTTTCCAAAATTTTCTCGAAAATTTTTTTGAAAATTTTTTTCGAAATTTTTTTTTCAAAATTTTTTTCGAAAATTTTTTTTCGAATTTTTTTTGAAAATATTTTTTGAGAAATTTTTTTTTCAAATTTTTTCGAAAATTTTTTTTCGAAATTTTTTTCGAAAATTTTTTTCAAATTTTTTTTCGAAATTTTTTTCGAAAATTTTTTTCAAAATTTTTTTCAAAATTTTTTTCAATATTTTTTTCGAAAAATTTTTTTCCAAAATATTTTCGAAAATTTTTTTGAAAATTTTTCTTGGAAATTTTTTTTCAAAATTTTTTTCGAAATTTTTTTTTCGAAATTTTTTTCGAAAATTTTTTTCAAATTTTTTTTCGAAATTTTTTTCGAAAATTTTTTTCAAAATTTTTTTCAAAATTTTTTTCAAAATTTTTTTCAAAATTTTTTTCCAAAATTTTTTCGAAAATTTTTTTCAAAATTTTTTTCGAAAATTTTTTTTCGAAATTTTTTTCAAAAATTTTTTTTCGAAATTTTTTTCGAAAATTTTTTTCAAAATTTTTTTTCCAAATTTTTTTTCAAAATTTTTTGCGAAATTGTTTTTCGAAAATTTTTTTCAAAATTTTTTTTGAAAATTTTTTTTCGAAATTTCTTTCGAAAATTTTTTCGAAAATTTCTTTCGAAAGTTTTTTCGAAAATTTTTTTGAAAATTTCTTTCGAAATTTTTTTTCAAAATTTTTTTCAAAAATTTTTTTTCGAAATTTTTTTCGAAAATTTTTTTCAAAATTTTTTTCGAAAAATTTTTTTCCAAAATTTTTTCGAAATTTTTTTTGAAAATTTTTTTCGAAAATTTTTTTTCGAAAATTTTTTTCAAAATTTTTTTCGAAAATTTTTTTTTGAAATTTTTTTCGAAAATTTTTTTGAAAATTTTTTTCGAAAAATTTTTTTGAAAATTTTTTTCGAAAATTTTTTTGAAAATTTTTTTCGAAATTTTTTTTCAAAATTTTTTTCGAAAATTTTTTTTCGAAATTTTTTTTCGAAATTTTTTTCGAAAATTTTTTTCAAAATTTTTTTTCTGAATTTTTTTTCAAAATTTTTTTCGAAAATTTTTTTAAAATTTTTTTCGAAAATTTTTTTTCGTAATTTCTTCCGAAAATTTTTTTCGAAAATTTTTTTTTCGAAAATTTTTTCGAAAATTTTTTTGAAATTTTTTTTCGAAAAAGTTTTTTGCAAAATTTTTTCTAAATTTTTTTTGAAAATTTTTTTCGAAATTTTTTTCGAAAATTTTTTTTCGAAAATTTTTTTCAAAATTATTTCTGAAAATTTTTTCGAAAATTTTTTTAAAATTTTTTTTCGAAATTTTTTTTCAAAATTTTTTTTGAAAATTTTTTTCCAAAATTTTTTCGAAACTTTTTTCAAAATTTTTTTTCAAAATTTTTTTCGAAATTTTTTTTTCGAAATTTTTTTCGAAAATTTTTTTCAAAATTTTTTTCCACAATTTTTTCGAAAATTTTTTTCGAAAATTTTTTTTCGAAATTTTTTTCAAAATTTTTTTTGAAATATTTTTTTCGAAAAATTTTTTTGAAAATTTTTTTCGAAAATTTTTTTGAAAATTTTTTTCGAAATTTTTTTTAAAATTTTTTTCGAAATTTTTTTTTCGAAATTTTTTTCGAAAATTTTTTTCAAAATTTTTTTTCCAAATTTTTTTTCAAAATTTTTTTGGAAAATTTTTTTTCAAAATTTTTTTCAAAATTTTTTCGAAAATTTTTTTGCGAAAATTTTTTTTCGAAATTTCTTTCGAAAATTTTTTTCGAAAATTTTTTTCGAAATTTTTTTTCAAAATTTTTTTCGAAAATTTTTTTTCGAAATTTTTTTCGAAAATTTTTTTCGAAATTTTTTTCGAAATTTTGTTCGAAAATTTTTTTAAAAATTTTTTTCGAAAAATTTTTTTCCAAAATTTTTTCGAAATTTTTTTTGAAAACTTTTTTCGAAAATTTTTTTTCGAAAATTTTTTTCAAAATTTTTTTCGAAAATTTTTTTTCGAAATTTTTTTTCGAACATTTTTTTGAAAATTTTTTTCAAAAAATTTTTTTAAAAATTTTTTTCGAAAATTTTTTTGAAAATTTTTTTCGAAATTTTTTTTCAAAATTTTTTTCAAAATTTTTTTTCAAAATTTTTTTCAAAATTTTTTTCGAAAATTTTTTTTCGAAATTTTTTTCGAAAATTTTTTTTCCAAATTTTTTTTCAAAATTTTTTTCGAAAATTTTTTTTCAAAAATTTTTTTCAAAAATTTTTTTCGAATTTTTTTTCGAAATTTCTTTCGAAAATTTTTTTCGTAAAATTTTTTTGAAAATTTTTTTCGAAAATTTTTTTGAAAATTTTTTTCGAAATTTTTTTTCAAAATTTTTTTCGAAAATTTTTTTTCGAAATTTTTTTTTCGAAATTTTTTTCGAAAATTTTTTTCAAAATTTTTTTTCTGAATTTTTTTTAAAAATTTTTTTCGACATTTTTTAAAAATTTTTTTCGAAAATTTTTTTTCGTAATTTCTTCCGAAAATTTTTTTCGAAAATTTTTTTTCGAAAATTTTTTCGAAAATTTTTTTGAAATTTTTTTTCGAAAATGTTTTTTGCAAAATTTTTTCTAAATTTTTTTTGAAAATTTTTTTCGAAATTTTTTTCAAAATTTTTTTCAAAATTTTTTTCGAAAATTATTTTCGAAAAATTTTTCGAAAATTTTTTTCAAAATTTTTTTCGAAAATTTTTTTCGAAATTTTTTTGGAAAATTTTTTTTCGAAATTTTTTTCGAAAATTTTTTTCAAAATTTTTTTCGAAATTTTTTTCGAAAATTTTTTTCGAAAATTTTTTCCAAATTTTTTTTCAAAATTTTTTTCGAAATTTTTTTTTCCAAAATTTTTTCAAAATTTTTTTTCGAAATTTTTTTCAAAATTTTTTTTCCAAATTTTTTTTCAAAATTTTTTTTCAAAATTTTTTTCGAAAATTTTTTTCGAAATTTTTTTTCAAAATTTATTTCAAAAATTTTTTTTCCAAATTTTTTTTCCAAATTTTATTCGAAAATTTTTTTAAAAATATTTTTCGAAATTTTTTTCGAAAATTTTTTTTCAAAATTTTTTGCGAAAATTTTTTTCGAAAATTTTTTTCAAAATTTTTTTCGAAAATTTTTTTTCGAAATTTCTTTCGAAAATTTTTTTCGAAATTTTTTTTTCGAAAGTTTTTTCGAAAATTTTCTTGAAAATTTTTTTCGAAATATTTTTTCAAAATTTTTTTCAAAAATTTTTTTTCGAAATTTTTTTCGAAATTTTTTTCGAAAATTTTTTCGAAAATTTTTTGAAATTTTTTTTCGAAAAATATTTTTGCAAAATTTTTTCGAAATTTTTTTCGAAAATTTTTTTCAAAATTTTTTTTGAAATTTTGTTCGAAAATTTTTTTAAAAATTTTTTTCGAAAAATTTTTTTCCAAAATTTTTTCGAAAATTTTTTTGAACATTTTTTTCGAAAATTTTTTTTCGAAAATTTTTTTTTCAAAATTTTTTTCGAAAATTTTTTTTCGAAATTTTTTTCGCAAATTTTTTTTCAAAATTTTTTGCGAAAATGTTTTTCGAAAATTTTTTTTCGAAATTTCTTTCGAAAATTTTTTTCGAAAGTTTTTTCGAAAATTTTTTTCGAAAGTTTTTTCGAAAATTTTTTTGAAAATTTCTTTCGAAATTTTTTTTCAAAATTTTTTTCAAAAATTTTTTTTCGAAATTTTTTTCGAAAATTTTTTCAAATTTTTTTTTGAAATTTTTTTCGAAAATTTTTTTCAAAATTTTTTTCGAAAAATTTTTTTCCAAAATTTTTTCGAAAATTTTTTTGTAAATTTTTTTCGAAAATTTTTTTTCGAAAATTTTTTAAAATTTTTTTTCGAAAATTTTTTTTCGTAATTTCTTTCGAAAATTTTTTTCGAAAATTTTTTTTCGAAAATTTTTTCGAAAATTTTTTTGAAATTTTTTTTCGAAAATTTTTTTTCGAAAATTTTTTTCAAAATTATTTCTGAAAATTTTTTCGAAAATTTTTTTCAAAATTTTATTCGAATTTCTTTTCGAAAATTTTTTTCAAACTTTTTTTCGAAAAATTTTTTTCCAAAATTTTTTCGAAAATTTTTTTGAAAATTTTTTTCGAAAATTTTTTTGAAAATTTTTTTGAAAATTTTTTTCGAAATTTTTTTTCAAAATTTTTTTCGACAATTTTTTTTGGAAATTTTTTTCGAAAATTTTTTTCAAAATTTTTTTTCAAAATTTTTTTTCCAATTTTTTTTTTTAAATTTTTTTCGAAAATTTTTTTTCGAAAATTTTTTTTCGTAATTTCTTTCGAAAATTTTTTTCGAAAATTTTTTTTCGAAAATTTTTTCGAAAATTTTTTTGAAATTTTTTTTCGAAAAATATTTTTGCAAAATTTTTTCGAAATTTTTTTCGAAAATTTTTTTTAAAATTTTTTTCGAAATTTTGTTCGAAAATTTTTTTTATAAATATTTTTTTCGAAAAATTTTTTTCCAAAATTTTTTCGAAAATTTTTTTGAACATTTTTTTCGAAAATTTTTTTTCGAAAATTTTTTTTTCAAAATTTTTTTCGAAAATTTTTTTTCGAAATTTTTTTTGGAAAATTTTTTTCAAAATTTTTTTCGAAAAATGTTTTTGAAAATTTTTTTCGAAAATTTTTTTAAAAATATTTTTCGAAATTTTTTTTCAAAATTTTTTTCAAAATTTTTTTCAAAATTTTTTTCGAAAATTTTTTTAAAAATATTTTTCGAAAATTTTTTTAAAAATTTTTTTCGAATTTTTTTTCGAAATTTCTTTCGAAAATTTTTTTCGAAATTTTTTTCGAAAATTTTTTTCGAAATTTTTTTCGAAAATTTTTTTCGAAATTTTTTTTTCCAAATTTTTTTTCAAAATTGTTTTCGAAAATTTTTTTTCCAAAATTTTTTCAAAATTTTTTTTTGAAATTTTTTTCGAAAATTTTTTTCTATATTTTTTTCGAAAAATTTTTTTCCAAAATTTTCTCGAAAATTTTTTTGAAAATTTTTTTCGAAATTTTTTTTTCAAAATTTTTTTCGAAAATTTTTTTTCGAATTTTTTTTGAAAATATTTTTTGAGAAATTTTTTTTTCAAATTTTTTCGAAAATTTTTTTTCGAAATTTTTTTCGAAAATTTTTTTCAAAATTTTTTTCGAAATTTTTTTCGAAAATTTTTTTCAAAATTTTTTTCAAAATTTTTTTCAATATTTTTTTCGAAAAATTTTTTTCCAAAATTTTTTCGAAAATTTTTTTGAAAATTTTTCTTGGAAATTTTTTTTCAAAATTTTTTTCGAAATTTTTTTTTCGAAATGTTTTTCGAAAATTTTTTTCAAATTTTTTTTCGAAATTTTTTTCGAAAATTTTTTTCAAAATTTTTTTCAAAATTTTTTTCCAAAATTTTTTCGAAAATTTTTTTCAAAATTTTTTTCGAAAATTTTTTTTCGAAATTTTTTTCAAAAATTTTTTTTCGAAATTTTTTTCGAAAATTTTTTTCAAAATTTTTTTTCCAAATTTTTTTTCAAAATTTTTTGCGAAATTGTTTTTCGAAAATTTTTTTCAAAATTTTTTTCGAAAATTTTTTTTCGAAATTTCTTTCGAAAATTTTTTCGAAAATTTTTTTCGAAAGTTTTTTCGAAAATTTTTTTCGAAAGTTTTTTCGAAAATTTTTTTGAAAATTTCTTTCGAAATTTTTTTTCAAAATTTTTTTCAAAAATTTTTTTTCGAAATTTTTTTCGAAAATTTTTTTCAAAATTTTTTTCGAAAAATTTTTTTCCAAAATTTTTTCGAAATTTTTTTTGAAAATTTTTTTCGAAAATTTTTTTTCGAAAATTTTTTTCAAAATTTTTTTCGAAAATTTTTTTTTGAAATTTTTTTCGAAAATTTTTTTGAAATTTTTTTCGAAAAATTTTTTTGAAAATTTTTTTCGAAAATTTTTTTGAAAATTTTTTTCGAAATTTTTTTTCAAAATTTTTTTCGAAAATTTTTTTTCGAAATTTTTTTTCGAAATTTTTTTCGAAAATTTTTTTCAAAATTTTTTTTCTGAATTTTTTTTCAAAATTTTTTTCGAAAATTTTTTTAAAATTTTTTTCGAAAATTTTTTTTCGTAATTTCTTCCGAAAATTTTTTTCGAAAATTTTTTTTTCGAAAATTTTTTCGAAAATTTTTTTGAAATTTTTTTTCGAAAAAGTTTTTTGCAAAATTTTTTCTAAATTTTTTTTGAAAATTTTTTTCGAAATTTTTTTCGAAAATTTTTTTTCGAAAATTTTTTTCAAAATTATTTCTGAAAATTTTTTCGAAAATTTTTTTAAAATTTTTTTTCGAAATTTTTTTTCAAAATTTTTTTTGAAAATTTTTTTCCAAAATTTTTTCGAAACTTTTTTCAAAATTTTTTTTCAAAATTTTTTTCGAAATTTTTTTTTCGAAATTTTTTTCGAAAATTTTTTTCAAAATTTTTTTCCACAATTTTTTCGAAAATTTTTTTCGAAAATTTTTTTTCGAAATTTTTTTCAAAATTTTTTTTGAAATATTTTTTTCGAAAAATTTTTTTGAAAATTTTTTTCGAAAATTTTTTTGAAAATTTTTTTCGAAATTTTTTTTAAAATTTTTTTCGAAATTTTTTTTTCGAAATTTTTTTCGAAAATTTTTTTCAAAATTTTTTTTCCAAATTTTTTTTCAAAATTTTTTTGGAAAATTTTTTTTCAAAATTTTTTTCAAAATTTTTTTCGAAAATTTTTTTGCGAAAATTTTTTTTCGAAATTTCTTTCGAAAATTTTTTTCGAAAATTTTTTTCGAAATTTTTTTTCAAAATTTTTTTCGAAAATTTTTTTTTGGAATTTTTTTCGAAAATTTTTTTCGAAATTTTTTTCGAAATTTTGTTCGAAAATTTTTTTAAAAATTTTTTTTGAAAAATTTTTTTCCAAAATTTTTTCGAAATTTTTTTTGAAAACTTTTTTCGAAAATTTTTTTTCGAAAATTTTTTTCAAAATTTTTTTCGAAAATTTTTTTTCGAAATTTTTTTTCGAACATTTTTTTGAAAATTTTTTTCAAAAAATTTTTTTAAAAATTTTTTTCGAAAATTTTTTTGAAAATTTTTTTCGAAATTTTTTTTCAAAATTTTTTTCAAAATTTTTTTTCAAAATTTTTTTCAAAATTTTTTTCGAAAATTTTTTTTCGAAATTTTTTTCGAAAATTTTTTTTCCAAATTTTTTTTCAAAATTTTTTTCGAAAATTTTTTTTCAAAAATTTTTTTCAAAAATTTTTTTCGAATTTTTTTTCGAAATTTCTTTCGAAAATTTTTTTCGAAATTTTTTTTCAAAATTTTTTTCGAAAATTTTTTTTCCAAATTTTTTTCGAAAATTTTTTTCAAAATTTTTTACGAAATTTTTTTCGAAAATTTTTTTCAAAATTTTTTTCGAAAAATTTCTTTCCAAAATTTTTTCGAAAATTTTTTTGAAAATTTTTTTTCGAAAATTTTTTTCAAAATTTTTTTCGAATATTTTTTTGAAATTTTTTTTTCCAAAATTTTTTCAAAATTTTTTTTCGAAATTTTTTTCGAAAATTTTTTTCAATATTTTTTTCGAAAAATTTTTTTCCAAAATTTTGTCGAAAATTTTTTTGAAAATTTTTTTCGAAATTTTTTTCGAAAATGTTTTTTCGAAAATTTTTTTCAAAATTATTTCTGAAAATGTTTTCGAAAATTTTTTGAAAATTTTTTTTCGAAAATTTTTTGAAAATTTTTTTTCGAAATTTTTTTTCAAAATTTTTTTCGAAATTTTTTTTTCAAAATTTTTTTCGAAAATTTTTTTTCGAAATTTTTTTCGAAAATTTTTTCAAATTTTTTTTTGAAATTTTTTTCGAAAATTTTTTTCAAAATTTTTTTCGAAAAATTTTTTTCCAAAATTTTTTCGAAAATTTTTTTGAAAATTTTTTTCGAAAATTTTTTTTCGAAAATTTTTTTCAAAATTTTTTTCGAAAATTTTTTTTTGAAATTTTTTTCGAAAATTTTTTTGAAAATTTTTTTCGAAAAATTTTTTTGAAAATTTTTTTCGAAATTTTTTTTGAAAATTTTTTTCGAAATTTTTTTTCAAAATTTTTTTCGAAAATTTTTTTTCGAAATTTTTTTTCGAAATTTTTTTCGAAAATTTTTTTCAAAATTTTTTTTCTGAATTTTTTTTCAAAATTTTTTTCGAAAATTTTTTTAATATTTTTTTCGAAAATTTTTTTTCGTAATTTCTTCCGAAAATTTTTTTCGAAATTTTTTTTCGAAAATTTTTTCGAAAATTTTTTTGAAATTTTTTTTCGAAAAAGTTTTTTGCAAAATTTTTTCTAAATTTTTTTTGAAAATTTTTTTCGAAATTTTTTTCAAAATTTTTTTCAATAATTTTTTTTCCAAATTTTTTTCGAAAATTTTTTTTCAAAATTTTTTGCGAAAATTTTTTTCGAAATTTTTTTCGAAAATTTTTTCAAAATTTTTTTCGAAAATTTTTTTCGAAATTTTTTTCGAAAATTTTTTTCGAAATTTTTTTCGAAAATTTTTTCGAAAATTTTTTTTCGAAACTTTTTTCGAAAATTTTTTTCAAAATTTTTTCCGAAATTTTTTTCGAAAATTATTTTTGAAATTTTTTTCCAAATTTTTTTTCAAAATTTTTTCGAAATTTTTTTTTCCAAAATTTTTTCAAAATTTTTTTTCGAAATTTTTTTCAAAAATTTTTTTCCAAATTTTTTTTCCAAATTTTTTTTCAAAATTTTTTGCGAAAATTTTTTTCGAAAATTTTTTTTCGAAATTTTTTTTTAAAATTTTTTTCAAAAATTTTTTTTCGAAATTTTTTTCGAAATTTTTTTCGAAAATTTTTTTCAAAATTTTTTTCTGAATTTTTTTTCAAAATTTTTTTCGAAAATTTTTTTTCGAAAATTTTTTAAAATTTTTTTTCGAAAATTTTTTTTCGTAATTTCTTTCGAAAATTTTTTTCGAAAATTTTTTTTTGGAAACTTTTTTCGAAAATTTTTTTGAAATTTTTTTTCGAAAAATATTTTTGCAAAATTTTTTCGAAAATTTTTTTCAAAATTTTTTTCGAAATTTTGTTCGAAAATTTTTTTAAAAATTTTTTTCGAAAAAGTTTTTTCCAAAATTTTTTCGAAAATTTTTTTGAACATTTTTTTCGAAAATGTTTTTTCGAAAATTTTTTTTTCAAAATTTTTTTCGAAATTTTTTTTTCGAAATTTTTTTTGAAAATTTTTTTGAAAATCTTTTTCGAAAAATGTTTTTGAAAATTTTTTTCGAAAATTTTTTTGAAAATGTTTTTCGAAATTTTTTTTCAAAATTTTTTTCAAAATTTTTTTCAAAATTTTTTTTCCAAATTTTTTGTCAAAATTTTTTTCGAAAATTTTTTTTCGAAAATTTTTTTAAAAATTTTTTTCGAATTTCTTTCGAAATTTCTATCGAAAATTTTTTTCGAAATTTTTTTTCAAAACTTTTTTCGAAAATTTTTTTAAAAATTTTTTTCGAAATTTTTTTCGAAAATTTTTTTCAAAATTTTTTTCGAAAAATTTTTTTCCAAAATTTTTTCGAAAATTTTTTTGAAAATTTTTTTTCGAAAATTTTTTTCAAAATTTTTTTCGAAAATTTTTTTTCGAAATTTTTTTCGAAAATTTTTTTGAAAATTTTTTTCGAAAAATTTTTTTGAAAATTTTTTTCGAATATTTTTTTCGAAAATTTTTTTGAAAATTTTTTTTGAAAATTTTTTTCAAAATTTTTTTTCGAAATTTTTTTCGAAAATTTTTTTCAATATTTTTTTCGAAAAATTTTTTTCCAAAATTTTTTCGAAAATTTTTTTGAAAATTTTTTTCGAAATTTTTTTTGGAAATTTTTTTTCGAAAATTTTTTTTCGAAAATTTTTTTCAAAATTATTTCTGAAAATTTTTTCGAAAATTTTTTTCAAAATTTTATTCGAATTTTTTTTCGAAAATTTTTTTCAAAATTTTTTTCGAAAAATTTTTTTCCAAAATTTTTTCGAAAATTTTTTTGAAAATTTTTTTCGAAAATTTTTTTGAAAATTTTTTTGAAAATTTTTTTCGAAATTTTTTTTCAAAATTTTTTTCGAAAATTTTTTTTTGGAAATTTTTTTCGAAAATTTTTTTTTGGAAATTTTTTTCGAAAATTTTTTTTCAAAATTTTTTTCAAAATTTTTTTTCAAAATTTTTTTTCCAATTTTTTTTTCAAAATTTTTTTCGAAAATTTTTTTTCGAAAATTTTTTTCGTAATTTCTTTCGAAAATTTTTTTCGAAAATTTTTTTTCGAAAATTTTTTCGAAAATTTTTTTGAAATTTTTTTTCGAAAAATATTTTTGCAAAATTTTTTCGAAATTTTTTTCGAAAATTTTTTTTAAAATTTTTTTCGAAATTTTGTTCGAAAATTTTTTTTATAAATATTTTTTTCGAAAAATTTTTTTCCAAAATTTTTTCGAAAATTTTTTTGAACATTTTTTTCGAAAATTTTTTTTCGAAAATTTTTTTTTCAAAATTTTTTTCGAAAATTTTTTTTCGAAATTTTTTTTGGAAAATTTTTTTGAAAATTTTTTTCGAAAAATGTTTTTGAAAATTTTTTTCGAAAATTTTTTTAAAAATATTTTTCGAAATTTTTTTTCAAAATTTTTTTCAAAATTTTTTTCAAAATTTTTTTCGAAAATTTTTTTAAAAATATTTTTCGAAAATTTTTTTAAAAATTTTTTTCGAATTTTTTTTCGAAATTTCTTTCGAAAATTTTTTTCGAAATTTTTTTCGAAAATTTTTTTCGAAATTTTTTTCGAAAATTTTTTTCGAAATTTTTTTTTCCAAATTTTTTTTCAAAATTGTTTTCGAAAATTTTTTTTCCAAAATTTTTTCAAAATTTTTTTTTGAAATTTTTTTCGAAAATTTTTTTCTATATTTTTTTCGAAAAATTTTTTTCCAAAATTTTCTCGAAAATTTTTTTGAAAATTTTTTTCGAAATTTTTTTTTCAAAATTTTTTTCGAAAATTTTTTTTCGAATTTTTTTTGAAAATATTTTTTGAGAAATTTTTTTTTCAAATTTTTTCGAAAATTTTTTTTCGAAATTTTTTTCGAAAATTTTTTTCAAATTTTTTTTCGAAATTTTTTTCGAAAATTTTTTTCAAAATTTTTTTCAAAATTTTTTTCAATATTTTTTTCGAAAAATTTTTTTCCAAAATATTTTCGAAAATTTTTTTGAAAATTTTTTTTGGAAATTTTTTTTCAAAATTTTTTTCGAAATTTTTTTTTCGAAATTTTTTTCGAAAATTTTTTTCAAATTTTTTTTCGAAATTTTTTTCGAAAATTTTTTTCAAAATTTTTTTCAAAATTTTTTTCCAAAATTTTTTCGAAAATTTTTTTCAAAATTTTTTTCGAAAATTTTTTTTCGAAATTTTTTTCAAAAATTTTTTTTCAAAATTTTTTTCGAAAATTTTTTTCAAAATTTTTTTTCCAAATTTTTTTTCAAAATTTTTTGCGAAATTGTTTTTCGAAAATTTTTTTCAAAATTTTTTTCGAAAATTTTTTTTCGAAATTTCTTTCGAAAATTTTTTCGAAAATTTTTTTCGAAAGTTTTTTCGAAAATTTTTTTGAAAATTTCTTTCGAAATTTTTTTTCAAAATTTTTTTCAAAAATTTTTTTTCGAAATTTTTTTCGAAAATTTTTTTCAAAATTTTTTTCGAAAAATTTTTTTTCAAAATTTTTTCGAAATTTTTTTTGAAAATTTTTTTCGAAAATTTTTTTTCGAAAATTTTTTTCAAAATTTTTTTCGAAAATTTTTTTTTGAAATATTTTCGAAAATTTTTTTGAAAATTTTTTTCGAAAAATTTTTTTGAAAATTTTTTTCGAAAATTTTTTTGAAAATTTTTTTCGAAATTTTTTTTCAAA
This sequence comes from Uropetala carovei, assembly GCA_036926305.1. Taxonomy (NCBI): domain Eukaryota; kingdom Metazoa; phylum Arthropoda; class Insecta; order Odonata; family Petaluridae; genus Uropetala; species Uropetala carovei. The sequence goes on along the minus strand of JAXCHB010000305.1, from coordinate 1,362,999 downwards.
ATTTTTTTCGAAAATTTTTTTTCGAAATTTTTTTTCGAAATTTTTTTCGAAAATTTTTTTCAAAATTTTTTTTCTGAATTTTTTTTCAAAATTTTTTTCGAAAATTTTTTTAAAATTTTTTTCGAAAATTTTTTTTCGTAATTTCTTCCGAAAATTTTTTTCGAAAATTTTTTTTCGAAAATTTTTTCGAAAATTTTTTTGAAATTTTTCTTCGAAAAAGTTTTTTGCAAAATTTTTTCTAAATTTTTTTTGAAAATTTTTTTCGAAATTTTTTTCAAAATTTTTTTCAATAATTTTTTTTCCAAATTTTTTTCGAAAATTTTTTTAAAAATTTTTTTCGAAATTTTTTTCGAAATTTTTTTTCAAAATTTTTTTCGAAAATTTTTTTTCCAAATTTTTTTTCCAAATTTTATTCGAAAATTTTTTTAAAAATTTTTTTCGAAATTTTTTTCGAAAATTTTTTTTCAAAATGTTTTGCAAAATTTTTTTCGAAAATTTTTTTCAAAATTTTTTTCGAAAATTTTTTTTCGAAATTTCTTTCGAAAATTTTTTTCGAAAATTTTTTTTCGAAAGTTTTTTCGAAAATTTTTTTGAAAATTTTTTTCGAAATTTTTTTTCAAAATTTTTTTCAAAAATTTTTTTTCGAAACTTTTTTCGAAATTTTTTTCGAAAATTTTTTTAAAAATTTTTTTTCTGAATTTTTTTTCAAAATTTTTTTCGAAAATTTTTTTTCGAAAATTTTTTAAAATTTTTTTTCGAAAATTTTTTTTCGTAATTTCTTTCGAAAATTTTTTTCGAAAATTTTTTTTCGAAAATTTTTTCGAAAATTTTTTTGAAATTTTTTTTCGAAAAATATTTTTGCAAAATTTTTTCGAAATTTTTTTCGAAAATTTTTTTAAAAATTTTTTTCGAAATTTTGTTCGAAAATTTTTTTTATAAATATTTTTTTCGAAAAATTTTTTTCCAAAATTTTTTCGAAAATTTTTTTGAACATTTTTTTCGAAAATTTTTTTTCGAAAATTTTTTTTTCAAAATTTTTTTCGAAAATTTTTTTTCGAAATTTTTTTTGGAAAATTTTTTTGAAAATTTTTTTCGAAAAATGTTTTTGAAAATTTTTTTCGAAAATTTTTTTAAAAATATTTTTCGAAATTTTTTTTCAAAATTTTTTTCAAAATTTTTTTCAAAATTTTTTTCGAAAATTTTTTTAAAAATATTTTTCGAAAATTTTTTTAAAAATTTTTTTCGAATTTTTTTTCGAAATTTCTTTCGAAAATTTTTTTCGAAATTTTTTTCGAAAATTTTTTTCGAAATTTTTTTCGAAAATTTTTTTCGAAATTTTTTTTTCCAAATTTTTTTTCAAAATTGTTTTCGAAAATTTTTTTTCCAAAATTTTTTCAAAATTTTTTTTTGAAATTTTTTTCGAAAATTTTTTTCTATATTTTTTTCGAAAAATTTTTTTCCAAAATTTTCTCGAAAATTTTTTTGAAAATTTTTTTCGAAATTTTTTTTTCAAAATTTTTTTCGAAAATTTTTTTTCGAATTTTTTTTGAAAATATTTTTTGAGAAATTTTTTTTTCAAATTTTTTCGAAAATTTTTTTTCGAAATTTTTTTCGAAAATTTTTTTCAAATTTTTTTTCGAAATTTTTTTCGAAAATTTTTTTCAAAATTTTTTTCAAAATTTTTTTCAATATTTTTTTCGAAAAATTTTTTTCCAAAATATTTTCGAAAATTTTTTTGAAAATTTTTCTTGGAAATTTTTTTTCAAAATTTTTTTCGAAATTTTTTTTTCGAAATGTTTTTCGAAAATTTTTTTCAAATTTTTTTTCGAAATTTTTTTCGAAAATTTTTTTCAAAATTTTTTTCAAAATTTTTTTCCAAAATTTTTTCGAAAATTTTTTTCAAAATTTTTTTCGAAAATTTTTTTTCGAAATTTTTTTCAAAAATTTTTTTTCGAAATTTTTTTCGAAAATTTTTTTCAAAATTTTTTTTCCAAATTTTTTTTCAAAATTTTTTGCGAAATTGTTTTTCGAAAATTTTTTTCAAAATTTTTTTCGAAAATTTTTTTTCGAAATTTCTTTCGAAAATTTTTTCGAAAATTTTTTTCGAAAGTTTTTTCGAAAATTTTTTTGAAAATTTCTTTCGAAATTTTTTTTCAAAATTTTTTTCAAAAATTTTTTTTCGAAATTTTTTTCGAAAATTTTTTTCAAAATTTTTTTCGAAAAATTTTTTTCCAAAATTTTTTCGAAATTTTTTTTGAAAATTTTTTTCGAAAATTTTTTTTCGAAAATTTTTTTCAAAATTTTTTTCGAAAATTTTTTTTTGAAATTTTTTTCGAAAATTTTTTTGAAATTTTTTTCGAAAAATTTTTTTGAAAATTTTTTTCGAAAATTTTTTTGAAAATTTTTTTCGAAATTTTTTTTCAAAATTTTTTTCGAAAATTTTTTTTCGAAATTTTTTTTCGAAATTTTTTTCGAAAATTTTTTTCAAAATTTTTTTTCTGAATTTTTTTTCAAAATTTTTTTCGAAAATTTTTTTAAAATTTTTTTCGAAAATTTTTTTTCGTAATTTCTTCCGGAAATTTTTTTCGAAAATTTTTTTTTCGAAAATTTTTTCGAAAATTTTTTTGAAATTTTTTTTCGAAAAAGTTTTTTGCAAAATTTTTTCTAAATTTTTTTTGAAAATTTTTTTCGAAATTTTTTTCGAAAATTTTTTTTCGAAAATTTTTTTCAAAATTATTTCTGAAAATTTTTTCGAAAATTTTTTTAAAATTTTTTTTCGAAATTTTTTTTCAAAATTTTTTTTGAAAATTTTTTTCCAAAATTTTTTCGAAACTTTTTTCAAAATTTTTTTTCAAAATTTTTTTCGAAATTTTTTTTTCGAAATTTTTTTCGAAAATTTTTTTCAAAATTTTTTTCCACAATTTTTTCGAAAATTTTTTTCGAAAATTTTTTTTCGAAATTTTTTTCAAAATTTTTTTTGAAATATTTTTTTCGAAAAATTTTTTTGAAAATTTTTTTCGAAAATTTTTTTTAAAATTTTTTTCGAAATTTTTTTTAAAATTTTTTTCGAAATTTTTTTTTCGAAATTTTTTTCGAAAATTTTTTTCAAAATTTTTTTTCCAAATTTTTTTTCAAAATTTTTTTGGAAAATTTTTTTTCAAAATTTTTTTCAAAATTTTTTTCGAAAATTTTTTTGCGAAAATTTTTTTTCGAAATTTCTTTCGAAAATTTTTTTCGAAAATTTTTTTCGAAATTTTTTTTCAAAATTTTTTTCGAAAATTTTTTTTCGAAATTTTTTTCGAAAATTTTTTTCGAAATTTTTTTCGAAATTTTGTTCGAAAATTTTTTTAAAAATTTTTTTTGAAAAATTTTTTTCCAAAATTTTTTCGAAATTTTTTTTGAAAACTTTTTTCGAAAATTTTTTTTCGAAAATTTTTTTCAAAATTTTTTTCGAAAATTTTTTTTCGAAATTTTTTTTCGAACATTTTTTTGAAAATTTTTTTCAAAAAATTTTTTTAAAAATTTTTTTCGAAAATTTTTTTGAAAATTTTTTTCGAAATTTTTTTTCAAAATTTTTTTCAAAATTTTTTTTCAAAATTTTTTTCAAAATTTTTTTCGAAAATTTTTTTTCGAAATTTTTTTCGAAAATTTTTTTTCCAAATTTTTTTTCAAAATTTTTTTCGAAAATTTTTTTTCAAAAATTTTTTTCAAAAATTTTTTTCGAATTTTTTTTCGAAATTTCTTTCGAAAATTTTTTTCGAAATTTTTTTTCAAAATTTTTTTCGAAAATTTTTTTTCCAAATTTTTTTCGAAAATTTTTTTCAAAATTTTTTACGAAATTTTTTTCGAAAATTTTTTTCAAAATTTTTTTCGAAAAATTTCTTTCCAAAATTTTTTCGAAAATTTTTTTGAAAATTTTTTTTCGAAAATTTTTTTCAAAATTTTTTTCGAATATTTTTTTGAAATTTTTTTTTCCAAAATTTTTTCAAAATTTTTTTTCGAAATTTTTTTCGAAAATTTTTTTCAATATTTTTTTCGAAAAATTTTTTTCCAAAATTTTGTCGAAAATTTTTTTGAAAATTTTTTTCGAAATTTTTTTCGAAAATGTTTTTTCGAAAATTTTTTTCAAAATTATTTCTGAAAATGTTTTCGAAAATTTTTTGAAAATTTTTTTTCGAAAATTTTTTGAAAATTTTTTTTCGAAATTTTTTTTCAAAATTTTTTTCGAAATTTTTTTTTCAAAATTTTTTTCGAAAATTTTTTTTCGAAATTTTTTTCGAAAATTTTTTCAAATTTTTTTTTGAAATTTTTTTCGAAAATTTTTTTCAAAATTTTTTTCGAAAAATTTTTTTCCAAAATTTTTTCGAAAATTTTTTTGAAAATTTTTTTCGAAAATTTTTTTTCGAAAATTTTTTTCAAAATTTTTTTCGAAAATTTTTTTTTGAAATTTTTTTCGAAAATTTTTTTGAAAATTTTTTTCGAAAAATTTTTTTGAAAATTTTTTTCGAAATTTTTTTTGAAAATTTTTTTCGAAATTTTTTTTCAAAATTTTTTTCGAAAATTTTTTTTCGAAATTTTTTTTCGAAATTTTTTTCGAAAATTTTTTTCAAAATTTTTTTTCTGAATTTTTTTTCAAAATTTTTTTCGAAAATTTTTTTAATATTTTTTTCGAAAATTTTTTTTCGTAATTTCTTCCGAAAATTTTTTTCGAAATTTTTTTTCGAAAATTTTTTCGAAAATTTTTTTGAAATTTTTTTTCGAAAAAGTTTTTTGCAAAATTTTTTCTAAATTTTTTTTGAAAATTTTTTTCGAAATTTTTTTCAAAATTTTTTTCAATAATTTTTTTTCCAAATTTTTTTCGAAAATTTTTTTTCAAAATTTTTTGCGAAAATTTTTTTCGAAATTTTTTTCGAAAATTTTTTCAAAATTTTTTTCGAAAATTTTTTTCGAAATTTTTTTCGAAAATTTTTTTCGAAATTTTTTTCGAAAATTTTTTCGAAAATTTTTTTTCGAAACTTTTTTCGAAAATTTTTTTCAAAATTTTTTCCGAAATTTTTTTCGAAAATTATTTTCGAAATTTTTTTCCAAATTTTTTTTCAAAATTTTTTCGAAATTTTTTTTTCCAAAATTTTTTCAAAATTTTTTTTCGAAATTTTTTTCAAAAGTTTTTTTTTCCAAATTTTTTTTCCAAATTTTTTTTCAAAATTTTTTGCGAAAATTTTTTTCGAAAATTTTTTTCAAAATTTTTTTCGAAAATTTTTTTTCGAAATTTTTTTTAAAAATTTTTTTCAAAAATTTTTTTTCGAAATTTTTTTCGAAATTTTTTTCGAAAATTTTTTTCAAAATTTTTTTCTGAATTTTTTTTCAAAATTTTTTTCGAAAATTTTTTTTCGAAAATTTTTTAAAATTTTTTTTCGAAAATTTTTTTTCGTAATTTCTTTCGAAAATTTTTTTCGAAAATTTTTTTTTGGAAACTTTTTTCGAAAATTTTTTTGAAATTTTTTTTCGAAAAATATTTTTGCAAAATTTTTTCGAAAATTTTTTTCAAAATTTTTTTCGAAATTTTGTTCGAAAATTTTTTTAAAAATTTTTTTCGAAAAAGTTTTTTCCAAAATTTTTTCGAAAATTTTTTTGAACATTTTTTTCGAAAATGTTTTTTCGAAAATTTTTTTTTCAAAATTTTTTTCGAAATTTTTTTTTCGAAATTTTTTTTGAAAATTTTTTTGAAAATCTTTTTCGAAAAATGTTTTTGAAAATTTTTTTCGAAAATTTTTTTGAAAATGTTTTTCGAAATTTTTTTTCAAAATTTTTTTCAAAATTTTTTTCAAAATTTTTTTTCCAAATTTTTTGTCAAAATTTTTTTCGAAAATTTTTTTTCGAAAATTTTTTTAAAAATTTTTTTCGAATTTCTTTCGAAATTTCTATCGAAAATTTTTTTCGAAATTTTTTTTCAAAATTTTTTTCGAAAATTTTTTTAAAACTTTTTTTCGAAATTTTTTTCGAAAATTTTTTTCAAAATTTTTTTCGAAAAATTTTTTTCCAAAATTTTTTCGAAAATTTTTTTGAAAATTTTTTTTCGAAAATTTTTTTCAAAATTTTTTTCGAAAATTTTTTTTCGAAATTTTTTTCGAAAATTTTTTTGAAAATTTTTTTCGAAAAATTTTTTTGAAAATTTTTTTCGAATATTTTTTTCGAATATTTTTTTCAAAATTTTTTTTGAAAATTTTTTTCAAAATTTTTTTTCGAAATTTTTTTCGAAAATTTTTTTCAATATTTTTTTCGAAAAATTTTTTTCCAAAATTTTTTCGAAAATTTTTTTGAAAATTTTTTTCGAAATTTTTTTTGGAAATTTTTTTTCGAAAATTTTTTTTCGAAAATTTTTTTCAAAATTATTTCTGAAAATTTTTTCGAAAATTTTTTTCAAAATTTTATTCGAATTTTTTTTCGAAAATTTTTTTCAAAATTTTTTTCGAAAAATTTTTTTCCAAAATTTTTTCGAAAATTTTTTTGAAAATTTTTTTCGAAAATTTTTTTGAAAATTTTTTTGAAAATTTTTTTCGAAATTTTTTTTCAAAATTTTTTTCGAAAATTTTTTTTTGGAAATTTTTTTCGAAAATTTTTTTTTGGAAATTTTTTTCGAAAATTTTTTTTCAAAATTTTTTTCAAAATTTTTTTTCAAAATTTTTTTTCCAATTTTTTTTTCAAAATTTTTTTCGAAAATTTTTTTTCGAAAATTTTTTTCGTAATTTCTTTCGAAAATTTTTTTCGAAAATTTTTTTTCGAAAATTTTTTCGAAAATTTTTTTGAAATTTTTTTTCGAAAAATATTTTTGCAAAATTTTTTCGAAATTTTTTTCGAAAATTTTTTTTAAAATTTTTTTCGAAATTTTGTTCGAAAATTTTTTTTATAAATATTTTTTTCGAAAAATTTTTTTCCAAAATTTTTTCGAAAATTTTTTTGAACATTTTTTTCGAAAATTTTTTTTCGAAAATTTTTTTTTCAAAATTTTTTTCGAAAATTTTTTTTCGAAATTTTTTTTGGAAAATTTTTTTGAAAATTTTTTTCGAAAAATGTTTTTGAAAATTTTTTTCGAAAATTTTTTTAAAAATATTTTTCGAAATTTTTTTTCAAAATTTTTTTCAAAATTTTTTTCAAAATTTTTTTCGAAAATTTTTTTAAAAATATTTTTCGAAAATTTTTTTAAAAATTTTTTTCGAATTTTTTTTCGAAATTTCTTTCGAAAATTTTTTTCGAAATTTTTTTCGAAAATTTTTTTCGAAATTTTTTTCGAAAATTTTTTTCGAAATTTTTTTTTCCAAATTTTTTTTCAAAATTGTTTTCGAAAATTTTTTTTCCAAAATTTTTTCAAAATTTTTTTTTGAAATTTTTTTCGAAAATTTTTTTCTATATTTTTTTCGAAAAATTTTTTTCCAAAATTTTCTCGAAAATTTTTTTGAAAATTTTTTTCGAAATTTTTTTTTCAAAATTTTTTTCGAAAATTTTTTTTCGAATTTTTTTTGAAAATATTTTTTGAGAAATTTTTTTTTCAAATTTTTTCGAAAATTTTTTTTCGAAATTTTTTTCGAAAATTTTTTTCAAAATTTTTTTCAAAATTTTTTTCAATATTTTTTTCGAAAAATTTTTTTCCAAAATATTTTCGAAAATTTTTTTGAAAATTTTTTTTGGAAATTTTTTTTCAAAATTTTTTTCGAAATTTTTTTTTCGAAATTTTTTTCGAAAATTTTTTTCAAATTTTTTTTCGAAATTTTTTTCGAAAATTTTTTTCAAAATTTTTTTCAAAATTTTTTTCCAAAATTTTTTCGAAAATTTTTTTCAAAATTTTTTTCGAAAATTTTTTTTCGAAATTTTTTTCAAAAATTTTTTTTCAAAATTTTTTTCGAAAATTTTTTTCAAAATTTTTTTTCCAAATTTTTTTTCAAAATTTTTTGCGAAATTGTTTTTCGAAAATTTTTTTCAAAATTTTTTTCGAAAATTTTTTTTCGAAATTTCTTTCGAAAATTTTTTCGAAAATTTTTTTCGAAAGTTTTTTCGAAAATTTTTTTGAAAATTTCTTTCGAAATTTTTTTTCAAAATTTTTTTCAAAAATTTTTTTTCGAAATTTTTATCGAAAATTTTTTTCAAAATTTTTTTCGAAAAATTTTTTTTCAAAATTTTTTCGAAATTTTTTTTGAAAATTTTTTTCGAAAATTTTTTTTCGAAAATTTTTTTCAAAATTTTTTTCGAAAATTTTTTTTTGAAATATTTTCGAAAATTTTTTTGAAAATTTTTTTCGAAAAATTTTTTTGAAAATTTTTTTCGAAAATTTTTTTGAAAATTTTTTTCGAAATTTTTTTTCAAAATTTTTTTCGAAAATTTTTTTTCGAAATTTTTTTTCGAAATTTTTTTCGAAAATTTTTTTCAAAATTTTTTTTCTGAATTTTTTTTCAAAATTTTTTTCGAAAATTTTTTTAAAATTTTTTTCGAAAATTTTTTTTCGTAATTTCTTCCGAAAATTTTTTTCGAAAATTTTTTTTCGAAAATTTTTTCGAAAATTTTTTTGAAATTTTTCTTCGAAAAAGTTTTTTGCAAAATTTTTTCTAAATTTTTTTTGAAAATTTTTTTCGAAATTTTTTTCAAAATTTTTTTCAATAATTTTTTTTCCAAATTTTTTTCGAAAATTTTTTTAAAAATTTTTTTCGAAATTTTTTTCGAAATTTTTTTTCAAAATTTTTTTCGAAAATTTTTTTTCCAAATTTTTTTTCCAAATTTTATTCGAAAATTTTTTTAAAAATTTTTTTCGAAATTTTTTTCGAAAATTTTTTTTCAAAATGTTTTGCAAAATTTTTTTCGAAAATTTTTTTCAAAATTTTTTTCGAAAATTTTTTTTCGAAATTTCTTTCGAAAATTTTTTTCGAAAATTTTTTTTCGAAAGTTTTTTCGAAAATTTTTTTGAAAATTTTTTTCGAAATTTTTTTTCAAAATTTTTTTCAAAAATTTTTTTTCGAAATTTTTTTCGAAATTTTTTTCGAAAATTTTTTTAAAAATTTTTTTTCTGAATTTTTTTTCAAAATTTTTTTCGAAAATTTTTTTTCGAAAATTTTTTAAAATTTTTTTTCGAAAATTTTTTTTCGTAATTTCTTTCGAAAATTTTTTTCGAAAATTTTTTTTCGAAAATTTTTTCGAAAATTTTTTTGAAATTTTTTTTCGAAAAATATTTTTGCAAAATTTTTTTCGAAAATTTATCAAAATTTTTTTCGAAATTTTGTTCGAAAATTTTTTTAAAAATTTTTTTCGAAAAATTTTTTTCCAAAATTTTTTCGAAAATTTTTTTGAAAATTTTTTAGAAAATTTTTTTTCGAAAATTTTTTTTTCAAAATGTTTTTCGAAATTTTTTTTTCGAAATTTTTTTTGAAAATTTTTTTGAAAATTTTTTTCGAAAAATGTTTTTGAAAATTTTTTTCGAAAATTTTTTTGAAAATATTTTTCGAAATTTTTTTTCAAAATTTTTTTCAAAATTTTTTTCAAAATTTTTTTTCCAAATTTTTTTTCAATTTTTTTTCGAAAATTTTTTTTCGAAAATTTTTTTAAAAATTTTTTTCGAATTTTTTTTCGAAAATTCTTTCGAAAATTTTTTTCGAAATTTTTTTTCAAAATTGTTTTCGAAAATTTTTTTAAAAATTTTTTTCGAAATTTTTTTCGAAAATTTTTTTCAAAATTTTTTTCGAAAAATTTTTTTCCAAAATTTTTTCAAAAATTTTTTTGAAAATTTTTTTTCGAAAATTTTTTTCAAAATTTTTTTCGAAAATTTTTTTTCGAAATTTTTTTCGAAAATTTTTTTGAAAATTTTTTTCGAAAAATTTTTTTGAAAATTTTTTTCGAATATTTTTTTGAAAATTTTTTTTGAAAATTTTTTTTCGAAATTTTTTTCGAAAATTTTTTTCAATATTTTTTTCGAAAAATTTTTTTCCAAAATTTTTTCGAAAATTTTTTTGAAAATTTTTTTCGAAATTTTTTTTAAAAATTTTTTTGATAATTTTTTTGAAAATTTTTTTGAAAATTTTTTTGAAAATTTTTTTCGAAATTTTTTTTCAAATTTTTTTTCAAAATTTTTTTCGAAAATTTTTCTTCAAATATTTTTTCGATAATTTGTTTTTGAAATTTTTTTCGAAAATTTTTTTTCAAAATTTTTTTTCAAAATTTTTTTCGAAAATTTTTTTTCGAAAATTTTTTTCAAAATTTTTTTCGAAAATTTTTTCGAAAATTTTTATTCAAAACTTTTTTTCAAAATATTTTCGAAAATTTTTTTTCGAAATTTTTTTCGAAAATTTTTTTAAAAATTTTTTTCAAAATTTTTTTTCAAAATTTTTTAAAAATTTTTTTTCGAAATTTTTTTTCAAAATTTTTTTCGAAAAATTTTTTTCCAAAATTTTTTCGAAAATTTATTTTCAAATTTATTTCGAAATTTTTTTTCAAATTTTTTTTCGAAATTTTTTTTCATAATTTTTTCGAAATTTTTTTTTCGAAATTTTTTTCGAAAATTTTTTTCGAAAATTTTTTTCGAAATTTTTTTTTTTTAATTTTTTTCCAAAACTTTTTTCGAAAATTTTTTTTCCAAAATTTTTTCGAAAATTTTTTTGAAAATTTATTTCAGTTTTTTTTCAAAATTTTTTTCGAAAATTTTTTTCGAAAAATTTTTTTCCAAAATTTTTTCAAAAATATTTTTGAAATTTTTTTTCGAAACTTTTTTTCAAAATTTTTTTCGAAAATATTTTTCAAAATTTTTTTTGGGAAATTTTTTTTGAAAATTTTTTTGAAAATTTTTTTCGAAATTTTTTTTCAAAATTTTTTTCGAAAATTTTTTTTCGAACTCTCTTTTCAAAATTTTTTTCGAAAATTTTTTTCGAAAAATTTTTTTCCAAAATTTTTTCAAAAATATTTTTGAAATTTTTTTTCGAAACTTTTTTTCAAAATTTTTTTCGAAAATATTTTTCAAAATTTTTTTTGGGAAATTTTTTTTCAAATTTTTTTTGAAAATTTTTTTGAAAATTTTTTTCGAAATTTTTTTTCAAATTTTTTTTCCAAAATTTTTTTAAAAATTTTTTTCGAAATTTTTTTTAAAAATTTTTTATGAAAATTTTTTTTCTAAATTTTTTTCGAAATTTTTTTTTCAAAATTTTTTTTGAAAATTTTTTTCGAAATTTTTTTTCGAAAATTTTTTTCCAATTTTTTTTCGAAAACTTTTTTTTGAAATTTTTTTGAAAATTTTTTTGAAATTTTTTTTTGAAAATTGTTTTTGAAAATTTTCTTCCAAAATTTTTTTTCAAAATTTTTTCGAAAATTTTTTTGAAAATTTTTTTCAAAATTTTTTTTCAAAATTTTTTTCCAAAATTTTTTCAAACATTTTTTTGAAAATTTTTTCGAAATTGTTTTCCAAAATTTTTTTCAAAATTTTTTTCGAAAAATTTTTTTCCAAAAGTTTTTCGAAAATTTTTTTGAAAATTTTTTTACGAAATTTTTTTTTCAAATTTTTTTTTAGAATTTTTTTCATAATTTTTTTCGAAATTTTTTTTTCGAAATTTTTTTCGAAAATTTTTTTCAAAATTTTTTTTCAAAATTTTTTTCGAAAATTTTTTTTCAAAATTTTTTCAAAAATTTTTTTCAAAATTTTTTTTCGAGAATTTTTTTCAAAATTTTTTTCGAAAATTTTTTTCAAAATTTTTTTGAAAATTTTTTTCGAAAAATTTTTTTCCAAATTTTTTTCGACAATTTTTTTGAAAATTTTTTTCGAAATTTTTTTTCAAAATTTTTTCGAAAATTTTTTATCGAAATTTTTTTCGAATATTTTTCGTCGAAATTTTTTTCAAAATTTTTTTTCAAAATTTTTTTTCAAAATTTTTTTTCAAAATTTTTTTCAAAAATTGTTTTTCAAAAATTTTTTTCTAAATTATTTTCGAAAATTTTTTTTCAAAATTTTTTTCGGAAATTTTTATCGAAAATTTTTTTTGGAAATTTTTTATCGAAAATCTTTTTCAAAATTTTTTTCGAAAATTTTTTTTCGAAATTTTTTTCGAAATTTTTTTTTCGAAAATTTTTTTCTAAATTTTTTTTGAAAATTTTTTGTCGAAATTTTTTTCGAAAATTATTTTAAAAATTTTTTTCGAAAATTTTTTTTCGAAATTTTTTTTCAAAATTTTTTTCCAAAATTTTTTTTCGAAAATTTTTTTCAAAATTTTTTTCGAAAATTTTTTTTCGATCTTTATTTCGAAAATTTTTTTGAAAATTTTTTTTGAAAAATTTTTTTCTAAATTTTTTGACAATTTTTTTGAAAATTTTTTTCGAAATTTTTTTTCAAAATTTTTTATCGAAATTTTTTTCGAAAATTTTTTATCGAAATTTTTTTCGAAAATTTTTCTTCGAAATTTTTTTCGAAATTTTTTTTCAAAAGTTTTTTCGAAATTTTTTTTCAAAATTTTTTTTCAAAATTTTTTTCGAAAATTGTTTTTCAAAAATTTTTTTTTAAATTTTTTTTCGAAATTTTTTTCGAAAATTTTTTTTCTAAATTTTGTTCGAAAATTTTTTTCCAAAATTTTTTTTCGAAAATTTTTTTCAAAATTTTTTTCGAAAATTTTTTTTCGAAATTTTTTTCGAAAATTTTTTAGAAAATTTTTTTCGAAAAAATTTTGGAAAATTATTTTAAAATTTATTTTTGAAATTTTTTTTCAAAATTTTTTTTGAAAATTTTTTCGAAATTTTTTTTCAAAATATTTTTCGAAAATTTTTTTCCGAAATTCTTTTCGAAAATTTTTTTCAAAATTTTTTCGAAATTTTTTTCCAAAATTTTTTTCAAAATTTTTTTCTAAAAATTTTTTTTCAAAATTTTTTCGAAAATTTTTTTGAAAATTTTTTTACGACATTTTTTTTTCAAATTTTTTTTGAAATTTTTTTCATAATTTTTTTCGCAATTTTTTTTTCGAAATTTTTTTCGAAACTTTTTTTTGAAAATTTTTTCCAAAATTTTTTTTTCCAAAATTTTTTCGGAAGATTTTTTAAAAATTTTTTCAAAATTTTTCTTCAAAAATTTTTTCGAAAATTTTTTTTCGAAATTTTTTTTCGAAATTTTTTTTCAAAGATTTTTTTCGAAAATTTTTTTCGAAAATTTTTTTTCGAAAATTTTTTTCAAAATTTTTTTGAAAATTTTTTTTTTAAATTTTTATCGAAACATTTTTTTCCAAAATTTTTTCGAAAATTTTTTTCGTAAATTTTTTATCGAAATTTTTATCGAAAATTTTTTTCAAAACTTTTTTCAAAATTTTTTTCGAAATTTTTTTTTTGAAATTTTTTTCAAAAATTTTTTTCGAAATTTTTTTTCAGAACTTTTTTCAAAATTTTTTTCGTAAATTTTTTTTCGAAATTTTTTACGAAATTTTTTTTTCGAAAATTTTTTTCAAAATTTTTTTCGAAAATGTTTTTCGAAATTTTTTTCGAAAATTTTTTAGAAAATTTATTTCGAAAAATTTTCTTCCAAAATTTTTTCGAAAATTTTTTTGAAAATGTTTTTCGAAATTTTTTTTTCAAAATTTTTTTCGAAAATTTTTTTTCGAAATTTTTTTCGAAAATTTTTTTTGGAAATTTTTTTCCAAAATTTTTTCGAAAATCTTTTTGAAAATTTTTTTCGAAATTTTTTTTCAAAATTTTTTTCAAAAATTTTTTTTCCAAATTTTTTTCGAAAATTTTTTAAAAAATTTTTTTCGAAATTTTTTTCGAAAATTTTTTTTCAAAATTTTTTTCGAAATTTTTTTCAAAATTTTTTCGAAATTTTTTTTCAAAATTTTTTTCGAAAATTTTTTTTCGAAATGTTTTTCGAAAATTTTTTTCAAAATTTTTTTCGAATTTTTTTCGAAAATTTTTTTCGAAATTTTTTTTTCAAAATTTTTTTTCAAAATTGTTTTCGAAAATTTTTTTTCCAAAATTTTTTCAAAATTTTTTTTCGAAATTTTTTTCGAAAATTTTTTTCAATATTTTTTTCGAAAAATTTTTTTCCAAAATTTTCTCGAAAATTTTTTTGAAAATTTTTTTCGATTTTTTTTTTTCAAAATTTTTTTCGAAAATTTTTTTTCGAATTTTTTTTGAAAATATTTTTTGAGAAATTTTTTTTTCAAATTTTTTCGAAAATTTTTTTTCGAAGTTTTTTACGAAAATTTTCCTCGAAAATTTTTTTTCCAAAATTTTCTTTCAAAATTTTTTTCGAAAATTTTTTTTCGAAATTTTTTTCGAAAATTTTTTTCAATATTTTTTTCGAAATTTTTTTTTCGAAATTTTTTTCGAAAATTTTTTTCAAATTTTTTTTCGAAATTTTTTTCGAAAATTTTTTTTCAAAATTTTTTTCAAAATTTTTTTCCAAAATTTTTTTGAAAATTTTTTTCAAAATTTTTTTCGAAAATTTTTTTTCGAAATTTTTTTCGAAAATTTCTTTTCGAAATTTTTTTCGAAAATTTTTTTCAAAATTTCTTTTCCAAATTTTTTTTCAAAATTTTTTGCGAAAATGTTTTTCGAAAATTTTTTTCAAAATTTTTTTCGAAAATTTTTTTTCGAAATTTCTTTCGAAAATTTTTTTCAAAAATTTCTTTTCGAAATTTTTTTCGAAAATTTTTTTCAAAATTTTTTTCGAAAAATTTTTTCGAAAATTTTTTTTCGAAAATTTTTTTCAAAATTTTTTTCGAAAATTTTTTTTTGAAATTTTTTTCGAAAATTTTTTTGAAAATTTTTTTCGTAAAATTTTTTTGAAAATTTTTTTCGAAAATTTTTTTGAAAATTTTTTTCGAAATTTTTTTTCAAAATTTTTTTCGAAAATTTTTTTTCGAAATTTTTTTTTCGAAATTTTTTTCGAAAATTTTTTTCAAAATTTTTTTTCTGAATTTTTTTTAAAAATTTTTTTCGACATTTTTTAAAAATTTTTTTCGAAAATTTTTTTTCGTAATTTCTTCCGAAAATTTTTTTCGAAAATTTTTTTTCGAAAATTTTTTCGAAAATTTTTTTGAAATTTTTTTTCGAAAATGTTTTTTGCAAAATTTTTTCTAAATTTTTTTTGAAAATTTTTTTCGAAATTTTTTTCAAAATTTTTTTCAAAATTTTTTTCGAAAATTTTTTTCGAAAAATTTTTCGAAAATTTTTTTCAAAATTTTTTTCGAAAATTTTTTTCGAAATTTTTTTCGAAAATTTTTTTTCGAAATTTTTTTCGAAAATTTTTTTCAAAATTTTTTTCGAAATTTTTTTCGAAAATTTTTTTCGAAATTTTTTTCCAAATTTTTTTTCAAAATTTTTTTCGAAATTTTTTTTTCCAAAATTTTTTCAAAATTTTTTTTCGAAATTTTTTTCAAAATTTTTTTTCCAAATTTTTTTTCAAAATTTTTTTTCAAAATTTTTTTCGAAAATTTTTTTCGAAATTTTTTTTCAAAATTTATTTCAAAAATTTTTTTTCCAAATTTTTTTTCCAAATTTTATTCGAAAATTTTTTTAAAAATTTTTTTCGAAATTTTTTTCGAAAATTTTTTTTCAAAATTTTTTGCGAAAATTTTTTTCGAAAATTTTTTTCAAAATTTTTTTCGAAAATTTTTTTTCGAAATTTCTTTCGAAAATTTTTTTCGAAAATTTTTTTTCGAAAGTTTTTTCGAAAATTTTCTTGAAAATTTTTTTCGAAATATTTTTTCAAAATTTTTTTCAAAAATTTTTTTTCGAAATTTTTTTCGAAATTTTTTTCGAAAATTTTTTCGAAAATTTTTTGAAATTTTTTTTCGAAAAATATTTTTGCAAAATTTTTTCGAAATTTTTTTCGAAAATTTTTTTCAAAATTTTTTTTGAAATTTTGTTCGAAAATTTTTTTAAAAATTTTTTTCGAAAAATTTTTTGAACATTTTTTTCGAAAATTTTTTTTCGAAAATTTTTTTTTCAAAATTTTTTTCGAAAATTTTTTTTCGAAATTTTTTTCGCAAATTTTTTTTCAAAATTTTTTGCGAAAATGTTTTTCGAAAATTTTTTTTCGAAATTTCTTTCGAAAATTTTTTTCGAAAGTTTTTTCGAAAATTTTTTTCGAAAGTTTTTTCGAAAATTTTTTTGAAAATTTCTTTCGAAATTTTTTTTCAAAATTTTTTTCAAAAATTTTTTTTCGAAATTTTTTTCGAAAATTTTTTCAAATTTTTTTTTGAAATTTTTTTCGAAAATTTTTTTCAAAATTTTTTTCGAAAAATTTTTTTCCAAAATTTTTTCGAAAATTTTTTTGTAAATTTTTTTCGAAAATTTTTTTTCGAAAATTTTTTAAAATTTTTTTTCGAAAATTTTTTTTCGTAATTTCTTTCGAAAATTTTTTTCGAAAATTTTTTTTCGAAAATTTTTTCGAAAATTTTTTTGAAATTTTTTTCGAAAATTTTTTTCAAAATTTTTTTCGAAATTTTGTTCGAAAATTTTTTTAAAAATTTTTTTCGAAAAATTTTTTTCCAAAATTTTTTCGAAAATTTTTTTGAACATTTTTTTCGAAAATTTTTTTTCGAAAATTTTTTTTTCAAAATTTTTTTCGAAAATTTTTTTTCGAAATTTTTTTCGAAAATTTTTTTGAAAATTTTTTTCGAAAAATGTTTTTGAAAATTTTTTTCGAAATTTTTTTAAAAATATTTTTCGAAATTTTTTTTCAAAATTTTTTTCAAAATTTTTTTCAAAATTTTTTTTCCAAATTTTTTTTCAAAATTTTTTTCGAAAATTTTTTTTCGAAAATTTTTTTTAAAAATTTTTTTCGAATTTTTTTTCGAAATTTCTTTCGAAAATTTTTTCGAAATTTTTTTTCAAAATTTTTTTTGGAAAATTTTTTTAAAAATTTTTTTCGAAATTTTTTTCGAAAATTTTTTTCAAAATTTTTTTCGAAAAATTTTTTTCCAAAATTTTTTTGAAAATTTTTTTTTAAATTTTTTTCGAAAATTTTTTTTTGAAATTTTTTTCGAAAATTTTTTAGAAAATTTATTTCGAAAAATTTTCTTCCAAAATTTTTTCGAAAATTTTTTTGAAAATGTTTTTCGAAATTTTTTTTTCAAAATTTTTTTCGAAAATTTTTTTTCGAAATTTTTTTCGAAAATTTTTTTTGGAAATTTTTTTCCAAAATTTTTTCGAAAATCTTTTTGAAAATTTTTTTCGAAATTTTTTTTCAAAATTTTTTTCAAAAATTTTTTTTCCAAATTTTTTTCGAAAATTTTTAAAAAAATTTTTTTCGAAATTTTTTTCGAAAATTTTTTTTCAAAATTTTTTTCAAAATTTTTTTCAAAATTTTTTCGAAATTTTTTTTCAAAATTTTTTTCGAAAATTTTTTTTCGAAATGTTTTTCGAAAATTTTTTTCAAAATTTTTTTCGAAATTTTTTTCGAAAATTTTTTTCGAAATTTTTTTTTCAAAATTTTTTTTCAAAATTGTTTTCGAAAATTTTTTTTCCAAACTTTTTTCAAAATTTTTTTTCGAAATTTTTTTCGAAAATTTTTTTCAATATTTTTTTCGAAAAATTTTTTTCCAAAATTTTCTCGAAAATTTTTTTGAAAATTTTTTTCGATTTTTTTTTTTCAAAATTTTTTTCGAAAATTTTTTTTCGAATTTTTTTTGAAAATATTTTTTGAGAAATTTTTTTTTCAAATTTTTTCGAAAATTTTTTTTCGAAATTTTTTACAAAAATTTTCCTCGAAAATTTTTTTTCCAAAATTTTTTTTCAAAATTTTTTTCGAAAATTTTTTTTCGAAATTTTTTTCGAAAATTTTTTTCAATATTTTTTTCGAAATTTTTTTTTCGAAATTTTTTTCGAAAATTTTTTTCAAATTTTTTTTCGAAATTTTTTTTTCAAAATTTTTTTCAAAATTTTTTTCCAAAATTTTTTTGAAAATTTTTTTCAAAATTTTTTTCGAAAATTTTTTTTCGAAATTTTTTTCGAAAATTTCTTTTCGAAATTTTTTTCGAAAATTTTTTTCAAAATTTTTTTTCCAAATTTTTTTTCAAAATTTTTTGCGAAAATGTTTTTCGAAAATTTTTTTCAAAATTTTTTTCGAAAATTTTTTTTCGAAATTTCTTTCGAAAATTTTTTTCAAAAATTTCTTTTCGAAATTTTTTTCGAAAATTTTTTTCAAAATTTTTTTCGAAAAATTTTTTCGAAAATTTTTTTTCGAAAATTTTTTTCAAAATTTTTTTCGAAAATTTTTTTTTGAAATTTTTTTCGAAAATTTTTTTGAAAATTTTTTTCGAAAAATTTTTTTGAAAATTTTTTTCGAAAATTTTTTTGAAAATTTTTTTCGAAATTTTTTTTCAAAATTTTTTTCGAAAATTTTTTTTCGAAATTTTTTTTCAAAATTTTTTGCGAAAATGTTTTTCAAAAATTTATTCAAAATTTTTTTCGAAAATTTTTTTTCGAAATTTCTTTCGAAAATTTTTTTCAAAAATTTCTTTTCGAAATTTTTTTCGAAAATTTTTTTCAAAATTTTTTTCGAAAAATTTTTTCGAAAATTTTTTTTCGAAAATTTTTTTCAAAATTTTTTTCGAAAATTTTTTTTTGAAATTTTTTTCGAAAATTTTTTTGAAAATTTTTTTCGAAAAATTTTTTTGAAAATTTTTTTCGAAAATTTTTTTGAAAATTTTTTTCGAAATTTTTTTTCAAAATTTTTTTCGAAAATATTTTTCGAAATTTTTTTTTCGAAATTTTTTTCGAAAATTTTTTTCAAAATTTTTTTTCTGAATTTTTTTTAAAAATTTTTTTCAAAATTTTTTAAAAATTTTTTTCGAAATTTTTTTTTCGTAATTTCTTCCGAAATTTTTTTTCGAAAATTTTTTTTCGAAAATTTTTTCGAAAATTTTTTTGAAATTTTTTTTCGAAAATGTTTTTTGCAAAATTTTTTCTAAATTTTTTTTGAAAATTTTTTTCGAAATTTTTTTCAAAATTTTTTTCAATAATTTTTTTCGAAAATTTTTTTAAAAATTTTTTTCGAAAATTTTTTTTCAAAATTTTTGCGGAAAATTTTTTTCGAAAAATTTTTCGAAAATTTTTTTCAAAATTTTTTTCGAAAATTTTTTTCGAAATTTTTTTCGAAAATTTTTTTTCGAAATTTTTTTCGAAAATTTTTTTCAAAATTTTTTTCGAAATTTTTTTCGAAAATTTTTTTAGAAATTTTTTTCCAAATTTTTTTTCAAAATTTTTTTCGAAATTTTTTTTTCCAAAATTTTTTCAAAATTTTTTTTCTAAATTTTTTTCAAAATTTTTTTTCCAAATTTTTTTTCAAAATTTTTTTTCAAAATTTTTTTCGAAAATTTTTTTCGAAATTTTTTTTCAAAATTTATTTCAAAAATTTTTTTTCCAAATTTTATTCGAAAATTTTTTTAAAAATTTTTTTCGAAATTTTTTTCGAAAATTTTTTTCGAAAATTTTTTTTCAAAATTTTTTGCGAAAATTTTTTTCGAAAATTTTTTTCAAAATTTTTTTCGAAAATTTTTTTGCGAAAATTTTTTTTCGAAATTTCTTTCGAAAATTTTTTTCGAAAATTTTTTTCGAAATTTTTTTTCAAAATTTTTTTCGAAAATTTTTTTTCGAAATTTTTTTCGAAAATTTTTTTCGAAATTTTTTTCGAAATTTTGTTCGAAAATTTTTTTAAAAATTTTTTTCGAAAAATTTTTTTCCAAAATTTTTTCGAAATTTTTTTTGAAAACTTTTTTCGAAAATTTTTTTTCGAAAATTTTTTTCAAAATTTTTTTCGAAAATTTTTTTTCGAAATTTTTTTTCGAACATTTTTTTGAAAATTTTTTTCAAAAAATTTTTTTAAAAATTTTTTTCGAAAATTTTTTTGAAAATTTTTTTCGAAATTTTTTTTCAAAATTTTTTTCAAAATTTTTTTTCAAAATTTTTTTCAAAATTTTTTTCGAAAATTTTTTTTCGAAATTTTTTTCGAAAATTTTTTTTCCAAATTTTTTTTCAAAATTTTTTTCGAAAATTTTTTTTCAAAAATTTTTTTCAAAAATTTTTTTCGAATTTTTTTTCGAAATTTCTTTCGAAAATTTTTTTCGAAATTTTTTTTCAAAATTTTTTTCGAAAATTTTTTTTCGAAATTTTTTTCGAAAATTTTTTTCAAAATTTTTTACGAAATTTTTTTCGAAAATTTTTTTCAAAATTTTTTTCGAAAAATTTCTTTCCAAAATTTTTTCGAAAATTTTTTTGAAAATTTTTTTTCGAAAATTTTTTTCAAAATTTTTTTCGAATATTTTTTTGAAATTTTTTTTTCCAAAATTTTTTCAAAATTTTTTTTCGAAATTTTTTTCGAAAATTTTTTTCAATATTTTTTTCGAAAAATTTTTTTCCAAAATTTTGTCGAAAATTTTTTTGAAAATTTTTTTCGAAATTTTTTTCGAAAATGTTTTTTCGAAAATTTTTTTTCGAAAATTTTTTTTCGAAAATTTTTTTCAAAATTATTTCTGAAAATGTTTTCGAAAATTTTTTGAAAATTTTTTTTCGAAATTTTTTTTCAAAATTTTTTTCGAAATTTTTTTTTCAAAATTTTTTTCGAAAATTTTTTTTCGAAATTTTTTTCGAAAATTTTTTCAAATTTTTTTTTGAAATTTTTTTCGAAAATTTTTTTCAAAATTTTTTTCGAAAAATTTTTTTCCAAAATTTTTTCGAAAATTTTTTTGAAAATTTTTTTCGAAAATTTTTTTTCGAAAATTTTTTTCAAAATTTTTTTCGAAAATTTTTTTTTGAAATTTTTTTCGAAAATTTTTTTGAAAATTTTTTTCGAAAAATTTTTTTGAAAATTTTTTTCGAAATTTTTTTTGAAAATTTTTTTCGAAATTTTTTTTCAAAATTTTTTTCGAAAATTTTTTTTCGAAATTTTTTTTCGAAATTTTTTTCGAAAATTTTTTTCAAAATTTTTTTTCTGAATTTTTTTTCAAAATTTTTTTCGAAAATTTTTTTAATATTTTTTTCGAAAATTTTTTTTCGTAATTTCTTCCGAAAATTTTTTTCGAAATTTTTTTTCGAAAATTTTTTCGAAAATTTTTTTGAAATTTTTTTTCGAAAAAGTTTTTTGCAAAATTTTTTCTAAATTTTTTTTGAAAATTTTTTTCGAAATTTTTTTCAAAATTTTTTTCAATAATTTTTTTTCCAAATTTTTTTCGAAAATTTTTTTTCAAAATTTTTTGCGAAAATTTTTTCGAAATTTTTTTCGAAAATTTTTTCAAAATTTTTTTCGAAAATTTTTTTCGAAATTTTTTTCGAAAATTTTTTTCGAAATTTTTTTCGAAAATTTTTTCAAAATTTTTTTTCGAAATTTTTTTCAAAAATTTTTTTCCAAATTTTTTTTCCAAATTTTTTTTCAAAATTTTTTGCGAAAATTTTTTTCGAAAATTTTTTTCAAAATTTTTTTCGAAAATTTTTTTTCGAAATTTTTTTTAAAAATTTTTTTCAAAAATTTTTTTTCGAAATTTTTTTCGAAATTTTTTTCGAAAATTTTTTTCAAAATTTTTTTCTGAATTTTTTTTCAAAATTTTTTTCGAAAATTTTTTTTCGAAAATTTTTTAAAATTTTTTTTCGAAAATTTTTTTTCGTAATTTCTTTCGAAAATTTTTTTCGAAAATTTTTTTTTGGAAACTTTTTTCGAAAATTTTTTTGAAATTTTTTTTCGAAAAATATTTTTGCAAAATTTTTATCGAAAATTTTTTTCAAAATTTTTTTCGAAATTTTGTTCGAAAATTTTTTTAAAAATTTTTTTCGAAAAAGTTTTTTCCAAAATTTTTTCGAAAATTTTTTTGAACATTTTTTTCGAAAATGTTTTTTCGAAAATTTTTTTTTCAAAATTTTTTTCGAAATTTTTTTTTCGAAATTTTTTTTGAAAATTTTTTTGAAAATCTTTTTCGAAAAATGTTTTTGAAAATTTTTTTCGAAAATTTTTTTGAAAATGTTTTTCGAAATTTTTTTTCAAAATTTTTTTCAAAATTTTTTTCAAAATTTTTTTTCCAAATTTTTTGTCAAACTTTTTTTCGAAAATTTTTTTTCGAAAATTTTTTTAAAAATTTTTTTCGAATTTCTTTCGAAATTTCTATCGAAAATTTTTTTCGAAATTTTTTTTCAAAATTTTTTTCGAAAATTTTTTTAAAAATTTTTTTCGAAATTTTTTTCGAAAATTTTTTTCAAAATTTTTTTCGAAAAATTTTTTTCCAAAATTTTTTCGAAAATTTTTTTGAAAATTTTTTTTCGAAAATTTTTTTCAAAATTTTTTTCGAAAATTTTTTTTCGAAATTTTTTTCGAAAATTTTTTTGAAAATTTTTTTCGAAAAATTTTTTTGAAAATTTTTTTCGAATATTTTTTTCGAATATTTTTTTGAAAATTTTTTTTGAAAATTTTTTTCAAAATTTTTTTTCGAAATTTTTTTCGAAAATTTTTTTCAATATTTTTTTCGAAAAATTTTTTTCCAAAATTTTTTCGAAAATTTTTTTGAAAATTTTTTTCGAAATTTTTTTTGGAAATTTTTTTTCGAAAATTTTTTTTCGAAAATTTTTTTCAAAATTATTTCTGAAAATTTTTTCGAAAATTTTTTTCAAAATTTTATTCGAATTTTTTTTCGAAAATTTTTTTCAAAATTTTTTTCGAAAAATTTTTTTCCAAAATTTTTTTGAAAATTTTTTTGAAAATTTTTTTCGAAAATATTTTTGAAAATTTTTTTGAAAATTTTTTTCGAAATTTTTTTTCAAAATTTTTTTCGAAAATTTTTTTTTGGAAATTTTTTTCGAAAATTTTTTTTTGGAAATTTTTTTCGAAAATTTTTTTTCAAAATTTTTTTCAAAATTTTTTTTCAAAATTTTTTTTCCAATTTTTTTTTCAAAATTTTTTTCGAAAATTTTTTTTCGAAAATTTTTTTCGTAATTTCTTTCGAAAATTTTTTTCGAAAATTTTT
Source organism: Uropetala carovei (assembly GCA_036926305.1). NCBI lineage: Eukaryota > Metazoa > Arthropoda > Insecta > Odonata > Petaluridae > Uropetala > Uropetala carovei. Next base: position 1,340,050 of record JAXCHB010000305.1, on the reverse strand, counting down.
TCGAAAATTTTTTTCAAAATTTTTTTCGAAATTTTTTTCGAAAATTTTTTTCGAAATTTTTTTCCAAATTTTTTTTCAAAATTTTTTTCGAAATTTTTTTTTCCAAAATTTTTTCAAAATTTTTTTTCGAAATTTTTTTCAAAATTTTTTTTCCAAATTTTTTTTCAAAATTTTTTTTCAAAATTTTTTTCGAAAATTTTTTTCGAAATTTTTTTTCAAAATTTATTTCAAAAATTTTTTTTCCAAATTTTTTTTCCAAATTTTATTCGAAAATTTTTTTAAAAATTTTTTTCGAAATTTTTTTCGAAAATTTTTTTTCAAAATTTTTTGCGAAAATTTTTTTCGAAAATTTTTTTCAAAATTTTTTTCGAAAATTTTTTTTCGAAATTTCTTTCGAAAATTTTTTTCGAAAATTTTTTTTCGAAAGTTTTTTCGAAAATTTTCTTGAAAATTTTTTTCGAAATATTTTTTCAAAATTTTTTTCAAAAATTTTTTTTCGAAATTTTTTTCGAAATTTTTTTCGAAAATTTTTTCGAAAATTTTTTGAAATTTTTTTTCGAAAAATATTTTTGCAAAATTTTTTCGAAATTTTTTTCGAAAATTTTTTTCAAAATTTTTTTTGAAATTTTGTTCGAAAATTTTTTTAAAAATTTTTTTCGAAAATTTTTTTTCGAAAATTTTTTTTTCAAAATTTTTTTCGAAAATTTTTTTTCGAAATTTTTTTCGCAAATTTTTTTTCAAAATTTTTTGCGAAAATGTTTTTCGAAAATTTTTTTTCGAAATTTCTTTCGAAAATTTTTTTCGAAAGTTTTTTCGAAAATTTTTTTCGAAAGTTTTTTCGAAAATTTTTTTGAAAATTCCTTTCGAAATTTTTTTTCAAAATTTTTTTCAAAAATTTTTTTTCGAAATTTTTTTCGAAAATTTTTTCAAATTTTTTTTTGAAATTTTTTTCGAAAATTTTTTTCAAAATTTTTTTCGAAAAATTTTTTTCCAAAATTTTTTCGAAAATTTTTTTGTAAATTTTTTTCGAAAATTTTTTTTCGAAAATTTTTTAAAATTTTTTTTCGAAAATTTTTTTTCGTAATTTCTTTCGAAAATTTTTTTCGAAAATTTTTTTTCGAAAATTTTTTCGAAAATTTTTTTGAAATTTTTTTCGAAAATTTTTTTCAAAATTTTTTTCGAAATTTTGTTCGAAAATTTTTTTAAAAATTTTTTTCGAAAAATTTTTTTCCAAAATTTTTTCGAAAATTTTTTTGAACATTTTTTTCGAAAATTTTTTTTCGAAAATTTTTTTTTCAAAATTTTTTTTGAAAATTTTTTTTCGAAATTTTTTTCGAAAATTTTTTTGAAAATTTTTTTCGAAAAATGTTTTTGAAAATTTTTTTCGAAATTTTTTTAAAAATATTTTTCGAAATTTTTTTTCAAAATTTTTTTCAAAATTTTTTTCAAAATTTTTTTCAAAATTTTTTTTCCAAATTTTTTTTCAAAATTTTTTTCGAAAATTTTTTTTCGAAAATTTTTTTTAAAAATTTTTTTCGAATTTTTTTTCGAAATATCTTTCGAAAATTTTTTCGAAATTTTTTTTCAAAATTTTTTTTGGAAAATTTTTTTAAAAATTTTTTTCGAAATTTTTTTCGAAAATTTTTTTCAAAATTTTTTTCGAAAAATTTTTTTCCAAAATTTTTTTGAAAATTTTTTTTAAAATTTTTTTCGAAAATTTTTTTTTGAAATTTTTTTCGAAAATTTTTTAGAAAATTTATTTCGAAAAATTTTCTTCCAAAATTTTTTCGAAAATTTTTTTGAAAATGTTTTTCGAAATTTTTTTTTCAAAATTTTTTTCGAAAATTTTTTTTCGAAATTTTTTTCGAAAATTTTTTTTGGAAATTTTTTTCCAAAATTTTTTCGAAAATCTTTTTGAAAATTTTTTTCGAAATTTTTTTTCAAAATTTTTTTCAAAAATTTTTTTTCCAAATTTTTTTCGAAAATTTTTTAAAAAATTTTTTTCGAAATTTTTTTCGAAAATTTTTTTTCAAAATTTTTTTCAAAATTCTTTTCAAAATTTTTTCGAAATTTTTTTTCAAAATTTTTTTCGAAAATTTTTTTTCGAAATGTTTTTCGAAAATTTTTTTCAAAATTTTTTTCGAAATTTTTTTCGAAAATTTTTTTCGAAATTTTTTTTTCAAAATTTTTTTTCAAAATTGTTTTCGAAAATTTTTTTTTCAAACTTTTTTCAAAATTTTTTTTCGAAATTTTTTTCGAAAATTTTTTTCAATATTTTTTTCGAAAAATTTTTTTCCAAAATTTTCTCGAAAATTTTTTTGAAAATTTTTTTCGATTTTTTTTTTTCAAAATTTTTTTCGAAAATTTTTTTTCGAATTTTTTTTGAAAATATTTTTTGAGAAATTTTTTTTTCAAATTTTTTCGAAAATTTTTTTTCGAAATTTTTTACAAAAATTTTCCTCGAAAATTTTTTTTCCAAAATTTTTTTTCAAAATTTTTTTCGAAAATTTTTTTTCGAAATTTTTTTCGAAAATTTTTTTCAATATTTTTTTCGAAATTTTTTTTTCGAAATTTTTTTCGAAAATTTTTTTCAAATTTTTTTTCGAAATTTTTTTTTCAAAATTTTTTTCAAAATTTTTTTCCAAAATTTTTTTGAAAATTTTTTTCAAAATTTTTTTCGAAAATTTTTTTTCGAAATTTTTTTCGAAAATTTCTTTTCGAAATTTTTTTCGAAAATTTTTTTCAAAATTTTGTTTCCAAATTTTTTTTCAAAATTTTTTGCGAAAATGTTTTTCGAAAATTTTTTTCAAAATTTTTTTCGAAAATTTTTTTTCGAAATTTCTTTCGAAAATTTTTTTCAAAAATTTCTTTTCGAAATTTTTTTCGAAAATTTTTTTCAAAATTTTTTTCGAAAAATTTTTTCGAAAATTTTTTTTCGAAAATTTTTTTCAAAATTTTTTTCGAAAATTTTTTTTTGAAATTTTTTTCGAAAATTTTTTTGAAAATTTTTTTCGAAAAATTTTTTTGAAAATTTTTTTCGAAAATTTTTTTGAAAATTTTTTTCGAAATTTTTTTTCAAAATTTTTTTCGAAAATTTTTTTTCGAAATTTTTTTTCAAAATTTTTTGCGAAAATGTTTTTCAAAAATTTATTCAAAATTTTTTTCGAAAATTTTTTTTCGAAATTTCTTTCGAAAATTTTTTTCAAAAATTTCTTTTCGAAATTTTTTTCGAAAATTTTTTTCAAAATTTTTTTCGAAAAATTTTTTCGAAAATTTTTTTTCGAAAATTTTTTTCAAAATTTTTTTCGAAAATTTTTTTTTGAAATTTTTTTCGAAAATTTTTTTGAAATTTTTTTTCGAAAAATTTTTTTGAAAATTTTTTTCGAAAATTTTTTTGAAAATTTTTTTCGAAATTTTTTTTCAAAATTTTTTTCGAAAATATTTTTCGAAATTTTTTTTTCGAAATTTTTTTCGAAAATTTTTTTCAAAATTTTTTTTCTGAATTTTTTTTAAAAATTTTTTTCAAAATTTTTTAAAAATTTTTTTCGAAATTTTTTTTTCGTAATTTCTTCCGAAATTTTTTTTCGAAAATTTTTTTTCGAAAATTTTTTCGAAAATTTTTTTGAAATTTTTTTTCGAAAATGTTTTTTGCAAAATTTTTTCTAAATTTTTTTTGAAAATTTTTTTCGAAATTTTTTTCAAAATTTTTTTCAATAATTTTTTTCGAAAATTTTTTTAAAAATTTTTTTCGAAAATTTTTTTTCAAAATTTTTTTCGAAAATTTTTTTCGAAAAATTTTTCGAAAATTTTTTTCAAAATTTTTTTCGAAAATTTTTTTCGAAATTTTTTTCGTAAATTTTTTTTCGAAATTTTTTTCGAAAATTTTTTTCAAAATTTTTTTCGAAATTTTTTTCGAAAATTTTTTTAGAAATTTTTTTCCAAATTTTTTTTCAAAATTTTTTTCGAAATTTTTTTTTCCAAAATTTTTTCAAAATTTTTTTTCTAAATTTTTTTCAAAATTTTTTTTCCAAATTTTTTTTCAAAATTTTTTTTCAAAATTTTTTTCGAAAATTTTTTTCGAAATTTTTTTTCAAAATTTATTTCAAAAATTTTTTTTCCAAATTTTATTCGAAAATTTTTTTAAAAATTTTTTTCGATATTTTTTTCGAAAATTTTTTTCGAAAATTTTTTTTCAAAATTTTTTGCGAAAATTTTTTTCGAAAATTTTTTTCAAAATTTTTTTCGAAAATTTTTTTGCGAAAATTTTTTTTCGAAATTTCTTTCGAAAATTTTTTTCGAAAATTTTTTTCGAAATTTTTTTTCAAAATTTTTTTCGAAAATTTTTTTTCGAAATTTTTTTCGAAAATTTTTTTCGAAATTTTTTTCGAAATTTTGTTCGAAAATTTTTTTAAAAATTTTTTTCGAAAAATTTTTTTCCAAAATTTTTTCGAAATTTTTTTTGAAAACTTTTTTCGAAAATTTTTTTTCGAAAATTTTTTTCAAAATTTTTTTCGAAAATTTTTTTTCGAAATTTTTTTTCGAACATTTTTTTGAAAATTTTTTTCAAAAAATTTTTTTAAAAAATTTTTTCGAAAATTTTTTTGAAAATTTTTTTCGAAATTTTTTTTCAAAATTTTTTTCAAAATTTTTTTTCAAAATTTTTTTCAAAATTTTTTTCGAAAATTTTTTTTCGAAATTTTTTTCGAAAATTTTTTTTCCAAATTTTTTTTCAAAATTTTTTTCGAAAATTTTTTTTCAAAAATTTTTTTCAAAAATTTTTTTCGAATTTTTTTTCGAAATTTCTTTCGAAAATTTTTTTCGAAATTTTTTTTCAAAATTTTTTTCGAAAATTTTTTTTCGAAATTTTTTTCGAAAATTTTTTTCAAAATTTTTTACGAAATTTTTTTCGAAAATTTTTTTCAAAATTTTTTTCGAAAAATTTCTTTCCAAAATTTTTTCGAAAATTTTTTTGAAAATTTTTTTTCGAAAATTTTTTTCAAAATTTTTTTCGAATATTTTTTTGAAATTTTTTTTTCCAAAATTTTTTCAAAATTTTTTTTCGAAATTTTTTTCGAAAATTTTTTTCAATATTTTTTTCGAAAAATTTTTTTCCAAAATTTTGTCGAAAATTTTTTTGAAAATTTTTTTCGAAATTTTTTTCGAAAATGTTTTTTCGAAAATTTTTTTTCGAAAATTTTTTTTCGAAAATTTTTTTCAAAATTATTTCTGAAAATGTTTTCGAAAATTTTTTGAAAATTTTTTTTCGAAATTTTTTTTCAAAATTTTTTTCGAAATTTTTTTTTCAAAATTTTTTTCGAAAATTTTTTTTCGAAATTTTTTTCGAAAATTTTTTCAAATTTTTTTTTGAAATTTTTTTCGAAAATTTTTTTCAAAATTTTTTTCGAAAAATTTTTTTCCAAAATTTTTTCGAAAATTTTTTTGAAAATTTTTTTCGAAAATTTTTTTTCGAAAATTTTTTTCAAAATTTTTTTCGAAAATTTTTTTTTGAAATTTTTTTCGAAAATTTTTTTGAAAATTTTTTTCGAAAAATTTTTTTGAAAATTTTTTTCGAAATTTTTTTTGAAAATTTTTTTCGAATTTTTTTTTCAAAATTTTTTTCGAAAATTTTTTTTCGAAATTTTTTTTCGAAATTTTTTTCGAAAATTTTTTTCAAAATTTTTTTTCTGAATTTTTTTTCAAAATTTTTTTCGAAAATTTTTTTAATATTTTTTTCGAAAATTTTTTTTCGTAATTTCTTCCGAAAATTTTTTTCGAAATTTTTTTTCGAAAATTTTTTCGAAAATTTTTTTGAAATTTTTTTTCGAAAAAGTTTTTTGCAAAATTTTTTCTAAATTTTTTTTGAAAATTTTTTTCGAAATTTTTTTCAAAATTTTTTTCAATAATTTTTTTTCCAAATTTTTTTCGAAAATTTTTTTTCAAAATTTTTTGCGAAAATTTTTTTCGAAATTTTTTTCGAAAATTTTTTCAAAATTTTTTTCGAAAATTTTTTTCGAAATTTTTTTCGAAAATTTTTTTCGAAATTTTTTTCGAAAATTTTTTCAAAATTTTTTTTCGAAATTTTTTTCAAAAATTTTTTTCCAAATTTTTTTTCCAAATTTTTTTTCAAAATTTTTTGCGAAAATTTTTTTCGAAAATTTTTTTCAAAATTTTTTTCGAAAATTTTTTTTCGAAATTTTTTTTAAAAATTTTTTTCAAAAATTTTTTTTCGAAATTTTTTTCGAAATTTTTTTCGAAAATTTTTTTCAAAATTTTTTTCTGAATTTTTTTTCAAAATTTTTTTCGAAAATTTTTTTTCGAAAATTTTTTAAAATTTTTTTTCGAAAATTTTTTTTCGTAATTTCTTTCGAAAATTTTTTTCGAAAATTTTTTTTTGGAAACTTTTTTCGAAAATTTTTTTGAAATTTTTTTTCGAAAAATATTTTTGCAAAATTTTTTCGAAAATTTTTTTCAAAATTTTTTTCGAAATTTTGTTCGAAAATTTTTTTAAAAATTTTTTTCGAAAAAGTTTTTTCCAAAATTTTTTCGAAAATTTTTTTGAACATTTTTTTCGAAAATGTTTTTTCGAAAATTTTTTTTTCAAAATTTTTTTCGAAATTTTTTTTTCGAAATTTTTTTTGAAAATTTTTTTGAAAATCTTTTTCGAAAAATGTTTTTGAAAATTTTTTTCGAAAATTTTTTTGAAAATGTTTTTCGAAATTTTTTTTCAAAATTTTTTTCAAAATTTTTTTCAAAATTTTTTTTCCAAATTTTTTGTCAAAATTTTTTTCGAAAATTTTTTTTCGAAAATTTTTTTAAAAATTTTTTTCGAATTTCTTTCGAAATTTCTATCGAAAATTTTTTTCGAAATTTTTTTTCAAAATTTTTTTCGAAAATTTTTTTAAAAATTTTTTTCGAAATTTTTTTCGAAAATTTTTTTCAAAATTTTTTTCGAAAAATTTTTTTCCAAAATTTTTTCGAAAATTTTTTTGAAAATTTTTTTTCGAAAATTTTTTTCAAAATTTTTTTCGAAAATTTTTTTTCGAAATTTTTTTCGAAAATTTTTTTGAAAATTTTTTTCGAAAAATTTTTTTGAAAATTTTTTTCGAATATTTTTTTCGAATATTTTTTTGAAAATTTTTTTTGAAAATTTTTTTCAAAATTTTTTTTCGAAATTTTTTTCGAAAATTTTTTTCAATATTTTTTTCGAAAAATTTTTTTCCAAAATTTTTTCGAAAATTTTTTTGAAAATTTTTTTCGAAATTTTTTTTGGAAATTTTTTTTCGAAAATTTTTTTTCGAAAATTTTTTTCAAAATTATTTCTGAAAATTTTTTCGAAAATTTTTTTCAAAATTTTATTCGAATTTTTTTTCGAAAATTTTTTTCAAAATTTTTTTCGAAAAATTTTTTTCCAAAATTTTTTTGAAAATTTTTTTGAAAATTTTTTTCGAAAATATTTTTGAAAATTTTTTTGAAAATTTTTTTCGAAATTTTTTTTCAAAATTTTTTTCGAAAATTTTTTTTTGGAAATTTTTTTCGAAAATTTTTTTTTGGAAATTTTTTTCGAAAATTTTTTTTCAAAATTTTTTTCAAAATTTTTTTTCAAAATTTTTTTTCCAATTTTTTTTTCAAAATTTTTTTCGAAAATTTTTTTTCGAAAATTTTTTTCGTAATTTCTTTCGAAAATTTTTTTCGAAAATTTTTTTTCGAAAATTTTTTCGAAAATTTTTTTGAAATTTTTTTTCGAAAAATATTTTTGCAAAATTTTTTCGAAATTTTTTTCGAAAATTTTTTTTAAAATTTTTTTCGAAATTTTGTTCGAAAATTTTTTTTATAAATATTTTTTTCGAAAAATTTTTTTCCAAAATTTTTTCGAAAATTTTTTTGAACATTTTTTTCGAAAATTTTTTTTCGAAAATTTTTTTTTCAAAATTTTTTTCGAAAATTTTTTTTCGAAATTTTTTTTGGAAAATTTTTTTGAAAATTTTTTTCGAAAAATGTTTTTGAAAATTTTTTTCGAAAATTTTTTTAAAAATATTTTTCGAAATTTTTTTTCAAAATTTTTTTCAAAATTTTTTTCAAAATTTTTTTCGAAAATTTTTTTAAAAATATTTTTCGAAAATTTTTTTAAAAATTTTTTTCGAATTTTTTTTCGAAATTTCTTTCGAAAATTTTTTTCGAAATTTTTTTCGAAAATTTTTTTCGAAATTTTTTTCGAAAATTTTTTTCGAAATTTTTTTTTCCAAATTTTTTTTCAAAATTGTTTTCGAAAATTTTTTTTCCAAAATTTTTTCAAAATTTTTTTTTGAAATTTTTTTCGAAAATTTTTTTCTATATTTTTTTCGAAAAATTTTTTTCCAAAATTTTCTCGAAAATTTTTTTGAAAATTTTTTTCGAAATTTTTTTTTCAAAATTTTTTTCGAAAATTTTTTTTCGAATTTTTTTTGGAAATATTTTTTGAGAAATTTTTTTTTCAAATTTTTTCGAAAATTTTTTTTCGAAATTTTTTTCGAAAATTTTTTTCAAATTTTTTTTCGAAATTTTTTTCGAAAATTTTTTTCAAAATTTTTTTCAAAATTTTTTTCAATATTTTTTTCGAAAAATTTTTTTCCAAAATATTTTCGAAAATTTTTTTGAAAATTTTTTTTGGAAATTTTTTTTCAAAATTTTTTTCGAAATTTTTTTTTCGAAATTTTTTTCGAAAATTTTTTTCAAATTTTTTTTCGAAATTTTTTTCGAAAATTTTTTTCAAAATTTTTTTCAAAATTTTTTTCCAAAATTTTTTCGAAAATTTTTTTCAAAATTTTTTTCGAAAATTTTTTTTCGAAATTTTTTTCAAAAATTTTTTTTCGAAATTTTTTTCGAAAATTTTTTTCAAAATTTTTTTTCCAAATTTTTTTTCAAAATTTTTTGCGAAATTGTTTTTCGAAAATTTTTTTCAAAATTTTTTTCGAAAATTTTTTTTCGAAATTTCTTTCGAAAATTTTTTCGAAAATTTTTTTCGAAAGTTTTTTCGAAAATTTTTTTGAAAATTTCTTTCGAAATTTTTTTTCAAAATTTTTTTCAAAAATTTTTTTTCGAAATTTTTTTCGAAAATTTTTTTCAAAATTTTTTTCGAAAAATTTTTTTTCAAAATTTTTTCGAAATTTTTTTTGAAAATTTTTTTCGAAAATTTTTTTTCGAAAATTTTTTTCAAAATTTTTTTCGAAAATTTTTTTTTGAAATATTTTCGAAAATTTTTTTGAAAATTTTTTTCGAAAAATTTTTTTGAAAATTTTTTTCGAAAATTTTTTTGAAAATTTTTTTCGAAATTTTTTTTCAAAATTTTTTTCGAAAATTTTTTTTCGAAATTTTTTTTCGAAATTTTTTTCGAAAATTTTTTTCAAAATTTTTTTTCTGAATTTTTTTTCAAAATTTTTTTCGAAAATTTTTTTAAAATTTTTTTCGAAAATTTTTTTTCGTAATTTCTTCCGAAAATTTTTTTCGAAAATTTTTTTTCGAAAATTTTTTCGAAAATTTTTTTGAAATTTTTCTTCGAAAAAGTTTTTTGCAAAATTTTTTCTAAATTTTTTTTGAAAATTTTTTTCGAAATTTTTTTCAAAATTTTTTTCAATAATTTTTTTTCCAAATTTTTTTCGAAAATTTTTTTAAAAATTTTTTTCGAAATTTTTTTCGAAAATTTTTTTTCAAAATTTTTTTCGAAAATTTTTTTCGAAATTTTTTTCGAAAATTTTTTCAAAATTTTTTTCGAAAATTTTTTTCGAAATTTTTTTCCAAATTTTTTTTCAAAATTTTTTTCGAAATTTTTTTTTCCAAAATTTTTTCAAAATTTTTTTTCGAAATTTTTTTCAAAAATTTTTTTCCAAATTTTTTTTCCAAATTTTTTTTCAAAATTTTTTTCGAAAATTTTTTTCGAAATTTTTTTTCAAAATTTTTTTCGAAAATTTTTTTTCCAAATTTTTTTTCCAAATTTTATTCGAAAATTTTTTTAAAAATTTTTTTCAAAATTTTTTTCGAAAATTTTTTTTCGAAATTTCTTTCGAAAATTTTTTTCGAAAATTTTTTTTCGAAAGTTTTTTCGAAAATTTTTTTGAAAATTTTTTTCGAAATTTTTTTTCAAAATTTTTTTCAAAAATTTTTTTTCGAAATTTTTTTCGAAATTTTTTTCGAAAATTTTTTTAAAAATTTTTTATTCTGAATTTTTTTTCAAAATTTTTTTCGAAAATTTTTTTTCGAAAATTTTTTAAAATTTTTTTTCGAAAATTTTTTTTCGTAATTTCTTTCGAAAATTTTTTTCGAAAATTTTTTTTCGAAAATTTTTTCGAAAATTTTTTTGAAATTTTTTTTCGAAAAATATTTTTGCAAAATTTTTTTCGAAAATTTTTTTCAAAATTTTTTTCGAAATTTTGTTCGAAAATTTTTTTAAAAATTTTTTTCGAAAAATTTTTTTCCAAAATTTTTTCGAAAATTTTTTTGAAAATTTTTTAGAAAATTTTTTTTCGAAAATTTTTTTTTCAAAATGTTTTTCGAAATTTTTTTTTCGAAATTTTTTTTGAAAATTTTTTTGAAAATTTTTTTCGAAAAATGTTTTTGAAAATTTTTTTCGAAAATTTTTTTGAAAATATTTTTCGAAATTTTTTTTCAAAATTTTTTTCAAAATTTTTTTCAAAATTTTTTTTCCAAATTTTTTTTCAAAATTTTTTTCGAAAATTTTTTTTCGAAAATTTTTTTAAAAATTTTTTTCGAATTTTTTTTCGAAAATTCTTTCGAAAATTTTTTTCGAAATTTTTTTTCAAAATTGTTTTCGAAAATTTTTTTTAAAATTTTTTTCGAAATTTTTTTCGAAAATTTTTTTCAAAATTTTTTTCGAAAAATTTTTTTCCAAAATTTTTTCGAAAATTTTTTTGAAAATTTTTTTTCGAAAATTTTTTTCAAAATTTTTTTCGAAAATTTTTTTTCGAAATTTTTTTCGAAAATTTTTTTGAAAATTTTTTTCGAAAAATTTTTTTGAAAATTTTTTTCGAATATTTTTTTGAAAATTTTTTTTGAAAATTTTTTTTCGAAATTTTTTTCGAAAATTTTTTTCAATATTTTTTTCGAAAAATTTTTTTCCAAAATTTTTTCGAAAATTTTTTTGAAAATTTTTTTCGAAATTTTTTTTAAAAATTTTTTTGATAATTTTTTTGAAAATTTTTTTGAAAATTTTTTTGAAAATTTTTTTCGAAATTTTTTTTCAAATTTTTTTTCAAAATGTTTTTCGAAATTTTTTTTTCGAAATTTTTTTTGAAAATTTTTTTGAAAATTTTTTTCGAAAAATGTTTTTGAAAATTTTTTTCGAAAATTTTTTTGAAAATATTTTTCGAAATTTTTTTTCAAAATTTTTTTCAAAATTTTTTTCAAAATTTTTTTTCCAAATTTTTTTTCAAAATTTTTTTCGAAAATTTTTTTTCGAAAATTTTTTTAGAAAATTTTTTTAAAAATTTTTTTCAAAATTTTTTTTCAAAATTTTTTAAAAATTTTTTTTCGAAATTTTTTTTCAAAATTTTTTTCGAAAAATTTTTTTCCAAAATTTTTTCGAAAATTTATTTTCAAATTTATTTCGAAATTTTTTTTCAAATTTTTTTTCGAAATTTTTTTTCATAATTTTTTCGAAATTTTTTTTTCGAAATTTTTTTCGAAAATTTTTTTCGAAAATTTTTTTCGAAATTTTTTTTTTAAATTTTTTTCCAAAACTTTTTTCGAAAATTTTTTTTCCAAAATTTTTTCGAAAATTTTTTTGAAAATTTATTTCAGTTTTTTTTCAAAATTTTTTTCGAAAATTTTTTTCGAAAAATTTTTTTCCAAAATTTTTTCAAAAATATTTTTGAAATTTTTTTTCGAAACTTTTTTTCAAAATTTTTTTCGAAAATATTTTTCAAAATTTTTTTTGGGAAATTTTTTTTGAAAATTTTTTTGAAAATTTTTTTCGAAATTTTTTTTCAAAATTTTTTTCGAAAATTTTTTTTCGAACTCTCTTTTCAAAATTTTTTTCGAAAATTTTTTTCGAAAAATTTTTTTCCAAAATTTTTTCAAAAATATTTTTGAAATTTTTTTTCGAAACTTTTTTTCAAAATTTTTTTCGAAAATATTTTTCAAAATTTTTTTTGGGAAATTTTTTTTCAAATTTTTTTTGAAAATTTTTTTGAAAATTTTTTTCGAAATTTTTTTTCAAATTTTTTTTCCAAAATTTTTTTAAAAATTTTTTTCGAAATTTTTTTTAAAAATTTTTTATGAAAATTTTTTTTCTAAATTTTTTTCGAAATTTTTTTTTCAAAATTTTTTTTGAAAATTTTTTTCGAAATTTTTTTTCGAAAATTTTTTTCCAATTTTTTTTCGAAAACTTTTTTTTGAAATTTTTTTGAAAATTTTTTTGAAAATTTTTTTTGAAAATTGTTTTTGAAAATATTCTTCCAAAATTTTTTTTCAAAATTTTTTCGAAAATTTTTTTGAAATTTTTTTCAAAATTTTTTTTCAAAATTTTTTTCCAAAATTTTTTCAAAAATTTTTTTGAAAATTTTTTCGAAATTGTTTTCCAAAATTTTTTTCAAAATTTTTTTCGAAAAATTTTTTTCCAAAAGTTTTTCGAAAATTTTTTTGAAAATTTTTTTACGAAATTTTTTTTTCAAATTTTTTTTTAGAATTTTTTTCATAATTTTTTTCGAAAATTTTTTTCAAAATTTTTTTTCAAAATTTTTTTCGAAAATTTTTTTTCAAAATTTTTTCAAAAATTTTTTTCAAAATTTTTTTTCGAGAATTTTTTTCAAAATTTTTTTCGAAAATTTTTTTCAAAATTTTTTTGAAAATTTTTTTCGAAAAATTTTTTTCCAAATTTTTTTCGACAATTTTTTTGAAAATTTTTTTCGAAATTTTTTTTCAAAATTTTTTCGAAAATTTTTTATCGAAATTTTTTTCGAATATTTTTCGTCGAAATTTTTTTCAAAATTTTTTTTCAAAATTTTTTTTCAAAATTTTTTTTCAAAATTTTTTTTCAAAATTTTTTTCAAAAATTGTTTTTCAAAAATTTTTTTCTAAATTATTTTCGAAAATTTTTTTTCAAAATTTTTTTCGGAAATTTTTATCGAAAATTTTTTTTGGAAATTTTTTATCGAAAATCTTTTTCAAAATTTTTTTCGAAAATTTTTTTTCGAAATTTTTTTCGAAATTTTTTTTTCGAAAATTTTTTTCTAAATTTTTTTTGAAAATTTTTTGTCGAAATTTTTTTCGAAAATTATTTTAAAAATTTTTTTCGAAAATTTTTTTTCGAAATTTTTTTTCAAAATTTTTTTCCAAAATTTTTTTTCGAAAATTTTTTTCAAAATTTTTTTCGAAAATTTTTTTTCGATCTTTATTTCGAAAATTTTTTTGAAAATTTTTTTTGAAAAATTTTTTTCTAAATTTTTTGACAATTTTTTTGAAAATTTTTTTCGAAATTTTTTTTCAAAATTTTTTATCGAAATTTTTTTCGAAAATTTTTTATCAAAATTTTTTTCGAAAATTTTTCTTCGAAATTTTTTTCGAAATTTTTTTTCAAAAGTTTTTTCGAAATTTTTTTTCAAAATTTTTTTCGAAAATTGTTTTTCAAAAATTTTTTTTTAAATTTTTTTTCGAAATTTTTTTCGAAAATTTTTTTTCTAAATTTTGTTCGAAAATTTTTTTCCAAAATTTTTTTTCGAAAATTTTTTTCAAAATTTTTTTCGAAAATGTTTTTTCGAAATTTTTTTCGAAAATTTTTTAGAAAATTTTTTTCGAAAAAATTTTGGAAAATTATTTTAAAAATTTTTATCGAAATTTTTTTTCAAAATTTTTTTTGAAAATTTTTTCGAAATTTTTTTTCAAAATATTTTTCGAAAATTTTTTTCCGAAATTCTTTTCGAAAATTTTTTTCAAAATTTTTTCGAAATTTTTTTCCAAAATTTTTTTCAAAATTTTTTTCTAAAAATTTTTTTTCAAAATTTTTTCGAAAATTTTTTTGAAAATTTTTTTACGACATTTTTTTTTCAAATTTTTTTTCGAAATTTTTTTCATAATTTTTTTCGCAATTTTTTTTTCGAAATTTTTTTCGAAACTTTTTTTTGAAAATTTTTTCCAAAATTTTTTTTTCCAAAATTTTTTCGGAAGATTTTTTAAAAATTTTTTCAAAATTTTTCTTCAAAAATTTTTTCGAAAATTTTTTTTCGAAATTTTTTTTCGAAATTTTTTTTCAAAGATTTTTTTCGAAAATTTTTTTCGAAAATTTTTTTTCGAAAATTTTTTTCAAAATTTTTTTGAAAATTTTTTTTTAAAATTTTTATCGAAACATTTTTTTCCAAAATTTTTTCGAAAATTTTTTTCGTAAATTTTTTATCGAAATTTTTATCGAAAATTTTTTTCAAATTTTTTTTCGAAATTTTTTTCGAAATTTTTTTTTCGAAATTTTTTTCGAAATTTTTTTCGAAAATTTTTTTCAAAACTTTTTTCAAAATTTTTTTCGAAATTTTTTTTTTGAAATTTTTTTCAAAAATTTTTTTCGGAGTTTTTTTTCAGAACTTTTTTCAAAATTTTTTTCGTAAATTTTTTTTCGAAATTTTTTACGAAATTTTTTTTTCGAAAATTTTTTTCAAAATTTTTTTCGAAAATGTTTTTCGAAATTTTTTTCGAAAATTTTTTAGAAAATTTATTTCGAAAAATTTTCTTCCAAAATTTTTTCGAAAATTTTTTTGAAAATGTTTTTCGAAATTTTTTTTTCAAAATTTTTTTCGAAAATTTTTTTTCGAAATTTTTTTCGAAAATTTTTTTTGGAAATTTTTTTCCAAAATTTTTTCGAAAATCTTTTTGAAAATTTTTTTCGAAATTTTTTTTCAAAATTTTTTTCAAAAATTTTTTTTCCAAATTTTTTTCGAAAATTTTTTAAAAAATTTTTTTCGAAATTTTTTTCGAAAATTTTTTTTCAAAATTTTTTTCGAAATTTTTTTCAAAATTTTTTCAAAATTTTTTTTCGAAATTTTTTTCGAAAATTTTTTTCAATATTTTTTTCGAAAAATTTTTTTCCAAAATTTTCTCGAAAATTTTTTTGAAAATTTTTTTCGATTTTTTTTTTTCAAAATTTTTTTCGAAAATTTTTTTTCGAATTTTTTTTGAAAATATTTTTTGAGAAATTTTTTTTTCAAATTTTTTCGAAAATTTTTTTTCGAAGTTTTTTACGAAAATTTTCCTCGAAAATTTTTTTTCCAAAATTTTCTTTCAAAATTTTTTTCGAAAATTTTTTTTCGAAATTTTTTTCGAAAATTTTTTTCAATATTTTTTTCGAAATTTTTTTTTCGAAATTTTTTTCGAAAATTTTTTTCAAATTTTTTTTCGAAATTTTTTTCGAAAATTTTTTTTCAAAATTTTTTTCAAAATTTTTTTCCAAAATTTTTTTGAAAATTTTTTTCAAAATTTTTTTCGAAAATTTTTTTTCGAAATTTTTTTCGAAAATTTCTTTTCGAAATTTTTTTCGAAAATTTTTTTCAAAATTTCTTTTCCAAATTTTTTTTCAAAATTTTTTGCGAAAATGTTTTTCGAAAATTTTTTTCAAAATTTTTTTCGAAAATTTTTTTTCGAAGTTTCTTTCGAAAATTTTTTTCAAAAATTTCTTTTCGAAATTTTTTTCGAAAATTTTTTTCAAAATTTTTTTCGAAAAATTTTTTCGAAAATTTTTTTTCGAAAATTTTTTTCAAAATTTTTTTCGAAAATTTTTTTTTGAAATTTTTTTCGAAAATTTTTTTGAAAATTTTTTTCGTAAAATTTTTTTGAAAATTTTTTTCGAAAATTTTTTTGAAAATTTTTTTCGAAATTTTTTTTCAAAATTTTTTTCGAAAATTTTTTTTCGAAATTTTTTTTTCGAAATTTTTTTCGAAAATTTTTTTCAAAATTTTTTTTCTGAATTTTTTTTAAAAATTTTTTTCGACATTTTTTAAAAATTTTTTTCGAAAATTTTTTTTCGTAATTTCTTCCGAAAATTTTTTTCGAAAATTTTTTTTCGAAAATTTTTTCGAAAATTTTTTTGAAATTTTTTTTCGAAAATGTTTTTTGCAAAATTTTTTCTAAATTTTTTTTGAAAATTTTTTTCGAAAATTTTTTTCGAAAAATTTTTCGAAAATTTTTTTCAAAATTTTTTTCGAAAATTTTTTTCGAAATTTTTTTCGAAAATTTTTTTTCGAAATTTTTTTCGAAAATTTTTTTCAAAATTTTTTTCGAAATTTTTTTCGAAAATTTTTTTCGAAATTTTTTTCCAAATTTTTTTTCAAAATTTTTTTCGAAATTTTTTTTTCCAAAATTTTTTCAAAATTTTTTTTCGAAATTTTTTTCAAAATTTTTTTTCCAAATTTTTTTTCAAAATTTTTTTTCAAAATTTTTTTCGAAAATTTTTTTCGAAATTTTTTTTCAAAATTTATTTCAAAAATTTTTTTTCCAAATTTTTTTTCCAAATTTTATTCGAAAATTTTTTTAAAAATTTTTTTCGAAATTTTTTTCGAAAATTTTTTTTCAAAATTTTTTGCGAAAATTTTTTTCGAAAATTTTTTTCAAAATTTTTTTCGAAAATTTTTTTTCGAAATTTCTTTCGAAAATTTTTTTCGAAAATTTTTTTTCGAAAGTTTTTTCAAAAATTTTCTTGAAAATTTTTTTCGAAATATTTTTTCAAAATTTTTTTCAAAATTTTTTTTCGAAATTTTTTTCGAAATTTTTTTCGAAAATTTTTTCGAAAATTTTTTGAAATTTTTTTTCGAAAAATATTTTTGCAAAATTTTTTCGAAATTTTTTTCGAAAATTTTTTTCAAAATTTTTTTTGAAATTTTGTTCGAAAATTTTTTTAAAAATTTTTTTCGAAAAATTTTTTTCCAAAATTTTTTCGAAAATTTTTTTGAACATTTTTTTCGAAAATTTTTTTTCGAAAATTTTTTTTTCAAAATTTTTTTCGAAAATTTTTTTTCGAAATTTTTTTCGCAAATTTTTTTTCAAAATTTTTTGCGAAAATGTTTTTCGAAAATTTTTTTTCGAAATTTCTTTCGAAAATTTTTTTCGAAAGTTTTTTCGAAAATTTTTTTCGAAAGTTTTTTCGAAAATTTTTTTGAAAATTTCTTTCGAAATTTTTTTTCAAAATTTTTTTCAAAAATTTTTTTTCGAAATTTTTTTCGAAAATTTTTTCAAATTTTTTTTTGAAATTTTTTTCGAAAATTTTTTTCAAAATTTTTTTCGAAAAATTTTTTTCCAAAATTTTTTCGAAAATTTTTTTGTAAATTTTTTTCGAAAATTTTTTTTCGAAAATTTTTTAAAATTTTTTTTCGAAAATTTTTTTTCGTAATTTCTTTCGAAAATTTTTTTCGAAAATTTTTTTTCGAAAATTTTTTCGAAAATTTTTTTGAAATTTTTTTCGAAAATTTTTTTCAAAATTTTTTTCGAAATTTTGTTCGAAAATTTTTTTAAAAATTTTTTTCGAAAAATTTTTTTCCAAAATTTTTTCGAAAATTTTTTTGAACATTTTTTTCGAAAATTTTTTTTCGAAAATTTTTTTTTCAAAATTTTTTTCGAAAATTTTTTTTCGAAATTTTTTTCGAAAATTTTTTTGAAAATTTTTTTCGAAAAATGTTTTTGAAAATTTTTTTCGAAATTTTTTTAAAAATATTTTTCGAAATTTTTTTTCAAAATTTTTTTCAAAATTTTTTTCAAAATTTTTTTCAAAATTTTTTTTCCAAATTTTTTTTCAAAATTTTTTTCGAAAATTTTTTTTCGAAAATTTTTTTTAAAAATTTTTTTCGAATTTTTTTTCGAAATTTCTTTCGAAAATTTTTTCGAAATTTTTTTTCAAAATTTTTTTTGGAAAATTTTTTTAAAAATTTTTTTCGAAATTTTTTTCGAAAATTTTTTTCAAAATTTTTTTCGAAAAATTTTTTTCCAAAATTTTTTTGAAAATTTTTTTAAAAATTTTTTTCGAAAATTTTTTTTTGAAATTTTTTTCGAAAATTTTTTAGAAAATTTATTTCGAAAAATTTTCTTCCAAAATTTTTTCGAAAATTTTTTTGAAAATGTTTTTCGAAATTTTTTTTTCAAAATTTTTTTCGAAAATTTTTTTTCGAAATTTTTTTCGAAAATTTTTTTTGGAAATTTTTTTCCAAAATTTTTTCGAAAATCTTTTTGAAAATTTTTTTCGAAATTTTTTTTCAAAATTTTTTTCAAAAATTTTTTTTCCAAATTTTTTTCGAAAATTTTTTAAAAAATTTTTTTCGAAATTTTTTTGGAAAATTTTTTTTCAAAATTTTTTTCAAAATTTTTTTCAAAATTTTTTCGAAATTTTTTTTCAAAATTTTTTTCGAAAATTTTTTTTCGAAATGTTTTTCGAAAATTTTTTTCAAAATTTTTTTCGAAATTTTTTTCGAAAATTTTTTTCGAAATTTTTTTTTCAAAATTTTTTTTCAAAATTGTTTTCGAAAATTTTTTTTCCAAACTTTTTTCAAAATTTTTTTTCGAAATTTTTTTCGAAAATTTTTTTCAATATTTTTTTCGAAAAATTTTTTTCCAAAATTTTCTCGAAAATTTTTTTGAAAATTTTTTTCGATTTTTTTTTTTCAAAAGTTTTTTCGAAAATTTTTTTTTGAATTTTTTTTGAAAATATTTTTTGAGAAATTTTTTTTTCAAATTTTTTCGAAAATTTTTTTTCGAAATTTTTTACAAAAATTTTCCTCGAAAATTTTTTTTCCAAAATTTTTTTTCAAAATTTTTTTCGAAAATTTTTTTTCGAAATTTTTTTCGAAAATTTTTTTCAATATTTTTTTCGAAATTTTTTTCGAAAATTTTTTTCAAATTTTTTTTCGAAATTTTTTTCGAAAATTTTTTTTCAAAATTTTTTTCAAAATTTTTTTCCAAAATTTTTTTGAAAATTTTTTTCAAAATTTTTTTCGAAAATTTTTTTTCGAAATTTTTTTCGAAAATTTCTTTTCGAAATTTTTTTCGAAAATTTTTTTCAAAATTTTTTTTCCAAATTTTTTTTCAAAATGTTTTGCGAAAATGTTTTTCGAAAATTTTTTTCAAAATTTTTTTCGAAAATTTTTTTTCGAAATTTCTTTCGAAAATTTTTTTCAAAAATTTCTTTTCGAAATTTTTTTCGAAAATTTTTTTCAAAATTTTTTTCGAAAAATTTTTTCGAAAATTTTTTTTCGAAAATTTTTTTCAAAATTTTTTTCGAAAATTTTTTTTTGAAATTTTTTTCGAAAATTTTTTTGAAAATTTTTTTCGAAAAATTTTTTTGAAAATTTTTTTCGAAAATTTTTTTGAAAATTTTTTTCGAAATTTTTTTTCAAAATTTTTTTCGAAAATTTTTTTTCGAAATTTTTTTTCAAAATTTTTTGCGAAAATGTTTTTCAAAAATTTATTCAAAATTTTTTTCGAAAATTTTTTTTCGAAATTTCTTTCGAAAATTTTTTTCAAAAATTTCTTTTCGAAATTTTTTTCGAAAATTTTTTTCAAAATTTTTTTCGAAAAATTTTTTCGAAAATTTTTTTTCGAAAATTTTTTTCAAAATTTTTTTCGAAAATTTTTTTTTGAAATTTTTTTCGAAAATTTTTTTGAAAATTTTTTTCGAAAAATTTTTTTGAAAATTTTTTTCGAAAATTTTTTTGAAAATTTTTTTCGAAATTTTTTTTCAAAATTTTTTTCGAAAATATTTTTCGAAATTTTTTTTTCGAAATTTTTTTCGAAAATTTTTTTCAAAATTTTTTTTCTGAATTTTTTTTAAAAATTTTTTTCGAAATTTTTTAAAAATTTTTTTCGAAATTTTTTTTTCGTAATTTCTTCCGAAATTTTTTTTTGGAAAATTTTTTTTCGAAAATTTTTTCGAAAATTTTTTTGAAATTTTTTTTCGAAAATGTTTTTTGCAAAATTTTTTCTAAATTTTTTTTGAAAATTTTTTTCGAAATTTTTTTCAAAATTTTTTTCAATAATTTTTTTCGAAAATTTTTTTAATAATTTTTTTCGAAAATTTTTTTTCAAAATTTTTTTCGAAAATTTTTTTCGAAAAATTTTTCGAAAATTTTTTTCAAAATTTTTTTCGAAAATTTTTTTCGAAATTTTTTTCGAAAATTTTTTTTCGAAATTTTTTTCGAAAATTTTTTTCAAAATTTTTTTCGAAATTTTTTTCGAAAATTTTTTTAGAAATTTTTTTTCCAAATTTTTTTTCAAAATTTTTTTCGAAATTTTTTTTTCCAAAATTTTTTCAAAATTTTTTTTCTAAATTTTTTTCAAAATTTTTTTTCCAAATTTTTTTTCAAAATTTTTTTTCAAAATTTTTTTCGAAAATTTTTTTCGAAATTTTTTTTCAAAATTTATTTCAAAAATTTTTTTTCCAAATTTTATTCGAAAATTTTTTTAAAAATTTTTTTCGAAATTTTTTTCGAAAATTTTTTTCGAAAATTTTTTTTCAAAATTTTTTGCGAAAATTTTTTTCGAAAATTTTTTTCAAAATTTTCTTCGAAAATTTTTTTTCGAAATTTCTTTCGAAAATTTTTTTCGAAAATTTTTTTTCGAAAGTTTTTTCGAAAATTTTCTTGAAAATTTTTTTCGAAATATTTTTTCAAAATTTTTTTCAAAAATATTTTTGCAAAATTTTTTCGAAATTTTTTTCGAAAATTTTTTTCAAAATTTTGTTCGAAAATTTTTTTAAAAATTTTTTTCGAAAAATTTTTTTCCAAAATTTTTTCGAAAATTTTTTTGAACATTTTTTTCGAAAATTTTTTTTCGAAAATTTTTTTTTCAAAATTTTTTTCGAAAATTTTTTTTCGAAATTTTTTTCGCAAATTTTTTTTCAAAATTTTTTGCGAAAATGTTTTTCGAAAATTTTTTTTCGAAATTTCTTTCGAAAATTTTTTTCGAAAGTTTTTTCGAAAATTTTTTTGAAAATTTCTTTCGAAATTTTTTTTCAAAATTTTTTTCAAAAATTTTTTTTCGAAATTTTTTTCGAAAATTTTTTCAAATTTTTTTTTGAAATTTTTTTCGAAAATTTTTTTCAAAATTTTTTTCGAAAAATTTTTTTCCAAAATTTTTTCGAAAATTTTTTTGTAAATTTTTTTCGAAAATTTTTTTTCGAAAATTTTTTTTCGAAAATTTTTTTTCGTAATTTCTTTCGAAAATTTTTTTCGAAAATTTTTTTTCGAAAATTTTTTCGAAAATTTTTTTGAAATTTTTTTCGAAAATTTTTTTCAAATTTTTTTTCGAAATTTTGTTCGAAAATTTTTTTAAAAATTTTTTTCGAAAAATTTTTTTCCAAAATTTTTTCGAAAATTTTTTTGAACATTTTTTTCGAAAATGTTTTTTCGAAAATTTTTTTTTCAAAATTTTTTTCGAAAATTTTTTTGAAAATTTTTTTCGAAAAATGTTTTTGAAAATTTTTTTCGAAAATTTTTTTGAAAATATTTTTCGAAATTTTTTTTCAAAATTTTTTTCAAAATTTTTTTCAAAATTTTTTTCAAAATTTTTTTTCCAAATTTTTTTTCAAAATTTTTTTCGAAAATTTTTTTTCGAAAATTTTTTTTAAAAATTTTTTTCGAATTTTTTTTCGAAATTTCTTTCGAAAATTTTTTCGAAATTTTTTTTCAAAATTTTTTTTGGAAAATTTTTTTAAAAATTTTTTTCGAAATTTTTTTCGAAAATTTTTTTCAAAATTTTTTTCGAAAAATCTTTTTCCAAAATTTTTTTGAAAATTTTTTTTCGAAAATTTTTTTCAAAATTTTTTTCGAAAATTTTTTTTTGAAATTTTTTTCGAAAATTTTTTTGAAAATTTTTTTCGAAAAATTTTTTTGAAAATTTTTTTCGAAAATTTTTTTGAAAATTTTTTTCGAAATTTTTTTTCAAAATTTTTTTCCTAAATTTTTTTTCGAAATTTTTTTTCGAAATTTTTTTCGAAAATTTTTTTCAAAATTTTTTTTCTGAATTTTTTTTCAAAATGTTTTTCGAAAATTTTTTAAAAATTTTTTTCGAAAATTTTTTTTCGTAATTTCTTCCGAAAATGTTTTTTCGAAAATTTTTTCGAAAATTTTTTTGAAATTTTTTTTCGAAAATGTTTTTTGCAAAATTTTTTCTAATTTTTTTTTGAAAATTTTTTTCGAAATGTTTTTCAAAATTTTTTTCAATAATTTTTTTTCCAAATTTTTTTCGAAAATTTTTCCAAAAATTTTTTTCGAAATTATTTTCGAAAATTTTTTTTCAAAATTTATTTCGAAAATTTTTTTCGAAATTTTTTTCGAAAATTTTTTTCAAAATTTTTTTCGAAAATGTTTTTCGAAATTTTTTTTCAAAATTTTTTTCAAAAATTTTTTTTCCAAATTTTTTTTCCAAATTTTATTCGAAAATTTTTTTAAAAATTTTTTTCGAAATTTTTTTCGAAAATTTTTTTTCAAAATTTTTTGCGAAAATTTTTTTCGAAAATTTTTTTCAAAATTTTTTTCGAAAATTTTTTTTCGAAATTTCTTTCGAAAATTTTTTTCGAAAATTTTTTTTCGAAAGTTTTTTCGAAAATTTTCTTGAAAATTTTTTTCAAAATTTTTTTTCAAAATTTTTTTCAAAAATTTTTTTTCGAAATTTTTTTCGAAATTTTTTTTGAAACTTTTTTTCAAAATTTTTTTTCTGAATTTTTTTTCAAAATTTTTTTCGAAAATTTTTTTTCGAAAATTTTTTAAAATTTTTTTTCGAAAATTTTTTTTCGTAATTTCTTTCGAGAATTTTTTTCGAAAATTTTTTTTCGAAAATTTTTTCGAAAATTTTTTTGAAATTTTTTTTCGAAAAATATTTTTGCAAAATTTTTTCGAAATTTTTTTCGAAAATTTTTTTCAAAATTTTTTTCGAAATTTTGTTCGAAAATTTTTTTAAAAATTTTTTTCGAAAAATTTTTTTCCAAAATTTTTTCGAAAATTTTTTTGAACATTTTTTTCGAAAATTTTTTTTCGAAAATTTTTTTTTCAAAATTTTTTTCGAAAATTTTTTTCGAAATTTTTTTGAAAATTTTTTTGAAAATTTTTTTTGAAAATTGTTTTTGAAAATTTTCTTCCAAAATTTTTTTTCAAAATTTTTTCGAAAATTTTTTTTCAAAATTTTTTTCAAAATTTTTTTCAAAATTTTTTTTCCAAATTTTTTTTCAAAAATTTTTTTGGAAAATTTTTTTTCGAAAATTTTTTTCCATAATTTTTTTCAAAATTTTTTTCGAAAAATTTTTTTCCAAAATTTTTTCGACAATTTTTTTGAAAATTTTTTTCGAAATTTTTTTTCAAAATTTTTTCGAAAATTTTTTATCGAAATTTTTTTCGAAAATTTTTCTTCGAAATTTTTTTCAAAATTTTTTTTCAAAATTTTTTTTCAAAATTTTTTTTCAAAATTTTTTTCAAAAATTGTTTTTCAAAAATTTTTTTCTAAATTATTTTCGAAAATTTTTTTTCAAAATTTTTTTCGGAAATTTTTTTTGGAAATTTTTTATCGAAAATCTTTTTCAAAATTTTTTTCGAAAATTTTTTTTCGGAATTTTTTTCGAAATTTTTTTTTCGAAAATTTTTTTGTAAATTTTTTTTGAAAATTTTTTGTCGAAATTTTTTTCGAAAATTATTTTAAAAATTTTTTTCGAAAATTTTTTTTCGAAATTTTTTTTCAAAATTTTTTTCCAAATTTTTTTTTCGAAAATTTTTTTCAAAATTTTTTTCGAAAATTTTTTTTCGATCTTTATTTCGAAAATTTTTTTGAAAATTTTTTTTGAAAAATTTTTTTCTAAATTTTTTGACAATTTTTTTGAAAATTTTTTTCGAAATTTTTTTTCAAAATTTTTTTCGAAAATTTTTTATCGAAATTTTTTTCGAAAATTTTTTATCGAAATTTTTTTCGAAAATTTTTCTTCGAAATTTTTTTCGAAATTTTTTTTCAAAAGTTTTTTCGAAATTTTTTTTCAAAATTTTTTTTCAAAATTTTTTTTCAAAATTTTTTTCGAAAATTGTTTTTCAAAAATTTTTTTTTAAATTTTTTTTCGAAATTTTTTTCGAAAATTTTTTTTCTAAATTTTGTTCGAAAATTTTTTTCCAAAATTTTTTTTCGAAAATTTTTTTCAAAATTTTTTTCGTAAATTTTTTTTCGAAATTTTTTTCGAAAATTTTTTAGAAAATTTTTTTCGAAAAATGTTTTTCCAAAATTTTTTCGAAAATTTTTTTGAAAATTTTTTTTGGAAAATTTTTTTAAAAATTTTTTTCGAAATTTTTTTCAAAATTTTTTTCGAAAAATCTTTTTCCAAAATTTTTTTGAAAATTTTTTTTCGAAAATTTTTTTCAAAATTTTTTTCGAAAATTTTTTTCGAAAATTTTTTTTTGAAATTTTTTTCGAAAATTTTTTTGAAAATTTTTTTCGAAAAATTTTTTTGAAAATTTTTTTCGAAAATTTTTTTGAAAATTTTTTTCGAAATTTTTTTTCAAAATTTTTTTCCTAAATTTTTTTTCGAAATTTTTTTTCGAAATTTTTTTCGAAAATTTTTTTCAAAATTTTTTTTCTGAATTTTTTTTCAAAATGTTTTTCGAAAATTTTTTAAAAATTTTTTTCGAAAATTTTTTTTCGTAATTTCTTCCGAAAATGTTTTTCGAAAATTTTTTTTCGAAAATTTTTTCGAAAATTTTTTTGAAATTTTTTTTCGAAAATGTTTTTTGCAAAATTTTTTCTAATTTTTTTTTGAAAATTTTTTTCGAAATGTTTTTCAAAATTTTTTTCAATAATTTTTTTTCCAAATTTTTTTCGAAAATTTTTCCAAAAATTTTTTCCGAAATTATTTTCGAAAATTTTTTTTCAAAATTTATTTCGAAAATTTTTTTCGAAATTTTTTTCGAAAATTTTTTTCAAAATTTTTTTCGAAAATGTTTTTCGAAATTTTTTTTCAAAATTTTTTTCAAAAATTTTTTTTCCAAATTTTTTTTCCAAATTTTATTCGAAAATTTTTTTAAAAATTTTTTTCGAAATTTTTTTCGAAAATTTTTTTTCAAAATTTTTTGCGAAAATTTTTTTCGAAAATTTTTTTCAAAATTTTTTTCGAAAATTTTTTTTCGAAATTTCTTTCGAAAATTTTTTTCGAAAATTTTTTTTCGAAAGTTTTTTCGAAAATTTTCTTGAAAATTTTTTTCAAAATTTTTTTTCAAAATTTTTTTCAAAAATTTTTTTTCGAAATTTTTTTCGAAATTTTTTTTGAAAATTTTTTTCAAAATTTTTTTTCTGAATTTTTTTTCAAAATTTTTTTCGAAAATTTTTTTTCGAAAATTTTTTAAAATTTTTTTTCGAAAATTTTTTTTCGTAATTTCTTTCGAAAATTTTTTTCGAAAATTTTTTTTCGAAAATTTTTTCGAAAATTTTTTTGAAATTTTTTTTCGAAAAATATTTTTTCAAAATTTTTTCGAAATTTTTTTCGAAAATTTTTTTCAAAATTTTTTTCGAAATTTTGTTCGAAAATTTTTTTAAAAATTTTTTTCGAAAAATTTTTTTCCAAAATTTTTTCGAAAATTTTTTTGAACATTTTTTTCGAAAATTTTTTTTTCAAAATTTTTTTCGAAAATTTTTTTCGAAATTTTTTTGAAAATTTTTTTGAAAATTTTTTTTGAAAATTGTTTTTGAAAATTTTCTTCCAAAATTTTTTTTCAAAATTTTTTCGAAAATTTTTTTTCAAAATTTTTTTCAAAATTTTTTTCAAAATTTTTTTTCCAAATTTTTTTTCAAAAATTTTTTTGGAAAATTTTTTTTCGAAAATTTTTTTCCATAATTTTTTTCAAAATTTTTTTCGAAAAATTTTTTTCCAAAATTTTTTCGACAATTTTTTTGAAAATTTTTTTCGAAATTTTTTTTCAAAATTTTTTCGAAAATTTTTTATCGAAATTTTTTTCGAAAATTTTTCTTCGAAATTTTTTTCAAAATTTTTTTTCAAAATTTTTTTTCAAAATTTTTTTTCAAAATTTTTTTCAAAAATTGTTTTTCAAAAATTTTTTTCTAAATTATTTTCGAAAATTTTTTTTCAAAATTTTTTTCGGAAATTTTTTTTGGAAATTTTTTATCGAAAATCTTTTTCAAAATTTTTTTCGAAAATTTTTTTTCGAAATTTTTTTCGAAATTTTTTTTTCGAAAATTTTTTTGTAAATTTTTTTTGAAAATTTTTTGTCGAAATTTTTTTCGAAAATTATTTTAAAAATTTTTTTCGAAAATTTTTTTTCGAAATTTTTTTCAAAATTTTTTTCGAAAATTTTTTTTCGATTTTTATTTCGAAAATTTTTTTGAAAATTTTTTTTGAAAAATTTTTTTCTAAATTTTTTGACAATTTTTTTGAAAATTTTTTTCGAAATTTTTTTTCAAAATTTTTTTCGAAAATTTTTTATCGAAATTTTTTTCGAAAATTTTTTATCGAAATTTTTTTCGAAAATTTTTCTTCGAAATTTTTTTCGAAATTTTTTTTCAAAAGTTTTTTCGAAATTTTTTTTCAAAATTTTTTTTCAAAATTTTTTTCGAAAATTGTTTTTCAAAAATTTTTTTTTTATTTTTTTTTCGAAATTTTTTTCGAAAATTTTTTTTCTAAATTTTGTTCGAAAATTTTTTTCCAAAATTTTTTTTCGAAAATTTTTTTCAAAATTTTTTTCGAAAATTTTTTTTCGAAATTTTTTTCGAAAATTTTTTAAAAAATTTTTTTCGAAAAATGTTTTTCCAAAATTTTTTCGAAAATTTTTTTGAAAATTTTTTTCGAAATTTTTTTCCTAAATTTTTTTCGAAAATTTTTTGTCGAAATTTTTTTCGAAAATTATTTTAAAAATTATTTTCGAAATTTTTTTTCAAAATTTTTTTTGAAAATTTTTTCGAAATTTTTTTTCAAAATATTTTTCGAAAATTTTTTTGAAAATTTTTTTACGAAATTTTTTTTTCAAATTTTTTTTCGAAATTTTTTTCATAATTTTTTTCGCAATTTTTTTTTCGAAATTTTTTTCGAAACTTTTTTTTGAAAATTTTTTCCAAAATTTTTTTTTCCAAAATTTTTTCGGAAGTTTTTTTAAAAATTTTTTCAAAATTTTTCTTCAAAAATTTTTTCGAAAATTTTTTTTCGAAATTTTTTTTCGAAATTTTTTTTCAAAGATTTTTTTCGAAAATTTTTTTCGAAAATTTTTTTTCGAAAATTTTTTTCAAAATTTTTTTGAAAATTTTTTTTTTTAATTTTTATCGAAACATTTTTTTCCAAAATTTTTTCGAAAATTTTTTTCGTAAATTTTTTATCGAAATTTTTATCGAAAATTTTTTTCAAATTTTTTTTCGAAATTTTTTTCGAAAATTTTTTTTCGAAATTTTTTTCAAAATTTTTTTTCGAAATTTTTTTTCAAAATTTTTTTCGAAATTTTTTTTCGAAATTTCTTTCGAAAATTTTTTTCAGAACTTTTTTCAAAATTTTTTTCGTAAATTTTTTTTCGAAATTTTTTACGAAATTTTTTTTTCGAAAATTTTTTTCAAAATTTTTTTCGAAAATGTTTTTCGAAATTTTTTTCGAAAATTTTTTAGAAAATTTATTTCGAAAAATTTTCTTCCAAAATTTTTTCGAAAATTTTTTTGAAAATGTTTTTCGAAATTTTTTTTTCAAAATTTTTTTCGAAAATTTTTTTTCGAAATTTTTTTCGAAAATTTTTTTTGGAAATATTTTTCCAAAATTTTTTCGAAAATCTTTTTGAAAATTTTTTTCGAAATTTTTTTTCAAAATTTTTTTCAAAAATTTTTTTTCCAAATTTTTTTCGAAAATTTTTTAAAAAATTTTTTTCGAAATTTTTTTCGAAAATTTTTTTTCAAAATTTTTTTCGAAATTTTTTTCAAAATTTTTTCGAAATTTTTTTTTAAAATTTTTTTCGAAAATTTTTTTTCGAAATGTTTTTCGAAAATTTTTTTCAAAATTTTTTTCGAAAATTTTTTTCGAAATTTTTTTTTCAAAATTTTTTTTCAAAATTGTTTTCGAAAATTTTTTTTCCAAAATTTTTTCAAAATTTTTTTTCGAAATTTTTTTCGAAAATTTTTTTCAATATTTTTTTCGAAAAATTTTTTTCCAAAATTTTCTCGAAAATTTTTTTGAAAATTTTTTTCGATTTTTTTTTTTCAAAATTTTTTTCGAAAATTTTTTTTCGAATTTTTTTTGAAAATATTTTTTGAGAAATTTTTTTTTCAAATTTTTTCGAAAATTTTTTTTCGAAATTTTTTACAAAAATTTTCCTCGAAAATTTTTTTTCCAAAATTTTTTTTCAAAATTTTTTTCGAAAATTTTTTTTCGAAATTTTTTTCGAAAATTTTTTTAAATATTTTTTTCGAAATTTTTTTTTCGAAATTTTTTTCGAAAATTTTTTTCAAATTTTTTTTCGAAATTTTTTTCGAAAATTTTTTTTCAAAATTTTTTTCAAAATTTTTTTCCAAAATTTTTTTGAAAATTTTTTTCAAAATTTTTTTCGAAAATTTTTTTTCGAAATTTTTTTCGAAAATTTCTTTTCGAAATTTTTTTTGAAAATTTTTTTCAAAATTTTTTTTCCAAATTTTTTTTCAAAATTTTTTGCGAAAATGTTTTTCGAAAATTTTTTTCAAAATTTTTTTCGAAAATTTTTTTTCGAAATTTCTTTCGAAAGTTTTTTTCAAAAATTTCTTTTCGAAATTTTTTTCAAAATTTTTTTCGAAAAATTTTTTCGAAAATTTTTTTTCGAAAATTTTTTTCAAAATTTTTTTGAAAATTTTTTTCGAAAATTTTTTTGAAAATTTTTTCGAAATTTTTTTTCAAAATTTTTTTCGAAAATTTTTTTTCGAAATTTTTTTTTCGAAATTTTTTTCGAAAATTTTTTTCAAAATTTTTTTTCTGAATTTTTTTTAAAAGTTTTTTTCGAAATTTTTTAAAAATTTTTTTCGAAAATTTTTTTTCGTAATTTCTTCCGAAAATTTTTTTCGAAAATTTTTTTTCGAAAATTTTTTTTCGAAAATTTTTTCGAAAATTTTTTTGAAATTTTTTTTCGAAAATGTTTTTTGCAAAATTTTTTCTAAATTTTTTTTGAAAATTTTTTTCGAAATTTTTTTCAAAATTTTTTTCAATAATTTTTTTCGAAAATTTTTTTAAAAATTTTTTTCGAAAATTTTTTTTCAAAATTTTTTTCGAAATTTTTTTCGAAAATTTTTTTCAAAATTTTTTTCGAAAATTTTTTTCGAAATTTTTTTCGAAAATTTTTTTTCGAAATTTTTTTCGAAAATTTTTTTCAAAATTTTTTTCGAAATTTTTTTCGAAAATTTTTTTCGAAATTTTTTTCCAAATTTTTTTTCAACATTTTTTTCGAAATTTTTTTTTCCAAAATTTTTTCAAAATTTTTTTTCGAAATTTTTTTCAAAATTTTTTTTCCAAATTTTTTTTCCAAATTTTTTTTCAAAATTTTTTTCGAAAATTTTTTTGGAAATTTTTTTTCAAAATTTATTTCAAAAATTTTTTTTCCAAATTTTTTTTCCAAATTTTATTCGAAATTTTTTTTCAAAATTTATTTCAAAAATTTTTTTTCCAAATTTTTTTTCCAAATTTTATTCGAAAATTTTTTTAAAAATTTTTTTCGAAATTTTTTGCGAAAATTTTTTTCAAAATTTTTTTCGAAAATTTTTTTTCGAAATTTTTTTCGAAAATTTCTTTTCGAAATTTTTTTCGAAAATTTTTTTCAAAATTTTTTTTCCAAATTTTTTTTCCAAATTTTTTTTCAAAATTTTTTGCGAAAATGTTTTTCGAAAATTTTTTTCAAAATTTTTTTCGAAAATTTTTTTTCGAAATTTCTTTCGAAAATTTTTTTCAAAAATTTCTTTTCGAAATTTTTTTCAAAATTTTTTTCGAAAAATTTTTTCGAAAATTTTTTTTCGAAAATTTTTTTCAAAATTTTTTTCGAAAATTTTTTTTTGAAATTTTTTTCGAAAATTTTTTTGAAAATTTTTTTCGAAAAATTTTTTTGAAAATTTTTTTCGAAAATTTTTTTGAAAATTTTTTTCGAAATTTTTTTTCAAAATTTTTTTCGAAAATTTTTTTTCGAAATTTTTTTTTCGAAATTTTTTTCGAAAATTTTTTTCAAAATTTTTTTTCTGAATTTTTTTTAAAAATTTTTTTCGAAATTTTTTAAAAATTTTTTTCGAAAATTTTTTTTCGTAATTTCTTCCGAAAATTTTTTTCGAAAATTTTTTTTCGAAAATTTTTTCGAAAATTTTTTTGAAATTTTTTTTCGAAAATGTTTTTTGCAAAATTTTTTCTAAATTTTTTTTGAAAATTTTTTTCGAAATTTTTTTCAAAATTTTTTTCAATAATTTATTTCGAAAATTTTTTTCGAAATTTTTTTCGAAAATTTTTTTCAAAATTTTTTTCGAAAATTTTTTTCGAAATTTTTTTCGAAAATTTTTTTTTGGAAATTTTTTTCGAAAATTTTTTGCAAAATTTTTTTCGAAATTTTTTTCGAAAATTTTTTTCGAAATTTTTTTCCAAATTTTTTTCCAAATTTTTTTTCAAAATTTTTTTCGAAATTTTTTTTTCCAAAATTTTTTCAAAATTTTTTTTCGAAATTTTTTTCAAAATTTTTTTTCCAAATTTTTTTTCCAAATTTTTTTTCAAAATTTTTTCGAAAATTTTTTTGGAAATTTTTTTTCAAAATTTATTTCAAAAATTTTTTTTCCAAATTTTTTTTCCAAATTTTATTCGAAAATTTTTTTAAAAATTTTTTTCGAAATTTTTTTCGAAAATTTTTTTTCAAAATTTTTTGCGAAAATTTTTTTCGAAAATTTTTTTCAAAATTTTTTTCGAAAATTTTTTTTCGAAATTTCTTTCGAAAATTTTTTTCGAAAATTTTTTTTCGAAAGTTTTTTCGAAAATTTTCTTGAAAATTTTTTCGAAATATTTTTTCAAAATTTTTTTCAAAAATTTTTTTTCGAAATTTTTTTCGAAATTTTTTTCGAAAATTTTTTTCAAAATTTTTTTTCTGAATTTTTTTTCAAAATTTTTTTCGAAAATTTTTTTTCGAAAATTTTTTAAAATTTTTTTTCGAAAATTTTTTTTCGTAATTTCTTTCGAAAATTTTTTTTCGAAAATTTTTTCGAAAATTTTATGAAATTTTTTTTCGAAAAATTTTTTTCCAAAATTTTTTCGAAAATTTTTTTGAACATTTTTTTCGAAAATTTTTTTTCGAAAATTTTTTTTTCAAAATTTTTTTCGAAAATTTTTTTTCGAAATTTTTTTCGCAAATTTTTTTTCAAAATTTTTTGCGAAAATGTTTTTCGAAAATTTTTTTTCGAAATTTCTTTCGAAAATTTTTTTCGAAAGTTTTTTCGAAAATTTTTTTGAAAATTTCTTTCGAAATTTTTTTTCAAAATTTTTTTCAAAAATTTTTTTTCGAAATTTTTTTCGAAAAATTTTTCAAATTTTTTTTTGAAATTTTCTTCGAAAATTTTTTTCAAAATTTTTTTCGAAAAATTTTTTTCCAAAATTTTTTCGAAAATTTTTTTGTAAATTTTTTTCGAAAATTTTTTTTCGAAAATTTCTTTTCGTAATTTCTTTCGAAAATTTTTTTCGAAAATTTTTTTTCGAAAATTTTTTCGAAAATTTTTTTTAAATTTTTTTCGAAAATTTTTTTCAAAATTTTTTTCGAAATTTTGTTCGAAAATTTTTTTATAAATTTTTTTCGAAAAATTTTTTTCCAAAATTTTTTCGAAAATTTTTTTGAACATTTTTTTCGAAAATTTTTTTTCGAAAATTTTTTTTTCAAAATTTTTTTCGAAAATTTTTTTTCGAAATTTTTTTCGAAAATTTTTTTGAAAATTTTTTTCGAAAAATGTTTTTGAAAATTTTTTTCGAAAATTTTTTTGAAAATATTTTTCGAAATTTTTTTTCAAAATTTTTTTCAAAATTTTTTTCAAAATTTTTTTCAAAATTTTTTTTCCAAATTTTTTTTCAAAATTTTTTTCGAAAATTTTTTTTCGAAAATTTTTTTTAAAAATTTTTTTCGAATTTTTTTTCGAAATTTCTTTCGAAAATTTTTTCGAAATTTTTTTTCAAAATTTTTTTTGGAAATTTTTTTTAAAATTTTTTTTCGAAATTTTTTTCGAAAATTTTTTTCAAAATTTTTTTCGAAAAATTTTTTTCCAAAATTTTTTTGAAAATTTTTTTTCGAAAATTTTTTTCAAAATTTTTTTCGAAAATTTTTTTTTGAAATTTTTTTCGAAAATTTTTTTGAAAATTTTTTTCGAAAAATTTTTTTGAAAATTTTTTTCGAAAATTTTTTTGAAAATTTTTTTCGAAATTTTTTTTCAAAATTTTTTTCGAAAATTTTTTTTCGAAATTTTTTTTCGAAATTTTTTTCGAAAATTTTTTTCAAAATTTTTTTTCTGAATTTTTTTTCAAAATTTTTTTCGAAAATTTTTTAAAAATTTTTTTCGAAAATTTTTTTTCGTAATTTCTTCCGAAAATGTTTTTCGAAAATTTTTTTTTGAAAATTTTTTCGAAAATTTTTTTGAAATTTTTTTTCGAAAATGTTTTTTGCAAAATTTTTTCTAAATTTTTTTTGAAAATTTTTTTCGAAATGTTTTTCAAAATTTTTTTCAATAATTTTTTTTCCAAATTTTTTTCGAAAATTTTTCCAAAAATTTTTTTTGAAATTATTTTCGAAAATTTTTTTTCAAAATTTATTTCGAAAATTTTTTTCGAAATTTTTTTCGAAAATTTTTTTCAAAATTTTTTTCGAAAATGTTTTTCGAAATTTTTTTTCAAAATTTTTTTCAAAAATTTTTTTTCCAAATTTTTTTTCCAAATTTTATTCGAAAATTTTTTTAAAAATTTTTTTAAAAATTTTTTTCGAAATTTTTTTCGAAAATTTTTTTTCAAAATTTTTTGCAAAAATTTTTTTCGAAAATTTTTTTCAAAATTTTTTTCGAAAATTTTTTTTCGAAATTTCTTTCGAAAATTTTTTTCGAAAATTTTTTTTCGAAAGTTTTTTCGAAAATTTTCTTGAAAATTTTTTTCAAAATTTTTTTTCAAAATTTTTTTCAAAAATTTTTTTTCGAAATTTTTTTCGAAATTTTTTTTGAAAATATTTTTCAAAATTTTTTTTCTGAATTTTTTTTCAAAATTTTTTTCGAAAATTTTTTTTCGAAAATTTTTTAAAATTTTTTTTCGAAAATTTTTTTTCGTAATTTCTTTCGAAAATTTTTTTCGAAAATTTTTTTTCGAAAATTTTTTCGAAAATTTTTTTGAAATTTTTTTTCGAAAAATATTTTTGCAAAATTTTTTCGAAATTTTTTTCGAAATTTTTTTTCAAAAATTTTTTCGAAATTTTGTTCGAAAATTTTTTTAAAAATTTTTTTCGAAAAATTTTTTTCCAAAATTTTTTCGAAAATTTTTTTGAACATTTTTATCGAAAAATTTTTTTCGAAAATTTTTTTTTCAAAATTTTTTTCGAAAATTTTTTTCGAAATTTTTTTCGAAAATTTTTTTGAAAATTTTTTTCGAAAAATGTTTTTGAAAATTTTTTTCGAAAATTTTTTTCAAAATTTTTTTTCTGAATTTTTTTTCAAAATTTTTTTCGAAAATTTTTTAAAAATTTTTTTCGAAAATTTTTTTTCGTAATTTCTTCCGAAAATGTTTTTCGAAAATTTTTTTTCGAAAATTTTTTCGAAAATTTTTTTGAAATTTTTTTTCGAAAATGTTTTTTGCAAAATTTTTTCTAAATTTTTTTTGAAAATTTTTTTCGAAATGTTTTTCAAAATTTTTTTCAATAATTTTTTTTCCAAATTTTTTTCGAAAATTTTTCCAAAAATTTTTTTTGAAATTATTTTCGAAAATTTTTTTTCGAAATTTTTTTCGAAAATTTTTTTCAAAATTTTTTTCGAAATTTTTTTCGAAAATTTTTTTCGAAATTTTTTTCCAAATTTTTTTTCAACATTTTTTTCGAAATTTTTTTTTCCAAAATTTTTTCAAAATTTTTTTTCGAAATTTTTTTCAAAATTTTTTTTCCAAATTTTTTTTCCAAATTTTTTTTCAAAATTTTTTTCGAAAATTTTTTTGGAAATTTTTTTTCAAAATTTATTTCAAAAATTTTTTTTCCAAATTTTTTTTCCAAATTTTATTCGAAATTTTTTTTCAAAATTTATTTCAAAAATTTTTTTTCCAAATTTTTTTTCCAAATTTTATTCGAAAATTTTTTTAAAAATTTTTTTCGAAATTTTTTGCGAAAATTTTTTTCAAAATTTTTTTCGAAAATTTTTTTTCGAAATTTTTTTCGAAAATTTCTTTTCGAAATTTTTTTCGAAAATTTTTTTCAAAATTTTTTTTCCAAATTTTTTTTCCAAATTTTTTTTCAAAATTTTTTGCGAAAATGTTTTTCGAAAATTTTTTTCAAAATTTTTTTCGAAAATTTTTTTTCGAAATTTCTTTCGAAAATTTTTTTCAAAAATTTCTTTTCGAAATTTTTTTCAAAATTTTTTTCGAAAAATTTTTTCGAAAATTTTTTTTCGAAAATTTTTTTCAAAATTTTTTTCGAAAATTTTTTTTTGAAATTTTTTTCGAAAATTTTTTTGAAAATTTTTTTCGAAAAATTTTTTTGAAAATTTTTTTCGAAAATTTTTTTGAAAATTTTTTTCGAAATTTTTTTTCAAAATTTTTTTCGAAAATTTTTTTTCGAAATTTTTTTTTCGAAATTTTTTTCGAAAATTTTTTTCAAAATTTTTTTTCTGAATTTTTTTTAAAAATTTTTTTCGAAATTTTTTAAAAATTTTTTTCGAAAATTTTTTTTCGTAATTTCTTCCGAAAATTTTTTTCGAAAATTTTTTTTCGAAAATTTTTTCGAAAATTTTTTTGAAATTTTTTTTCGAAAATGTTTTTTGCAAAATTTTTTCTAAATTTTTTTTGAAAATTTTTTTCGAAATTTTTTTCAAAATTTTTTTCAATAATTTATTTCGAAAATTTTTTTCGAAATTTTTTTCGAAAATTTTTTTCAAAATTTTTTTCGAAAATTTTTTTCGAAATTTTTTTCGAAAATTTTTTTTTGGAAATTTTTTTCGAAAATTTTTTGCAAAATTTTTTTCGAAATTTTTTTCGAAAATTTTTTTCGAAATTTTTTTCCAAATTTTTTTCCAAATTTTTTTTCAAAATTTTTTTCGAAATTTTTTTTTCCAAAATTTTTTCAAAATTTTTTTTCGAAATTTTTTTCAAAATTTTTTTTCCAAATTTTTTTTCCAAATTTTTTTTCAAAATTTTTTCGAAAATTTTTTTGGAAATTTTTTTTCAAAATTTATTTCAAAAATTTTTTTTCCAAATTTTTTTTCCAAATTTTATTCGAAAATTTTTTTAAAAATTTTTTTCGAAATTTTTTTCGAAAATTTTTTTTCAAAATTTTTTGCGAAAATTTTTTTCGAAAATTTTTTTCAAAATTTTTTTCGAAAATTTTTTTTCGAAATTTCTTTCGAAAATTTTTTTCGAAAATTTTTTTTCGAAAGTTTTTTCGAAAATTTTCTTGAAAATTTTTTCGAAATATTTTTTCAAAATTTTTTTCAAAAATTTTTTTTCGAAATTTTTTTCGAAATTTTTTTCGAAAATTTTTTTCAAAATTTTTTTTCTGAATTTTTTTTCAAAATTTTTTTCGAAAATTTTTTTTCGAAAATTTTTTAAAATTTTTTTTCGAAAATTTTTTTTCGTAATTTCTTTCGAAAATTTTTTTTCGAAAATTTTTTCGAAAATTTTATGAAATTTTTTTTCGAAAAATTTTTTTCCAAAATTTTTTCGAAAATTTTTTTGAACATTTTTTTCGAAAATTTTTTTTCGAAAATTTTTTTTTCAAAATTTTTTTCGAAAATTTTTTTTCGAAATTTTTTTCGCAAATTTTTTTTCAAAATTTTTTGCGAAAATGTTTTTCGAAAATTTTTTTTCGAAATTTCTTTCGAAAATTTTTTTCGAAAGTTTTTTCGAAAATTTTTTTGAAAATTTCTTTCGAAATTTTTTTTCAAAATTTTTTTCAAAAATTTTTTTTCGAAATTTTTTTCGAAAAATTTTTCAAATTTTTTTTTGAAATTTTCTTCGAAAATTTTTTTCAAAATTTTTTTCGAAAAATTTTTTTCCAAAATTTTTTCGAAAATTTTTTTGTAAATTTTTTTCGAAAATTTTTTTTCGAAAATTTCTTTTCGTAATTTCTATCGAAAATTTTTTTCGAAAATTTTTTTTCGAAAATTTTTTCGAAAATTTTTTTTAAATTTTTTTCGAAAATTTTTTTCAAAATTTTTTTCGAAATTTTGTTCGAAAATTTTTTTATAAATTTTTTTCGAAAAATTTTTTTCCAAAATTTTTTCGAAAATTTTTTTGAACATTTTTTTCGAAAATTTTTTTTCGAAAATTTTTTTTTCAAAATTTTTTTCGAAAATTTTTTTTCGAAATTTTTTTCGAAAATTTTTTTGAAAATTTTTTTCGAAAAATGTTTTTGAAAATTTTTTTCGAAAATTTTTTTGAAAATATTTTTCGAAATTTTTTTTCAAAATTTTTTTCAAAATTTTTTTCAAAATTTTTTTCAAAATTTTTTTTCCAAATTTTTTTTCAAAATTTTTTTCGAAAATTTTTTTTCGAAAATTTTTTTTAAAAATTTTTTTCGAATTTTTTTTCGAAATTTCTTTCGAAAATTTTTTCGAAATTTTTTTTCAAAATTTTTTTTGGAAATTTTTTTTAAAATTTTTTTTCGAAATTTTTTTCGAAAATTTTTTTCAAAATTTTTTTCGAAAAATTTTTTTCCAAAATTTTTTTGAAAATTTTTTTTCGAAAATTTTTTTCAAAATTTTTTTCGAAAATTTTTTTTTGAAATTTTTTTCGAAAATTTTTTTGAAAATTTTTTTCGAAAAATTTTTTTGAAAATTTTTTTCGAAAATTTTTTTGAAAATTTTTTTCGAAATTTTTTTTCAAAATTTTTTTCGAAAATTTTTTTTCGAAATTTTTTTTCGAAATTTTTTTCGAAAATTTTTTTCAAAATTTTTTTTCTGAATTTTTTTTCAAAATTTTTTTCGAAAATTTTTTAAAAATTTTTTTCGAAAATTTTTTTTCGTAATTTCTTCCGAAAATGTTTTTCGAAAATTTTTTTTTGAAAATTTTTTCGAAAATTTTTTTGAAATTTTTTTTCGAAAATGTTTTTTGCAAAATTTTTTCTAAATTTTTTTTGAAAATTTTTTTCGAAATGTTTTTCAAAATTTTTTTCAATAATTTTTTTTCCAAATTTTTTTCGAAAATTTTTCCAAAAATTTTTTTTGAAATTATTTTCGAAAATTTTTTTTCAAAATTTATTTCGAAAATTTTTTTCGAAATTTTTTTCGAAAATTTTTTTCAAAATTTTTTTCGAAAATGTTTTTCGAAATTTTTTTTCAAAATTTTTTTCAAAAATTTTTTTTCCAAATTTTTTTTCCAAATTTTATTCGAAAATTTTTTTAAAAATTTTTTTAAAAATTTTTTTCGAAATTTTTTTCGAAAATTTTTTTTCAAAATTTTTTGCAAAAATTTTTTTCGAAAATTTTTTTCAAAATTTTTTTCGAAAATTTTTTTTCGAAATTTCTTTCGAAAATTTTTTTCGAAAATTTTTTTTCGAAAGTTTTTTCGAAAATTTTCTTGAAAATTTTTTTCAAAATTTTTTTTCAAAATTTTTTTCAAAAATTTTTTTTCGAAATTTTTTTCGAAATTTTTTTTGAAAATATTTTTCAAAATTTTTTTTCTGAATTTTTTTTCAAAATTTTTTTCGAAAATTTTTTTTCGAAAATTTTTTAAAATTTTTTTTCGAAAATTTTTTTTCGTAATTTCTTTCGAAAATTTTTTTCGAAAATTTTTTTTCGAAAATTTTTTCGAAAATTTTTTTGAAATTTTTTTTCGAAAAATATTTTTGCAAAATTTTTTCGAAATTTTTTTCGAAATTTTTTTTCAAAAATTTTTTCGAAATTTTGTTCGAAAATTTTTTTAAAAATTTTTTTCGAAAAATTTTTTTCCAAAATTTTTTCGAAAATTTTTTTGAACATTTTTATCGAAAAATTTTTTTCGAAAATTTTTTTTTCAAAATTTTTTTCGAAAATTTTTTTCGAAATTTTTTTCGAAAATTTTTTTGAAAATTTTTTTCGAAAAATGTTTTTGAAAATTTTTTTCGAAAATTTTTTTCAAAATTTTTTTTCTGAATTTTTTTTCAAAATTTTTTTCGAAAATTTTTTAAAAATTTTTTTCGAAAATTTTTTTTCGTAATTTCTTCCGAAAA
The DNA here is from genome assembly GCA_036926305.1 of Uropetala carovei. Taxonomy (NCBI): domain Eukaryota; kingdom Metazoa; phylum Arthropoda; class Insecta; order Odonata; family Petaluridae; genus Uropetala; species Uropetala carovei. Next base: position 1,301,738 of record JAXCHB010000305.1, on the reverse strand, counting down.
TGTTTTTCGAAAATTTTTTTTCGAAAATTTTTTCGAAAATTTTTTTGAAATTTTTTTTCGAAAATGTTTTTTGCAAAATTTTTTCTAAATTTTTTTTGAAAATTTTTTTCGAAATGTTTTTCAAAATTTTTTTCAATAATTTTTTTTCCAAATTTTTTTCGAAAATTTTTCCAAAAATTTTTTTTGAAATTATTTTCGAAAATTTTTTTTCAAAATTTATTTCGAAAATTTTTTTCGAAATTTTTTTCGAAAATTTTTTTCAAAATTTTTTTCGAAAATGTTTTTCGAAATTTTTTTTCAAAATTTTTTTCAAAAATTTTTTTTCCAAATTTTTTTTCCAAATTTTATTCGAAAATTTTTTTAAAAATTTTTTTAAAAATTTTTTTCGAAATTTTTTTCGAAAATTTTTTTTCAAAATTTTTTGCAAAAATTTTTTTCGAAAATTTTTTTCAATATTTTTTTCGAAAATTTTTTTTCGAAATTTCTTTCGAAAATTTTTTTCGAAAATTTTTTTTCGAAAGTTTTTTCGAAAATTTTCTTGAAAATTTTTTTCAAAATTTTTTTTCAAAATTTTTTTCAAAAATTTTTTTTCGAAATTTTTTTCGAAATTTTTTTTGAAAATATTTTTCAAAATTTTTTTTCTGAATTTTTTTTCAAAATTTTTTTCGAAAATTTTTTTTCGAAAATTTTTTAAAATTTTTTTTCGAAAATTTTTTTTCGTAATTTCTTTCGAAAATTTTTTTCGAAAATTTTTTTTCGAAAATTTTTTCGAAAATTTTTTTGAAATTTTTTTTCGAAAAATATTTTTGCAAAATTTTTTCGAAATTTTTTTCGAAATTTTTTTTCAAAAATTTTTTCGAAATTTTGTTCGAAAATTTTTTTAAAAATTTTTTTCGAAAAATTTTTTTCCAAAATTTTTTCGAAAATTTTTTTGAACATTTTTATCGAAAAATTTTTTTCGAAAATTTTTTTTTCAAAATTTTTTTCGAAAATTTTTTTCGAAATTTTTTTCGAAAATTTTTTTGAAAATTTTTTTCGAAAATTTTTTTCAATATTTTTTTCGAAATTTTTTTCGAAAATTTTTTAGAAAATTTTTTTCGAAAAATTTTTTTCCAAAATTTTTTCGAAAATTTTTTTGAAAATTTTTTTCGAAATATTTTTTCTAAATTTTTTTCCAAAATTTTTTTGAAAATTTTTTTGAAAATTTTTTTGAAAATTTTTTTCGAAATTTTTTTTCAAATTTTTTTTCAAAATTTTTTTCGAAAATTTTTCTTCAAATTTTTTTTCGATAATTTGTTTGTGAAATTTTTTTCGAAAATTTTTTTTCAAAATTTTTTTTCAAAATTTTTTCCGAAAATTTTTTTTCGAAAATTTTTTTCAAAATTTTTTTCGAAAATTTTTTCGAAAATTTTTATTCGAAAATTTTTTTCAAAATATTTTCGAAAATTTTTTTTCGAAATTTTGTTCGAAAATTTTTTTTCGAAATTTTTTTCGAAAATTTTTTTAAAAATTTTTTTTAAAATTTTTTTTGGAAATTTTTTTTCAAATTTTTTTTGAAAATTTTTTTGAAAATTTTTTTCGAAATTTTTTTTCAAAATTTTTTTCGAAAATTTTTTTTCGAACTCTCTTTTCAAAATTTTTTTCGAAAATTTTTTTTCGAAATTTCTTTCGAATATTTTTTTCAAAATTATTTTCGAAAATTTTTTTTCGAAATTTTTTTGAAAATTTTTTTCGAAATTTTTTTTCAAAATTTTTTTCCAAAATTTTTTTTCGAGATTTTTTTCGAAAATTTTTTTAAAAATTTTTTTCGAAATTTTTTTTAAAAATTTTTTTTGAAATTTTTTTTTCGAAACTTTTTTCGAAAATTTTTTTTTCAATATTTTTTTCGAAATTTTTTTTTCGAAATTTTTTTCGAAAATTTTTTTCAAATTTTTTTTCGAAATTTTTTTCGAAAATTTTTTTTCAAAATTTTTTTCAAAATTTTTTTCGAAAATGTTTTTCGAAATTTTTTTCGAAAATTTTTTAGAAAATTTATTTCGAAAAATTTTCTTCCAAAATTTTTTCGAAAATTTTTTTGAAAATGTTTTTCGAAATTTTTTTTTCAAAATTTTTTTCGAAAATTTTTTTTCGAAATTTTTTTCGAAAATTTTTTTTGGAAATATTTTTCCAAAATTTTTTCGAAAATCTTTTTGAAAATTTTTTTCGAAATTTTTTTTCAAAATTTTTTTCAAAAATTTTTTTTCCAAATTTTTTTCGAAAATTTTTTAAAAAATTTTTTTCGAAATTTTTTTCGAAAATTTTTTTTCAAAATTTTTTTCGAAATTTTTTTCAAAATTTTTTCGAAATTTTTTTTCAAAATTTTTTTCGAAAATTTTTTTTCGAAATGTTTTTCGAAAATTTTTTTTAAAATTTTTTTCGAAAATTTTTTTCGAAATTTTTTTTTCAAAATTTTTTTTCAAAATTGTTTTCGAAAATTTTTTTTCCAAAATTTTTTCAAAATTTTTTTTCGAAATTTTTTTCGAAAATTTTTTTCAATATTTTTTTCGAAAAATTTTTTTCCAAAATTTTCTCGAAAATTTTTTTGAAAATTTTTTTCGATTTTTTTTTTTCAAAATTTTTTTCGAAAATTTTTTTTCGAATTTTTTTTGAAAATATTTTTTGAGAAATTTTTTTTTCAAATTTTTTCGAAAATTTTTTTTCGAAATTTTTTACAAAAATTTTCCTCGAAAATTTTTTTTCCAAAATTTTTTTTCAAAATTTTTTTCGAAAATTTTTTTTCGAAATTTTTTTCGAAAATTTTTTTTAATATTTTTTTCGAAATTTTTTTTTCGAAATTTTTTTCGAAAATTTTTTTCAAATTTCTTTTCGAAATTTTTTTTGAAAATTTTTTTCAAAATTTTTTTTCCAAATTTTTTTTCAAAATTTTTTGCGAAAATGTTTTTCGAAAATTTTTTTCAAAATTTTTTTCGAAAATTTTTTTTCGAAATTTCTTTCGAAAGTTTTTTTCAAAAATTTCTTTTCGAAATTTTTTTCGAAAATTTTTTTCAAAATTTTTTTCGAAAAATTTTTTCGAAAATTTTTTTTCGAAAATTTTTTTCAAAATTTTTTTGAAAATTTTTTTCGAAAATTTTTTTGAAAATTTTTTCGAAATTTTTTTTCAAAATTTTTTTCGAAAATTTTTTTTCGAAATTTTTTTTTCGAAATTTTTTTCGAAAATTTTTTTCAAAATTTTTTTTCTGAATTTTTTTTAAAAGTTTTTTTCGAAATTTTTTAAAAATTTTTTTCGAAAATTTTTTTTCGTAATTTCTTCCGAAAATTTTTTTCGAAAATTTTTTTTCGAAAATTTTTTTTCGAAAATTTTTTCGAAAATTTTTTTGAAATTTTTTTTCGAAAATGTTTTTTGCAAAATTTTTTCTAAATTTTTTTTGAAAATTTTTTTCGAAATTTTTTTCAAAATTTTTTTCAATAATTTTTTTCGAAAATTTTTTTAAAAATTTTTTTCGAAAATTTTTTTTCAAAATTTTTTTCGAAATTTTTTTCGAAAATTTTTTTCAAAATTTTTTTCGAAAATTTTTTTCGAAATTTTTTTCGAAAATTTTTTTTCGAAATTTTTTTCGAAAATTTTTTTCAAAATTTTTTTCGAAATTTTTTTCGAAAATTTTTTTCGAAATTTTTTTCCAAATTTTTTTTCAACATTTTTTTCGAAATTTTTTTTTCCAAAATTTTTTCAAAATTTTTTTTCGAAATTTTTTTCAAAATTTTTTTTCCAAATTTTTTTTCCAAATTTTTTTTCAAAATTTTTTTCGAAAATTTTTTTGGAAATTTTTTTTCAAAATTTATTTCAAAAATTTTTTTTCCAAATTTTTTTTCCAAATTTTATTCGAAATTTTTTTTCAAAATTTATTTCAAAAATTTTTTTTCCAAATTTTTTTTCCAAATTTTATTCGAAAATTTTTTTAAAAATTTTTTTCGAAATTTTTTGCGAAAATTTTTTTCAAAATTTTTTTCGAAAATTTTTTTTCGAAATTTTTTTCGAAAATTTCTTTTCGAAATTTTTTTCGAAAATTTTTTTCAAAATTTTTTTTCCAAATTTTTTTTCCAAATTTTTTTTCAAAATTTTTTGCGAAAATGTTTTTCGAAAATTTTTTTCAAAATTTTTTTCGAAAATTTTTTTTCGAAATTTCTTTCGAAAATTTTTTTCAAAAATTTCTTTTCGAAATTTTTTTCAAAATTTTTTTCGAAAAATTTTTTCGAAAATTTTTTTTCGAAAATTTTTTTCAAAATTTTTTTCGAAAATTTTTTTTTGAAATTTTTTTCGAAAATTTTTTTGAAAATTTTTTTCGAAAAATTTTTTTGAAAATTTTTTTCGAAAATTTTTTTGAAAATTTTTTTCGAAATTTTTTTTCAAAATTTTTTTCGAAAATTTTTTTTCGAAATTTTTTTTTCGAAATTTTTTTCGAAAATTTTTTTCAAAATTTTTTTTCTGAATTTTTTTTAAAAATTTTTTTCGAAATTTTTTAAAAATTTTTTTCGAAAATTTTTTTTCGTAATTTCTTCCGAAAATTTTTTTCGAAAATTTTTTTTCGAAAATTTTTTCGAAAATTTTTTTGAAATTTTTTTTCGAAAATGTTTTTTGCAAAATTTTTTCTAAATTTTTTTTGAATATTTTTTTCGAAATTTTTTTCAAAATTTTTTTCAATAATTTATTTCGAAAATTTTTTTCGAAATTTTTTTCGAAAATTTTTTTCAAAATTTTTTTCGAAAATTTTTTTCGAAATTTTTTTCGAAAATTTTTTTTTGGAAATTTTTTTCGAAAATTTTTTGCAAAATTTTTTTCGAAATTTTTTTCGAAAATTTTTTTCGAAATTTTTTTCCAAATTTTTTTCCAAATTTTTTTTCAAAATTTTTTTCGAAATTTTTTTTTCCAAAATTTTTTCAAAATTTTTTTTCGAAATTTTTTTCAAAATTTTTTTTCCAAATTTTTTTTCCAAATTTTTTTTCAAAATTTTTTCGAAAATTTTTTTGGAAATTTTTTTTCAAAATTTATTTCAAAAATTTTTTTTCCAAATTTTTTTTCCAAATTTTATTCGAAAATTTTTTTAAAAATTTTTTTCGAAATTTTTTTCGAAAATTTTTTTTCAAAATTTTTTGCGAAAATTTTTTTCGAAAATTTTTTTCAAAATTTTTTTCGAAAATTTTTTTTCGAAATTTCTTTCGAAAATTTTTTTCGAAAATTTCTTTTCGAAAGTTTTTTCGAAAATTTTCTTGAAAATTTTTTCGAAATATTTTTTCAAAATTTTTTTCAAAAATTTTTTTTCGAAATTTTTTTCGAAATTTTTTTCGAAAATTTTTTTCAAAATTTTTTTTCTGAATTTTTTTTCAAAATTTTTTTCGAAAATTTTTTTTCGAAAATTTTTTAAAATTTTTTTTCGAAAATTTTTTTTCGTAATTTCTTTCGAAAATTTTTTTTCGAAAATTTTTTCGAAAATTTTATGAAATTTTTTTTCGAAAAATTTTTTTCCAAAATTTTTTCGAAAATTTTTTTGAACATTTTTTTCGAAAATTTTTTTTCGAAAATTTTTTTTTCAAAATTTTTTTCGAAAATTTTTTTTCGAAATTTTTTTCGCAAATTTTTTTTCAAAATTTTTTGCGAAAATGTTTTTCGAAAATTTTTTTTCGAAATTTCTTTCGAAAATTTTTTTCGAAAGTTTTTTCGAAAATTTTTTTGAAAATTTCTTTCGAAATTTTTTTTCAAAATTTTTTTCAAAAATTTTTTTTCGAAATTTTTTTCGAAAAATTTTTCAAATTTTTTTTTGAAATTTTCTTCGAAAATTTTTTTCAAAATTTTTTTCGAAAAATTTTTTTCCAAAATTTTTTCGAAAATTTTTTTGTAAATTTTTTTCGAAAATTTTTTTTCGAAAATTTCTTTTCGTAATTTCTTTCGAAAATTTTTTTCGAAAATTTTTTTTCGAAAATTTTTTCGAAAATTTTTTTTAAATTTTTTTCGAAAATTTTTTTCAAAATTTTTTTCGAAATTTTGTTCGAAAATTTTTTTATAAATTTTTTTCGAAAAATTTTTTTCCAAAATTTTTTCGAAAATTTTTTTGAACATTTTTTTCGAAAATTTTTTTTCGAAAATTTTTTTTTCAAAATTTTTTTCGAAAATTTTTTTTTGAAATTTTTTTCGAAAATTTTTTTGAAAATATTTTTCGAAATTTTTTTTCAAAATTTTTTTCAAAATTTTTTTCAAAATTTTTTTCAAAATTTTTTTTCCAAATTTTTTTTCAAAATTTTTTTCGAAAATTTTTTTTCGAAAATTTTTTTTAAAAATTTTTTTCGAATTTTTTTTCGAAATTTCTTTCGAAAATTTTTTCGAAATTTTTTTTCAAAATTTTTTTTGGAAATTTTTTTTAAAATTTTTTTTCGAAATTTTTTTCGAAAATTTTTTTCAAAATTTTTTTCGAAAAATTTTTTTCCAAAATTTTTTTGAAAATTTTTTTTCGAAAATTTTTTTCAAAATTTTTTTCGAAAATTTTTTTTTGAAATTTTTTTCGAAAATTTTTTTGAAAATTTTTTTCGAAAAATTTTTTTGAAAATTTTTTTCGAAAATTTTTTTGAAAATTTTTTTCGAAATTTTTTTTCAAAATTTTTTTCGAAAATTTTTTTTCGAAATTTTTTTTCGAAATTTTTTTCGAAAATTTTTTTCAAAATTTTTTTTCTGAATTTTTTTTCAAAATTTTTTTCGAAAATTTTTTAAAAATTTTTTTCGAAAATTTTTTTTCGTAATTTCTTCCGAAAATGTTTTTCGAAAATTTTTTTTTGAAAATTTTTTCGAAAATTTTTTTGAAATTTTTTTTCGAAAATGTTTTTTGCAAAATTTTTTCTAAATTTTTTTTGAAAATTTTTTTCGAAATGTTTTTCAAAATTTTTTTCAATAATTTTTTTTCCAAATTTTTTTCGAAAATTTTTCCAAAAATTTTTTTTGAAATTATTTTCGAAAATTTTTTTTCAAAATTTATTTCGAAAATTTTTTTCGAAATTTTTTTCGAAAATTTTTTTCAAAATTTTTTTCGAAAATGTTTTTCGAAATTTTTTTTCAAAATTTTTTTCAAAAATTTTTTTTCCAAATTTTTTTTCCAAATTTTATTCGAAAATTTTTTTAAAAATTTTTTTAAAAATTTTTTTCGAAATTTTTTTCGAAAATTTTTTTTCAAAATTTTTTGCAAAAATTTTTTTCGAAAATTTTTTTCAAAATTTTTTTCGAAAATTTTTTTTCGAAATTTCTTTCGAAAATTTTTTTCGAAAATTTTTTTTCGAAAGTTTTTTCGAAAATTTTCTTGAAAATTTTTTTCAAAATTTTTTTTCAAAATTTTTTTCAAAAATTTTTTTTCGAAATTTTTTTCGAAATTTTTTTTGAAAATATTTTTCAAAATTTTTTTTCTGAATTTTTTTTCAAAATTTTTTTCGAAAATTTTTTTTCGAAAATTTTTTAAAATTTTTTTTCGAAAATTTTTTTTCGTAATTTCTTTCGAAAATTTTTTTCGAAAATTTTTTTTCGAAAATTTTTTCGAAAATTTTTTTGAAATTTTTTTTCGAAAAATATTTTTGCAAAATTTTTTCGAAATTTTTTTCGAAATTTTTTTTCAAAAATTTTTTCGAAATTTTGTTCGAAAATTTTTTTAAAAATTTTTTTCGAAAAATTTTTTTCCAAAATTTTTTCGAAAATTTTTTTGAACATTTTTATCGAAAAATTTTTTTCGAAAATTTTTTTTTCAAAATTTTTTTCGAAAATTTTTTTCGAAATTTTTTTCGAAAATTTTTTTGAAAATTTTTTTCGAAAAATGTTTTTGAAAATTTTTTTCGAAAATTTTTTTCAAAATTTTTTTTCGGAATTTTTTTTCAAAATTTTTTTCGAAAATTTTTTAAAAATTTTTTTCGAAAATTTTTTTTCGTAATTTCTTCCGAAAATGTTTTTCGAAAATTTTTTTTCGAAAATTTTTTCGAAAATTTTTTTGAAATTTTTTTTCGAAAATGTTTTTTGCAAAATTTTTTCTAAATTTTTTTTGAAAATTTTTTTCGAAATGTTTTTCAAAATTTTTTTCAATAATTTTTTTTCCAAATTTTTTTCGAAAATTTTTCCAAAAATTTTTTTTGAAATTATTTTCGAAAATTTTTTTTCAAAATTTATTTCGAAAATTTTTTTCGAAATTTTTTTCGAAAATTTTTTTCAAAATTTTTTTCGAAAATGTTTTTCGAAATTTTTTTTCAAAATTTTTTTCAAAAATTTTTTTTCCAAATTTTTTTTCCAAATTTTATTCGAAAATTTTTTTAAAAATTTTTTTAAAAATTTTTTTCGAAATTTTTTTCGAAAATTTTTTTTCAAAATTTTTTGCAAAAATTTTTTTCGAAAATTTTTTTCAATATTTTTTTCGAAAATTTTTTTTCGAAATTTCTTTCGAAAATTTTTTTCGAAAATTTTTTTTCGAAAGTTTTTTCGAAAATTTTCTTGAAAATTTTTTTCAAAATTTTTTTTCAAAATTTTTTTCAAAAATTTTTTTTCGAAATTTTTTTCGAAATTTTTTTTGAAAATATTTTTCAAAATTTTTTTTCTGAATTTTTTTTCAAAATTTTTTTCGAAAATTTTTTTTCGAAAATTTTTTAAAATTTTTTTTCGAAAATTTTTTTTCGTAATTTCTTTCGAAAATTTTTTTCGAAAATTTTTTTTCGAAAATTTTTTCGAAAATTTTTTTGAAATTTTTTTTCGAAAAATATTTTTGCAAAATTTTTTCGAAATTTTTTTCGAAATTTTTTTTCAAAAATTTTTTCGAAATTTTGTTCGAAAATTTTTTTAAAAATTTTTTTCGAAAAATTTTTTTCCAAAATTTTTTCGAAAATTTTTTTGAACATTTTTATCGAAAAATTTTTTTCGAAAATTTTTTTTTCAAAATTTTTTTCGAAAATTTTTTTCGAAATTTTTTTCGAAAATTTTTTTGAAAATTTTTTTCGAAAATTTTTTTCAATATTTTTTTCGAAATTTTTTTCGAAAATTTTTTAGAAAATTTTTTTCGAAAAATTTTTTTCCAAAATTTTTTCGAAAATTTTTTTGAAAATTTTTTTCGAAATATTTTTTCTAAATTTTTTTCCAAAATTTTTTTGAAAATTTTTTTGAAAATTTTTTTGAAAATTTTTTTCGAAATTTTTTTTCAAATTTTTTTTCAAAATTTTTTTCGAAAATTTTTCTTCAAATTTTTTTTCGATAATTTGTTTGTGAAATTTTTTTCGAAAATTTTTTTTCAAAATTTTTTTTCAAAATTTTTTCCGAAAATTTTTTTTCGAAAATTTTTTTCAAAATTTTTTTCGAAAATTTTTTCGAAAATTTTTATTCGAAAATTTTTTTCAAAATATTTTCGAAAATTTTTTTTCGAAATTTTGTTCGAAAATTTTTTTTCGAAATTTTTTTCGAAAATTTTTTTAAAAATTTTTTTTAAAATTTTTTTTGGAAATTTTTTTTCAAATTTTTTTTGAAAATTTTTTTGAAAATTTTTTTCGAAATTTTTTTTCAAAATTTTTTTCGAAAATTTTTTTTCGAACTCTCTTTTCAAAATTTTTTTCGAAAATTTTTTTTCGAAATTTCTTTCGAATATTTTTTTCAAAATTATTTTCGAAAATTTTTTTTCGAAATTTTTTTGAAAATTTTTTTCGAAATTTTTTTTCAAAATTTTTTTCCAAAATTTTTTTTCGAGATTTTTTTCGAAAATTTTTTTAAAAATTTTTTTCGAAATTTTTTTTAAAAATTTTTTTTGAAATTTTTTTTTCGAAACTTTTTTCGAAAATTTTTTTTTCAATATTTTTTTCGAAATTTTTTTTTCGAAATTTTTTTCGAAAATTTTTTTCAAATTTTTTTTCGAAATTTTTTTCGAAAATTTTTTTCAAAATTTTTTTCAAAATTTTTTTCCAAAATTTTTTTTGAAAATTTTTTTCAAAATTTTTTTCGAAAATTTTTTTTCGAAATTTTTTTCGAAAATTTCTTTTCGAAATTTTTTTCGAAAATTTTTTTCAAAATTTTTTTTCCAAATTTTTTTTCAAAATTTTTTGCGAAAATGTTTTTCGAAAATTTTTTTCAAAATTTTTTTCGAAAATTTTTTTTCGAAATTTCTTTCGAAAATTTTTTTCAAAAATTTCTTTTCGAAATTTTTTTCGAAAATTTTTTTCAAAATTTTTTTCGAAAAATTTTTTCGAAAATTTTTTTTCGAAAATTTTTTTCAAAATTTTTTTGAAAATTTTTTTCGAAAATTTTTTTGAAAATTTTTTTCGAAATTTTTTTTCAAAATTTTTTTCGAAAATTTTTTTTCGAAATTTTTTTTTCGAAATTTTTTTCGAAAATTTTTTTCAAAATTTTTTTTCTGAATTTTTTTTAAAAATTTTTTTCGAAATTTTTTAAAAATTTTTTTCGAAAATTTTTTTTCGTAATTTCTTCCGAAAATTTTTTTCGAAAATTTTTTTTCGAAAATTTTTTTTCGAAAATTTTTTCGAAAATTTTTTTGAAATTTTTTTTCGAAAATGTTTTTTGCAAAATTTTTTCTAAATTTTTTTTGAAAATTTTTTTCGAAATTTTTTTCAAAATTTTTTTCAATAATTTTTTTCGAAAATTTTTTTTCGAAATTTTTTTCGAAAATTTTTTTCAAAATTTTTTTCGAAATTTTTTTCGAAAATTTTTTTCGAAATTTTTTTCCAAATTTTTTTTCAAAATTTTTTTCGAAATTTTTTTTTCCAAAATTTTTTCAAAATTTTTTTTCGAAATTTTTTTCAAAATTTTTTTTCCAAATTTTTTTTCCAAATTTTTTTTCAAAATTTTTTTCGAAAATTTTTTTGGAAATTTTTTTTCAAAATTTATTTCAAAAATTTTTTTTCCAAATTTTTTTTCCAAATTTTATTCGAAATTTTTTTTCAAAATTTATTTCAAAAATTTTTTTTCCAAATTTTTTTTCCAAATTTTATTCGAAAATTTTTTTTAAAATTTTTTTCGAAATTTTTTGCGAAAATTTTTTTCAAAATTTTTTTCGAAAATTTTTTTTCGAAATTTTTTTCGAAAATTTCTTTTCGAAATTTTTTTCGAAAATTTTTTTCAAAATTTTTTTTCCAAATTTTTTTTCAAAATTTTTTGCGAAAATGCTTTTCGAAAATTTTTTTCAAAATTTTTTTCGAAAATTTTTTTTCGAAATTTCTTTCGAAAATTTTTTTCAAAAATTTCTTTTCGAAATTTTTTTCGAAAATTTTTTTCAAAATTTTTTTCGAAAAATTTTTTCGAAAATTTTTTTTCGAAAATTTTTTTCAAAATTTTTTTCGAAAATTTTTTTTTGAAATTTTTTTCGAAAATTTTTTTGAAAATTTTTTTCGAAAAATTTTTTTGAAAATTTTTTTCGAAAATTTTTTTGAAAATTTTTTTCGAAATTTTTTTTCAAAATTTTTTTCGAAAATTTTTTTTCGAAATTTTTTTTTCGAAATTTTTTTCGAAATTTTTTTCCAAATTTTTTTTCAACATTTTTTTCGAAATTTTTTTTTCCAAAATTTTTTCAAAATTTTTTTTCGAAATTTTTTTCAAAATTTTTTTTCCAAATTTTTTTTCCAAATTTTTTTTCAAAATTTTTTTCGAAAATTTTTTTGGAAATTTTTTTTCAAAATTTATTTCAAAAATTTTTTTTCCAAATTTTTTTTCCAAATTTTATTCGAAATTTTTTTTCAAAATTTATTTCAAAAATTTTTTTTCCAAATTTTTTTTCCAAATTTTATTCGAAAATTTTTTTAAAAATTTTTTTCGAAATTTTTTGCGAAAATTTTTTTCAAAATTTTTTTCGAAAATTTTTTTTCGAAATTTTTTTCGAAAATTTCTTTTCGAAATTTTTTTCGAAAATTTTTTTCAAAATTTTTTTTCCAAAATTTTTTTTCCAAATTTTTTTTCAAAATTTTTTGCGAAAATGTTTTTCGAAAATTTTTTTCAAAATTTTTTTCGAAAATTTTTTTTCGAAATTTCTTTCGAAAATTTTTTTCAAAAATTTCTTTTCGAAATTTTTTTCAAAATTTTTTTCGAAAAATTTTTTCGAAAATTTTTTTTCGAAAATTTTTTTCAAAATTTTTTTCGAAATTTTTTTTTTGAAATTTTTTTCGAAAATTTTTTTGAAAATTTTTTTCGAAAAATTTTTTTGAAAATTTTTTTCGAAAATTTTTTTGAAAATTTTTTTCGAAATTTTTTTTCAAAATTTTTTTCGAAAATTTTTTTTCGAAATTTTTTTTTCGAAATTTTTTTCGAAAATTTTTTTCAAAATTTTTTTTCTGAATTTTTTTTAAAAATTTTTTTCGAAATTTTTTAAAAATTTTTTTCGAAAATTTTTTTTCGTAATTTCTTCCGAAAATTTTTTTCGAAAATTTTTTTTCGAAAATTTTTTCGAAAATTTTTTTGAAATTTTTTTTCGAAAATGTTTTTTGCAAAATTTTTTCTAAATTTTTTTTGAATATTTTTTTCGAAATTTTTTTCAAAATTTTTTTCAATAATTTATTTCGAAAATTTTTTTCGAAATTTTTTTCGAAAATTTTTTTCAAAATTTTTTTCGAAAATTTTTTTCGAAATTTTTTTCGAAAATTTTTTTTTGGAAATTTTTTTCGAAAATTTTTTGCAAAATTTTTTTCGAAATTTTTTTCGAAAATTTTTTTCGAAATTTTTTTCCAAATTTTTTTCCAAATTTTTTTTCAAAATTTTTTTCGAAATTTTTTTTTCCAAAATTTTTTCAAAATTTTTTTTCGAAATTTTTTTCAAAATTTTTTTTCCAAATTTTTTTTCCAAATTTTTTTTCAAAATTTTTTCGAAAATTTTTTTGGAAATTTTTTTTCAAAATTTATTTCAAAAATTTTTTTTCCAAATTTTTTTTCCAAATTTTATTCGAAAATTTTTTTAAAAATTTTTTTCGAAATTTTTTTCGAAAATTTTTTTTCAAAATTTTTTGCGAAAATTTTTTTCGAAAATTTTTTTCAAAATTTTTTTCGAAAATTTTTTTTCGAAATTTCTTTCGAAAATTTTTTTCGAAAATTTCTTTTCGAAAGTTTTTTCGAAAATTTTCTTGAAAATTTTTTCGAAATATTTTTTCAAAATTTTTTTCAAAAATTTTTTTTCGAAATTTTTTTCGAAATTTTTTTCGAAAATTTTTTTCAAAATTTTTTTTCTGAATTTTTTTTCAAAATTTTTTTCGAAAATTTTTTTTCGAAAATTTTTTAAAATTTTTTTTCGAAAATTTTTTTTCGTAATTTCTTTCGAAAATTTTTTTTCGAAAATTTTTTCGAAAATTTTATGAAATTTTTTTTCGAAAAATTTTTTTCCAAAATTTTTTCGAAAATTTTTTTGAACATTTTTTTCGAAAATTTTTTTTCGAAAATTTTTTTTTCAAAATTTTTTTCGAAAATTTTTTTTCGAAATTTTTTTCGCAAATTTTTTTTCAAAATTTTTTGCGAAAATGTTTTTCGAAAATTTTTTTTCGAAATTTCTTTCGAAAATTTTTTTCGAAAGTTTTTTCGAAAATTTTTTTGAAAATTTCTTTCGAAATTTTTTTTCAAAATTTTTTTCAAAAATTTTTTTTCGAAATTTTTTTCGAAAAATTTTTCAAATTTTTTTTTGAAATTTTCTTCGAAAATTTTTTTCAAAATTTTTTTCGAAAAATTTTTTTCCAAAATTTTTTCGAAAATTTTTTTGTAAATTTTTTTCGAAAATTTTTTTTCGAAAATTTCTTTTCGTAATTTCTTTCGAAAATTTTTTTCGAAAATTTTTTTTCGAAAATTTTTTCGAAAATTTTTTTTAAATTTTTTTCGAAAATTTTTTTCAAAATTTTTTTCGAAATTTTGTTCGAAAATTTTTTTATAAATTTTTTTCGAAAAATTTTTTTCCAAAATTTTTTCGAAAATTTTTTTGAACATTTTTTTCGAAAATTTTTTTTCGAAAATTTTTTTTTCAAAATTTTTTTCGAAAATTTTTTTTTGAAATTTTTTTCGAAAATTTTTTTGAAAATATTTTTCGAAATTTTTTTTCAAAATTTTTTTCAAAATTTTTTTCAAAATTTTTTTCAAAATTTTTTTTCCAAATTTTTTTTCAAAATTTTTTTCGAAAATTTTTTTTCGAAAATTTTTTTTAAAAATTTTTTTCGAATTTTTTTTCGAAATTTCTTTCGAAAATTTTTTCGAAATTTTTTTTCAAAATTTTTTTTGGAAATTTTTTTTAAAATTTTTTTTCGAAATTTTTTTCGAAAATTTTTTTCAAAATTTTTTTCGAAAAATTTTTTTCCAAAATTTTTTTGAAAATTTTTTTTCGAAAATTTTTTTCAAAATTTTTTTCGAAAATTTTTTTTTGAAATTTTTTTCGAAAATTTTTTTGAAAATTTTTTTCGAAAAATTTTTTTGAAAATTTTTTTCGAAAATTTTTTTGAAAATTTTTTTCGAAATTTTTTTTCAAAATTTTTTTCGAAAATTTTTTTTCGAAATTTTTTTTCGAAATTTTTTTCGAAAATTTTTTTCAAAATTTTTTTTCTGAATTTTTTTTCAAAATTTTTTTCGAAAATTTTTTAAAAATTTTTTTCGAAAATTTTTTTTCGTAATTTCTTCCGAAAATGTTTTTCGAAAATTTTTTTTTGAAAATTTTTTCGAAAATTTTTTTGAAATTTTTTTTCGAAAATGTTTTTTGCAAAATTTTTTCTAAATTTTTTTTGAAAATTTTTTTCGAAATGTTTTTCAAAATTTTTTTCAATAATTTTTTTTCCAAATTTTTTTCGAAAATTTTTCCAAAAATTTTTTTTGAAATTATTTTCGAAAATTTTTTTTCAAAATTTATTTCGAAAATTTTTTTCGAAATTTTTTTCGAAAATTTTTTTCAAAATTTTTTTCGAAAATGTTTTTCGAAATTTTTTTTCAAAATTTTTTTCAAAAATTTTTTTTCCAAATTTTTTTTCCAAATTTTATTCGAAAATTTTTTTAAAAATTTTTTTAAAAATTTTTTTCGAAATTTTTTTCGAAAATTTTTTTTCAAAATTTTTTGCAAAAATTTTTTTCGAAAATTTTTTTCAAAATTTTTTTCGAAAATTTTTTTTCGAAATTTCTTTCGAAAATTTTTTTCGAAAATTTTTTTTCGAAAGTTTTTTCGAAAATTTTCTTGAAAATTTTTTTCAAAATTTTTTTTCAAAATTTTTTTCAAAAATTTTTTTTCGAAATTTTTTTCGAAATTTTTTTTGAAAATATTTTTCAAAATTTTTTTTCTGAATTTTTTTTCAAAATTTTTTTCGAAAATTTTTTTTCGAAAATTTTTTAAAATTTTTTTTCGAAAATTTTTTTTCGTAATTTCTTTCGAAAATTTTTTTCGAAAATTTTTTTTCGAAAATTTTTTCGAAAATTTTTTTGAAATTTTTTTTCGAAAAATATTTTTGCAAAATTTTTTCGAAATTTTTTTCGAAATTTTTTTTCAAAAATTTTTTCGAAATTTTGTTCGAAAATTTTTTTAAAAATTTTTTTCGAAAAATTTTTTTCCAAAATTTTTTCGAAAATTTTTTTGAACATTTTTATCGAAAAATTTTTTTCGAAAATTTTTTTTTCAAAATTTTTTTCGAAAATTTTTTTCGAAATTTTTTTCGAAAATTTTTTTGAAAATTTTTTTCGAAAAATGTTTTTGAAAATTTTTTTCGAAAATTTTTTTCAAAATTTTTTTTCGGAATTTTTTTTCAAAATTTTTTTCGAAAATTTTTTAAAAATTTTTTTCGAAAATTTTTTTTCGTAATTTCTTCCGAAAATGTTTTTCGAAAATTTTTTTTCGAAAATTTTTTCGAAAATTTTTTTGAAATTTTTTTTCGAAAATGTTTTTTGCAAAATTTTTTCTAAATTTTTTTTGAAAATTTTTTTCGAAATGTTTTTCAAAATTTTTTTCAATAATTTTTTTTCCAAATTTTTTTCGAAAATTTTTCCAAAAATTTTTTTTGAAATTATTTTCGAAAATTTTTTTTCAAAATTTATTTCGAAAATTTTTTTCGAAATTTTTTTCGAAAATTTTTTTCAAAATTTTTTTCGAAAATGTTTTTCGAAATTTTTTTTCAAAATTTTTTTCAAAAATTTTTTTTCCAAATTTTTTTTCCAAATTTTATTCGAAAATTTTTTTAAAAATTTTTTTAAAAATTTTTTTCGAAATTTTTTTCGAAAATTTTTTTTCAAAATTTTTTGCAAAAATTTTTTTCGAAAATTTTTTTCAATATTTTTTTCGAAAATTTTTTTTCGAAATTTCTTTCGAAAATTTTTTTCGAAAATTTTTTTTCGAAAGTTTTTTCGAAAATTTTCTTGAAAATTTTTTTCAAAATTTTTTTTCAAAATTTTTTTCAAAAATTTTTTTTCGAAATTTTTTTCGAAATTTTTTTTGAAAATATTTTTCAAAATTTTTTTTCTGAATTTTTTTTCAAAATTTTTTTCGAAAATTTTTTTTCGAAAATTTTTTAAAATTTTTTTTCGAAAATTTTTTTTCGTAATTTCTTTCGAAAATTTTTTTCGAAAATTTTTTTTCGAAAATTTTTTCGAAAATTTTTTTGAAATTTTTTTTCGAAAAATATTTTTGCAAAATTTTTTCGAAATTTTTTTCGAAATTTTTTTTCAAAAATTTTTTCGAAATTTTGTTCGAAAATTTTTTTAAAAATTTTTTTCGAAAAATTTTTTTCCAAAATTTTTTCGAAAATTTTTTTGAACATTTTTATCGAAAAATTTTTTTCGAAAATTTTTTTTTCAAAATTTTTTTCGAAAATTTTTTTCGAAATTTTTTTCGAAAATTTTTTTGAAAATTTTTTTCGAAAATTTTTTTCAATATTTTTTTCGAAATTTTTTTCGAAAATTTTTTAGAAAATTTTTTTCGAAAAATTTTTTTCCAAAATTTTTTCGAAAATTTTTTTGAAAATTTTTTTCGAAATATTTTTTCTAAATTTTTTTCCAAAATTTTTTTGAAAATTTTTTTGAAAATTTTTTTGAAAATTTTTTTCGAAATTTTTTTTCAAATTTTTTTTCAAAATTTTTTTCGAAAATTTTTCTTCAAATTTTTTTTCGATAATTTGTTTGTGAAATTTTTTTCGAAAATTTTTTTTCAAAATTTTTTTTCAAAATTTTTTCCGAAAATTTTTTTTCGAAAATTTTTTTCAAAATTTTTTTCGAAAATTTTTTCGAAAATTTTTATTCGAAAATTTTTTTCAAAATATTTTCGAAAATTTTTTTTCGAAATTTTGTTCGAAAATTTTTTTTCGAAATTTTTTTCGAAAATTTTTTTAAAAATTTTTTTTAAAATTTTTTTTGGAAATTTTTTTTCAAATTTTTTTTGAAAATTTTTTTGAAAATTTTTTTCGAAATTTTTTTTCAAAATTTTTTTCGAAAATTTTTTTTCGAACTCTCTTTTCAAAATTTTTTTCGAAAATTTTTTTTCGAAATTTCTTTCGAATATTTTTTTCAAAATTATTTTCGAAAATTTTTTTTCGAAATTTTTTTGAAAATTTTTTTCGAAATTTTTTTTCAAAATTTTTTTCCAAAATTTTTTTTCGAGATTTTTTTCGAAAATTTTTTTAAAAATTTTTTTCGAAATTTTTTTTAAAAATTTTTTTTGAAATTTTTTTTTCGAAACTTTTTTCGAAAATTTTTTTTTCAATATTTTTTTTCGAAATTTTTTTTTCGAAATTTTTTTCGAAAATTTTTTTCAAATTTTTTTTCGAAATTTTTTTCGAAAATTTTTTTCAAAATTTTTTTCAAAATTTTTTTCCAAAATTTTTTTTGAAAATTTTTTTCAAAATTTTTTTCGAAAATTTTTTTTCGAAATTTTTTTCGAAAATTTCTTTTCGAAATTTTTTTCGAAAATTTTTTTCAAAATTTTTTTTCCAAATTTTTTTTCAAAATTTTTTGCGAAAATGTTTTTCGAAAATTTTTTTCAAAATTTTTTTCGAAAATTTTTTTTCGAAATTTCTTTCGAAAATTTTTTTCAAAAATTTCTTTTCGAAATTTTTTTCGAAAATTTTTTTCAAAATTTTTTTCGAAAAATTTTTTCGAAAATTTTTTTTCGAAAATTTTTTTCAAAATTTTTTTGAAAATTTTTTTCGAAAATTTTTTTGAAAATTTTTTTCGAAATTTTTTTTCAAAATTTTTTTCGAAAATTTTTTTTCGAAATTTTTTTTTCGAAATTTTTTTCGAAAATTTTTTTCAAAATTTTTTTTCTGAATTTTTTTTAAAAATTTTTTTCGAAATTTTTTAAAAATTTTTTTCGAAAATTTTTTTTCGTAATTTCTTCCGAAAATTTTTTTCGAAAATTTTTTTTCGAAAATTTTTTTTCGAAAATTTTTTCGAAAATTTTTTTGAAATTTTTTTTCGAAAATGTTTTTTGCAAAATTTTTTCTAAATTTTTTTTGAAAATTTTTTTCGAAATTTTTTTCAAAATTTTTTTCAATAATTTTTTTCGAAAATTTTTTTTCGAAATTTTTTTCGAAAATTTTTTTCAAAATTTTTTTCGAAATTTTTTTCGAAAATTTTTTTCGAAATTTTTTTCCAAATTTTTTTTCAAAATTTTTTTCGAAATTTTTTTTTCCAAAATTTTTTCAAAATTTTTTTTCGAAATTTTTTTCAAAATTTTTTTTCCAAATTTTTTTTCCAAATTTTTTTTCAAAATTTTTTTCGAAAATTTTTTTGGAAATTTTTTTTCAAAATTTATTTCAAAAATTTTTTTTCCAAATTTTTTTTCCAAATTTTATTCGAAATTTTTTTTCAAAATTTATTTCAAAAATTTTTTTTCCAAATTTTTTTTCCAAATTTTATTCGAAAATTTTTTTTAAAATTTTTTTCGAAATTTTTTGCGAAAATTTTTTTCAAAATTTTTTTCGAAAATTTTTTTTCGAAATTTTTTTCGAAAATTTCTTTTCGAAATTTTTTTCGAAAATTTTTTTCAAAATTTTTTTTCCAAATTTTTTTTCAAAATTTTTTGCGAAAATGTTTTTCGAAAATTTTTTTCAAAATTTTTTTCGAAAATTTTTTTTCGAAATTTCTTTCGAAAATTTTTTTCAAAAATTTCTTTTCGAAATTTTTTTCGAAAATTTTTTTCAAAATTTTTTTCGAAAAATTTTTTCGAAAATTTTTTTTCGAAAATTTTTTTCAAAATTTTTTTCGAAAATTTTTTTTTGAAATTTTTTTCGAAAATTTTTTTGAAAATTTTTTTCGAAAAATTTTTTTGAAAATTTTTTTCGAAAATTTTTTTGAAAATTTTTTTCGAAATTTTTTTTCAAAATTTTTTTCGAAAATTTTTTTTCGAAATTTTTTTTTCGAAATTTTTTTCGAAATTTTTTTCCAAATTTTTTTTCAACATTTTTTTCGAAATTTTTTTTTCCAAAATTTTTTCAAAATTTTTTTTCGAAATTTTTTTCAAAATTTTTTTTCCAAATTTTTTTTCCAAATTTTTTTTCAAAATTTTTTTCGAAAATTTTTTTGGAAATTTTTTTTCAAAATTTATTTCAAAAATTTTTTTTCCAAATTTTTTTTCCAAATTTTATTCGAAATTTTTTTTCAAAATTTATTTCAAAAATTTTTTTTCCAAATTTTTTTTCCAAATTTTATTCGAAAATTTTTTTAAAAATTTTTTTCGAAATTTTTTGCGAAAATTTTTTTCAAAATTTTTTTCGAAAATTTTTTTTCGAAATTTTTTTCGAAAATTTCTTTTCGAAATTTTTTTCGAAAATTTTTTTCAAAATTTTTTTTCCAAATTTTTTTTCCAAATTTTTTTTCAAAATTTTTTGCGAAAATGTTTTTCGAAAATTTTTTTCAAAATTTTTTTCGAAAATTTTTTTTCGAAATTTCTTTCGAAAATTTTTTTCAAAAATTTCTTTTCGAAATTTTTTTCAAAATTTTTTTCGAAAAATTTTTTCGAAAATTTTTTTTCGAAAATTTTTTTCAAAATTTTTTTCGAAAATTTTTTTTTGAAATTTTTTTCGAAAATTTTTTTGAAAATTTTTTTCGAAAAATTTTTTTGAAAATTTTTTTCGAAAATTTTTTTGAAAATTTTTTTCGAAATTTTTTTTCAAAATTTTTTTCGAAAATTTTTTTTCGAAATTTTTTTTTCGAAATTTTTTTCGAAAATTTTTTTCAAAATTTTTTTTCTGAATTTTTTTTAAAAATTTTTTTCGAAATTTTTTAAAAATTTTTTTCGAAAATTTTTTTTCGTAATTTCTTCCGAAAATTTTTTTCGAAAATTTTTTTTCGAAAATTTTTTCGAAAATTTTTTTGAAATTTTTTTTCGAAAATGTTTTTTGCAAAATTTTTTCTAAATTTTTTTTGAATATTTTTTTCGAAATTTTTTTCAAAATTTTTTTCAATAATTTATTTCGAAAATTTTTTTCGAAATTTTTTTCGAAAATTTTTTTCAAAATTTTTTTCGAAAATTTTTTTCGAAATTTTTTTCGAAAATTTTTTTTTGGAAATTTTTTTCGAAAATTTTTTGCAAAATTTTTTTCGAAATTTTTTTCGAAAATTTTTTTCGAAATTTTTTTCCAAATTTTTTTCCAAATTTTTTTTCAAAATTTTTTTCGAAATTTTTTTTTCCAAAATTTTTTCAAAATTTTTTTTCGAAATTTTTTTCAAAATTTTTTTTCCAAATTTTTTTTCCAAATTTTTTTTCAAAATTTTTTCGAAAATTTTTTTGGAAATTTTTTTTCAAAATTTATTTCAAAAATTTTTTTTCCAAATTTTTTTTCCAAATTTTATTCGAAAATTTTTTTAAAAATTTTTTTCGAAATTTTTTTCGAAAATTTTTTTTCAAAATTTTTTGCGAAAATTTTTTTCGAAAATTTTTTTCAAAATTTTTTTCGAAAATTTTTTTTCGAAATTTCTTTCGAAAATTTTTTTCGAAAATTTCTTTTCGAAAGTTTTTTCGAAAATTTTCTTGAAAATTTTTTCGAAATATTTTTTCAAAATTTTTTTCAAAAATTTTTTTTCGAAATTTTTTTCGAAATTTTTTTCGAAAATTTTTTTCAAAATTTTTTTTCTGAATTTTTTTTCAAAATTTTTTTCGAAAATTTTTTTTCGAAAATTTTTTAAAATTTTTTTTCGAAAATTTTTTTTCGTAATTTCTTTCGAAAATTTTTTTTCGAAAATTTTTTCGAAAATTTTATGAAATTTTTTTTCGAAAAATTTTTTTCCAAAATTTTTTCGAAAATTTTTTTGAACATTTTTTTCGAAAATTTTTTTTCGAAAATTTTTTTTTCAAAATTTTTTTCGAAAATTTTTTTTCGAAATTTTTTTCGCAAATTTTTTTTCAAAATTTTTTGCGAAAATGTTTTTCGAAAATTTTTTTTCGAAATTTCTTTCGAAAATTTTTTTCGAAAGTTTTTTCGAAAATTTTTTTGAAAATTTCTTTCGAAATTTTTTTTCAAAATTTTTTTCAAAAATTTTTTTTCGAAATTTTTTTCGAAAAATTTTTCAAATTTTTTTTTGAAATTTTCTTCGAAAATTTTTTTCAAAATTTTTTTCGAAAAATTTTTTTCCAAAATTTTTTCGAAAATTTTTTTGTAAATTTTTTTCGAAAATTTTTTTTCGAAAATTTCTTTTCGTAATTTCTTTCGAAAATTTTTTTCGAAAATTTTTTTTCGAAAATTTTTTCGAAAATTTTTTTTAAAATTTTTTCGAAATTTTTTTTCAAAATTTTTTTTGGAAATTTTTTTTAAAATTTTTTTTCGAAATTTTTTTCGAAAATTTTTTTCAAAATTTTTTTCGAAAAATTTTTTTCCAAAATTTTTTTGAAAATTTTTTTTCGAAAATTTTTTTCAAAATTTTTTTCGAAAATTTTTTTTTGAAATTTTTTTCGAAAATTTTTTTGAAAATTTTTTTCGAAAAATTTTTTTGAAAATTTTTTTCGAAAATTTTTTTGAAAATTTTTTTCGAAATTTTTTTTCAAAATTTTTTTCGAAAATTTTTTTTCGAAATTTTTTTTCGAAATTTTTTTCGAAAATTTTTTTCAAAATTTTTTTTCTGAATTTTTTTTCAAAATTTTTTTCGAAAATTTTTTAAAAATTTTTTTCGAAAATTTTTTTTCGTAATTTCTTCCGAAAATGTTTTTCGAAAATTTTTTTTTGAAAATTTTTTCGAAAATTGTTTTGAAATTTTTTTTCGAAAATGTTTTTTGCAAAATTTTTTCTAAATTTTTTTTGAAAATTTTTTTCGAAATGTTTTTCAAAATTTTTTTCAATAATTTTTTTTCCAAATTTTTTTCGAAAATTTTTCCAAAAATTTTTTTTGAAATTATTTTCGAAAATTTTTTTTCAAAATTTATTTCGAAAATTTTTTTCGAAATTTTTTTCGAAAATTTTTTTCAAAATTTTTTTCGAAAATGTTTTTCGAAATTTTTTTTCAAAATTTTTTTCAAAAATTTTTTTTCCAAATTTTTTTTCCAAATTTTATTCGAAAATTTTTTTAAAAATTTTTTTAAAAATTTTTTTCGAAATTTTTTTCGAAAATTTTTTTTCAAAATTTTTTGCAAAAATTTTTTTCGAAAATTTTTTTCAAAATTTTTTTCGAAAATTTTTTTTCGAAATTTCTTTCGAAAATTTTTTTCGAAAATTTTTTTTCGAAAGTTTTTTCGAAAATTTTCTTGAAAATTTTTTTCAAAATTTTTTTTCAAAATTTTTTTCAAAAATTTTTTTTCGAAATTTTTTTCGAAATTTTTTTTGAAAATATTTTTCAAAATTTTTTTTCTGAATTTTTTTTCAAAATTTTTTTCGAAAATTTTTTTTCGAAAATTTTTTAAAATTTTTTTTCGAAAATTTTTTTTCGTAATTTCTTTCGAAAATTTTTTTCGAAAATTTTTTTTCGAAAATTTTTTCGAAAATTTTTTTGAAATTTTTTTTCGAAAAATATTTTTGCAAAATTTTTTCGAAATTTTTTTCGAAATTTTTTTTCAAAAATTTTTTCGAAATTTTGTTCGAAAATTTTTTTAAAAATTTTTTTCGAAAAATTTTTTTCCAAAATTTTTTCGAAAATTTTTTTGAACATTTTTATCGAAAAATTTTTTTCGAAAATTTTTTTTTCAAAATTTTTTTCGAAAATTTTTTTCGAAATTTTTTTCGAAAATTTTTTTGAAAATTTTTTTCGAAAAATGTTTTTGAAAATTTTTTTCGAAAATTTTTTTCAAAATTTTTTTTCGGAATTTTTTTTCAAAATTTTTTTCGAAAATTTTTTAAAAATTTTTTTCGAAAATTTTTTTTCGTAATTTCTTCCGAAAATGTTT
The DNA here is from genome assembly GCA_036926305.1 of Uropetala carovei. Taxonomy (NCBI): domain Eukaryota; kingdom Metazoa; phylum Arthropoda; class Insecta; order Odonata; family Petaluridae; genus Uropetala; species Uropetala carovei. Next base: position 1,278,439 of record JAXCHB010000305.1, on the reverse strand, counting down.
TTCGAAAATTTTTTTTCGAAAATTTTTTCGAAAATTTTTTTGAAATTTTTTTTCGAAAATGTTTTTTGCAAAATTTTTTCTAAATTTTTTTTGAAAATTTTTTTCGAAATGTTTTTCAAAATTTTTTTCAATAATTTTTTTTCCAAATTTTTTTCGAAAATTTTTCCAAAAATTTTTTTTGAAATTATTTTCGAAAATTTTTTTTCAAAATTTATTTCGAAAATTTTTTTCGAAATTTTTTTCGAAAATTTTTTTCAAAATTTTTTTCGAAAATGTTTTTCGAAATTTTTTTTCAAAATTTTTTTCAAAAATTTTTTTTCCAAATTTTTTTTCCAAATTTTATTCGAAAATTTTTTTAAAAATTTTTTTAAAAATTTTTTTCGAAATTTTTTTCGAAAATTTTTTTTCAAAATTTTTTGCAAAAATTTTTTTCGAAAATTTTTTTCAATATTTTTTTCGAAAATTTTTTTTCGAAATTTCTTTCGAAAATTTTTTTCGAAAATTTTTTTTCGAAAGTTTTTTCGAAAATTTTCTTGAAAATTTTTTTCAAAATTTTTTTTCAAAATTTTTTTCAAAAATTTTTTTTCGAAATTTTTTTCGGAATTTTTTTTGAAAATATTTTTCAAAATTTTTTTTCTGAATTTTTTTTCAAAATTTTTTTCGAAAATTTTTTTTCGAAAATTTTTTAAAATTTTTTTTCGAAAATTTTTTTTCGTAATTTCTTTCGAAAATTTTTTTCGAAAATTTTTTTTCGAAAATTTTTTCGAAAATTTTTTTGAAATTTTTTTTCGAAAAATATTTTTGCAAAATTTTTTCGAAATTTTTTTCGAAATTTTTTTTCAAAAATTTTTTCGAAATTTTGTTCGAAAATTTTTTTAAAAATTTTTTTCGAAAAATTTTTTTCCAAAATTTTTTCGAAAATTTTTTTGAACATTTTTATCGAAAAATTTTTTTCGAAAATTTTTTTTTCAAAATTTTTTTCGAAAATTTTTTTCGAAATTTTTTTCGAAAATTTTTTTGAAAATTTTTTTCGAAAATTTTTTTCAATATTTTTTTCGAAATTTTTTTCGAAAATTTTTTAGAAAATTTTTTTCGAAAAATTTTTTTCCAAAATTTTTTCGAAAATTTTTTTGAAAATTTTTTTCGAAATATTTTTTCTAAATTTTTTTCCAAAATTTTTTTGAAAATTTTTTTGAAAATTTTTTTGAAAATTTTTTTCGAAATTTTTTTTCAAATTTTTTTTCAAAATTTTTTTCGAAAATTTTTCTTCAAATTTTTTTTCGATAATTTGTTTGTGAAATTTTTTTCGAAAATTTTTTTTCAAAATTTTTTTTCAAAATTTTTTCCGAAAATTTTTTTTCGAAAATTTTTTTCAAAATTTTTTTCGAAAATTTTTTCGAAAATTTTTATTCGAAAATTTTTTTCAAAATATTTTCGAAAATTTTTTTTCGAAATTTTGTTCGAAAATTTTTTTTCGAAATTTTTTTCGAAAATTTTTTTAAAAATTTTTTTTAAAATTTTTTTTGGAAATTTTTTTTCAAATTTTTTTTGAAAATTTTTTTGAAAATTTTTTTCGAAATTTTTTTTCAAAATTTTTTTCGAAAATTTTTTTTCGAACTCTCTTTTCAAAATTTTTTTCGAAAATTTTTTTTCGAAATTTCTTTCGAATATTTTTTTCAAAATTATTTTCGAAAATTTTTTTTCGAAATTTTTTTGAAAATTTTTTTCGAAATTTTTTTTCAAAATTTTTTTCCAAAATTTTTTTTCGAGATTTTTTTCGAAAATTTTTTTAAAAATTTTTTTCGAAATTTTTTTTAAAAATTTTTTTTGAAATTTTTTTTTCGAAACTTTTTTCGAAAATTTTTTTTTCAATATTTTTTTCGAAATTTTTTTTTCGAAATTTTTTTCGAAAATTTTTTTCAAATTTTTTTTCGAAATTTTTTTCGAAAATTTTTTTCAAAATTTTTTTCAAAATTTTTTTCCAAAATTTTTTTTGAAAATTTTTTTCAAAATTTTTTTCGAAAATTTTTTTTCGAAATTTTTTTCGAAAATTTCTTTTCGAAATTTTTTTCGAAAATTTTTTTCAAAATTTTTTTTCCAAATTTTTTTTCAAAATTTTTTGCGAAAATGTTTTTCGAAAATTTTTTTCAAAATTTTTTTCGAAAATTTTTTTTCGAAATTTCTTTCGAAAATTTTTTTCAAAAATTTCTTTTCGAAATTTTTTTCGAAAATTTTTTTCAAAATTTTTTTCGAAAAATTTTTTCGAAAATTTTTTTTCGAAAATTTTTTTCAAAATTTTTTTGAAAATTTTTTTCGAAAATTTTTTTGAAAATTTTTTTCGAAATTTTTTTTCAAAATTTTTTTCGAAAATTTTTTTTCGAAATTTTTTTTTCGAAATTTTTTTCGAAAATTTTTTTCAAAATTTTTTTTCTGAATTTTTTTTAAAAATTTTTTTCGAAATTTTTTAAAAATTTTTTTCGAAAATTTTTTTTCGTAATTTCTTCCGAAAATTTTTTTCGAAAATTTTTTTTCGAAAATTTTTTTTCGAAAATTTTTTCGAAAATTTTTTTGAAATTTTTTTTCGAAAATGTTTTTTGCAAAATTTTTTCTAAATTTTTTTTGAAAATTTTTTTCGAAATTTTTTTCAAAATTTTTTTCAATAATTTTTTTCGAAAATTTTTTTTCGAAATTTTTTTCGAAAATTTTTTTCAAAATTTTTTTCGAAATTTTTTTCGAAAATTTTTTTCGAAATTTTTTTCCAAATTTTTTTTCAAAATTTTTTTCGAAATTTTTTTTTCCAAAATTTTTTCAAAATTTTTTTTCGAAATTTTTTTCAAAATTTTTTTTCCAAATTTTTTTTCCAAATTTTTTTTCAAAATTTTTTTCGAAAATTTTTTTGGAAATTTTTTTTCAAAATTTATTTCAAAAATTTTTTTTCCAAATTTTTTTTCCAAATTTTATTCGAAATTTTTTTTCAAAATTTATTTCAAAAATTTTTTTTCCAAATTTTTTTTCCAAATTTTATTCGAAAATTTTTTTTAAAATTTTTTTCGAAATTTTTTGCGAAAATTTTTTTCAAAATTTTTTTCGAAAATTTTTTTTCGAAATTTTTTTCGAAAATTTCTTTTCGAAATTTTTTTCGAAAATTTTTTTCAAAATTTTTTTTCCAAATTTTTTTTCAAAATTTTTTGCGAAAATGTTTTTCGAAAATTTTTTTCAAAATTTTTTTCGAAAATTTTTTTTCGAAATTTCTTTCGAAAATTTTTTTCAAAAATTTCTTTTCGAAATTTTTTTCGAAAATTTTTTTCAAAATTTTTTTCGAAAAATTTTTTCGAAAATTTTTTTTCGAAAATTTTTTTCAAAATTTTTTTCGAAAATTTTTTTTTGAAATTTTTTTCGAAAATTTTTTTGAAAATTTTTTTCGAAAAATTTTTTTGAAAATTTTTTTCGAAAATTTTTTTGAAAATTTTTTTCGAAATTTTTTTTCAAAATTTTTTTCGAAAATTTTTTTTCGAAATTTTTTTTTCGAAATTTTTTTCGAAAATTTTTTTCAAAATTTTTTTCGAAATTTTTTAAAAATTTTTTTCGAAAATTTTTTTTCGTAATTTCTTCCGAAAATTTTTTTCGAAAATTTTTTTTCGAAAATTTTTTCGAAAATTTTTTTGAAATTTTTTTTCGAAAATGTTTTTTGCAAAATTTTTTCTAAATTTTTTTTGAAAATTTTTTTCGAAATTTTTTTCAAAATTTTTTTCAATAATTTTTTTCGAAAATTTTTTAAAAAATTTTTTTCGAAAATTTTTTTTCAAAATTTTTTTCGAAAATTTTTTTCGAAATTTTTTTCGAAAATTTTTTTCAAAATTTTTTTCGAAAATTTTTTTCGAAATTTTTTTCGAAAATTTTTTTTCGAAATTTTTTTCGAAAATTTTTTTCAAAATTTTTTTCGAAATTTTTTTCGAAAATTTTTTTCGAAATTTTTTTCCAAATTTTTTTTCAAAATTTTTTTCGAAATTTTTTTTTCCAAAATTTTTTCAAAATTTTTTTTCGAAATTTTTTTCAAAATTTTTTTTCCAAATTTTTTTTCCAAATTTTTTTTCAAAATTTTTTCGAAAATTTTTTTGGAAATTTTTTTTCAAAATTTATTTCAAAATTTTTTTTTCCAAATTTTTTTTCCAAATTTTATTCAAAAATTTTTTTAAAAATTTTTTTCGAAATTTTTTTCGAAAATTTTTTTTCAAAATTTTTTGCGAAAATTTTTTTCGAAAATTTTTTTCAAAATTTTTTTCGAAAATTTTTTTTCGAAATTTCTTTCGAAAATTTTTTTCGAAAATTTTTTTTCGAAAGTTTTTTCGAAAATTTTCTTGAAAATTTTTTTCGAAATATTTTTTCAAAATTTTTTTCAAAAATTTTTTTTCGAAATTTTTTTCGAAATTTTTTTCGAAAATTTTTTTCAAAATTTTTTTTCTGAATTTTTTTTCAAAATTTTTTTCGAAAATTTTTTTTCGAAAATTTTTTAAAATTTTTTTTCGAAAATTTTTTTTCGTAATTTCTTTCGAAAATTTTTTTCGAAAATTTTTTTTCGAAAATTTTTTCGAAAATTTTTTGAAATTTTTTTTCGAAAAATATTTTTGCAAAATTTTTTCGAAATTTTTTTCGAAAATTTTTTTCAAAATTTTTTTCGAAATTTTGTTCGAAAATTTTTTTAAAAATTTTTTTCCAAAATTTTTTCGAAAATTTTTTTAACATTTTTTTCGAAAATTTTTTTTCGAAAATTTTTTTTTCAAAATTTTTTTCGAAAATTTTTTTTCGAAATTTTTTTCGCAAATTTTTTTTCAAAATTTTTTGCGAAAATGTTTTTCGAAAATTTTTTTTCGAAATTTCTTTCGAAAATTTTTTTAAAGTTTTTTTGAAATTTTTTTCGAAAATTTTTTTCAAAATTTTTTTCGAAAAATTTTTTTCCAAAATTTTTTCGAAAATTTTTTTGTAAATTTTTTTCGAAAATTTTTTAAAATTTTTTTTCGAAAATTTTTTTTCGTAATTTCTTTCGAAAATTTTTTTCGAAAATTTTTTTTCGAAAATTTTTTCGAAAATTTTTTTTAAATTTTTTTCGAAAATTTTTTTCAAAATTTTTTTCGAAATTTTGTTCGAAAATTTTTTTATAAATTTTTTTCGAAAAATTTTTTTCCAAAATTTTTTCGAAAATTTTTTTGAACATTTTTTTCGAAAATTTTTTTTCGAAAATTTTTTTTTCAAAATTTTTTTCGAAAATTTTTTTTCGAAATTTTTTTCAAAAATTTTTTTGAAAATTTTTTTCGAAAAATGTTTTTGAAAATTTTTTTCGAAAATTTTTTTGAAAATATTTTTCGAAATTTTTTTTCAAAATTTTTTTCAAAATTTTTTTCAAAATTTTTTTCAAAATTTTTTTTCCAAATTTTTTTTCAAAATTTTTTTCGAAAATTTTTTTTCGAAAATTTTTTTTAAAAATTTTTTTCGAATTTTTTTTCGAAATTTCTTTCGAAAATTTTTTCGAAATTTTTTTTCAAAATTTTTTTTGGAAAATTTTTTTAAAATTTTTTTTCGAAATTTTTTTCGAAAATTTTTTTCAAAATTTTTTTCGAAAAATTTTTTTCCAAAATTTTTTTGAAAATTTTTTTTCGAAAATTTTTTTCAAAATTTTTTTCGAAAATTTTTTTTTGAAATTTTTTTCGAAAATTTTTTTGAAAATTTTTTTCGAAAAATTTTTTTGAAAATTTTTTTTGAAAATTTTTTTGAAAATTTTTTTCGAAATTTTTTTTCAAAATTTTTTTCGAAAATTTTTTTTCGAAATTTTTTTTCGAAATTTTTTTCGAAAATTTTTTTCAAAATTTTTTTTCTGAATTTTTTTTCAAAATTTTTTTCGAAAATTTTTTAAAAATTTTTTTCGAAAATTTTTTTTCGTAATTTCTTCCGAAAATGTTTTTCGAAAATTTTTTTTCGAAAATTTTTTTCGAAAATTGTTTTGAAATTTTTTTTCGAAAATGTTTTTTGCAAAATTTTTTCTAAATTTTTTTTGAAAATTTTTTTCGAAATGTTTTTCAAAATTTTTTTCAATAATTTTTTTTCCAAATTTTTTTCGAAAATTTTTCCAAAAATTTTTTTCGAAATTATTTTCGAAAATTTTTTTTCAAAATTTATTTCGAAAATTTTTTTCGAAATTTTTTTCGAAAATTTTTTTCAAAATTTTTTTCGAAAATGTTTTTCGAAATTTTTTTTCAAAATTTTTTTCAAAAATTTTTTTTCCAAATTTTTTTTCCAAATTTTATTCGAAAATTTTTTTAAAAATTTTTTTAAAAATTTTTTTCGAAATTTTTTTCGAAAATTTTTTTTCAAAATTTTTTGCAAATTTTTTTCGAAAATTTTTTTCAAAATTTTTTTCGAAAATTTTTTTTCGAAATTTCTTTCGAAAATTTTTTTCGAAAATTTTTTTTCGAAAGTTTTTTCGAAAATTTTCTTGAAAATTTTTTTCAAAATTTTTTTTCAAAATTTTTTTCAAAAATTTTTTTTCGAAATTTTTTTCGAAATTTTTTTTGAAAATATTTTTCAAAATTTTTTTTCTGAATTTTTTTTCAAAATTTTTTTCGAAAATTTTTTTTCGAAAATTTTTTAAAATTTTTTTTCGAAAATTTTTTTTCGTAATTTCTTTCGAAAATTTTTTTCGAAAATTTTTTTTCGAGAATTTTTTCGAAAATTTTTTTGAAATTTTTTTTCGAAAAATATTTTTGCAAAATTTTTTCGAAATTTTTTTCGAAAATTTTTTTCAAAATTTTTTTCGAAATTTTGGTCGAAAATTTTTTTAAAAATTTTTTTCGAAAAATTTTTTTCCAAAATTTTTTCGAAAATTTTTTTGAACATTTTTATCGAAAATTTTTTTTCGAAAATTTTTTTTTCAAAATTTTTTTCGAAAATTTTTTTCGAAATTTTTTTCGAAAATTTTTTTGAAAATTTTTTTCGAAAAATGTTTTTGAAAATTTTTTTCGAAAATTTTTTTGAAAATATTTTTCGAAATTTTTTTTCAAAATTTTTTTCAAAATTTTTTTCAAAATTTTTTTTCCAAATTTTTTTTCAAAATTTTTTTGGAAAATTTTTTTTCGAAAATTTTTTTCCATAATTTTTTCGAAAATTTTTTTGAAAATTTTTTTACGAAATTTTTTTTTCAAATTTTTTTTTAGTATTTTTTTCATAATTTTTTTCGAAATTTTTTTTTCGAAATTTTTTTCGAAAATTTTTTTGAAAATTTTTTTTCAAAATTTTTTTTCAAAATTTTTTCGATAATTTTTTTCAAAATTTTTTTTCAAAATTTTTTTCGAAAATTTTTTTCCAAAATTTTTTCGAAAATTTTTTTCAAAATTTTTTTTCGAGAATTTTTTTCAAAATTTTTTTGAAAATTTTTTTCGAAAAATTTTTTTCCAAAATTTTTTCGACAATTTTTTTGAAAATTTTTTTCGAAATTTTTTTCGAAATTTTTTTTCAAAATTTTTTTCGAAAATTTTTTATCGAAATTTTTTTCGAAAATTTTTCTTCGAAATTTTTTTCAAAATTTTTTTTCAAAATTTTTTTCGAAATTTTTTTTAAAAATTTTTTTCGAAAATTTTTTTTCAAAAATTTTTTTCTAAATTATTTTCGAAAATTTTTTTTCAAAATTTTTTTCGGAAATTTTTATCGAAAATTTTTTTTCAAAATTTTTTTCGGAAATTTTTTATCGAAAATCTTTTTCAAAATTTTTTTCGAAAATTTTTTTCGAAAATTTTTTTTCGAAATTTTTTTCGAAATTTTTTTTTCGAAAATTTTTTTCAAAATTTTTTTCGGAAATTTTTTTCGAAATTTTTTTCGAAAATTTTTTAGAAACTTTTTTTCGAAAAATTTTTTTCCAAAATTTTTTCGAAAATTTTTTTGAAAATTTTTTTCGAAATTTTTTTTCTAAATTTTTTTCGAAAATTTTTTGTCGAAATTTTTTTCGAAAATTATTTTAAAAATTTTTTTCGAAAATTTTTTTTCGAAATTTTTTTCCAAATTTTTTTCCAAAATTTTTTTTCGAAAATTTTTTTCAAAATTTTTTTCGAAAATTTTTTTTCAAAATTTATTTCGAAAATTTTTTTGAAAATTTTTTTTGAAAAATTTTTTTCTAAATTTTTTGACAATTTTTTTGAAAATTTTTTTCGAAAATTTTTTTCAATATTTTTTTCGAAAATTTTTTTTCGAAATTTTTTTCGAAAATTTTTTAGAAAATTTTTTTCGAAAAATTTTTTTCGAAAATTTTTTCGAAAATTTTTTTGAAAATTTTTTTCGAAATATTTTTTCTAAATTTTTTTCCAAAATTTTTTTGAAAATTTTTTTGAAAATTTTTTTGAAAATTTTTTTCGAAATTTTTTTTCAAATTTTTTTTCAAAATTTTTTTCGAAAATTTTTCAAATTTTTTTTCGATAATTTGTTTTTGAATTTTTTTTCGAAAATTTTTTTTCAAAATTTTTTTTCAAAATTTTTTCCGAAAATTTTTTTTCGAAAATTTTTTTCAAAATTTTTTTCGAAAATTTTTTCGAAAATTTTTATTCGAAAATTTTTTTCAAAATATTTTCGAAAATTTTTTTTCGAAATTTTGTTCGAAAATTTTTTTTCGAAATTTTTTTCGAAAATTTTTTTAAAAATTTTTTTCAAAATTTTTTTTCAAAATTTTTTTAAAAATTTTTTTTCGAAATTTTTTTTCAAAATTTTTTTCGAAAAATTTTTTTCCAAAATTTTTTCGAAAATTTTTTTTCAAATTTATTTCAAAATTTTTTTTCAAATTTTTTTTCGAAATTTTTTTAAATAATTTTTTTCGAAATTTTTTTTTCGAAATTTTTTTCGAAAATTTTTTTCGAAATTTTTTTTTTTAAATTTTTTTCCAAAACTTTTTTCGAAAATTTTTTTTCCAAAATTTTTTCAAAAATTTTTTTTTGAAAATTTATTTCAGTTTTTTTTCAAAATTTTTTTCGAAAATTTTTTTCAAAAAATTTTTTTCCAAAATTTTTTCAAAAATATTTTTGAAATTTTTTTTCGAAACTTTTTTTCAAAATTTTTTTCGAAAATATTTTTCAAAATTTTTTTTGGAAATTTTTTTTCAAATTTTTTTTGAAAATTTTTTTGAAAATTTTTTTCGAAATTTTTTTGAAAATTTTTTTCGAAATTTTTTTTCAAAATTTTTTTCGAAAATTTTTTTTCGAACTCTCTTTTCAAATTTTTTTCGAAAATTTTTTTTCAAAATTATTTTCGAAAATTTTTTTTCGAAATTTTTTTGAAAATTTTTTTCGAAATTTTTTTTCAAAATTTTTTTCCAAAATTTTTTTTCGAGATTTTTTTCGAAAATTTTTTTAAAATTTTTTTTCGAAATTTTTTTTAAAAATTTTTTTTGAAAATTTTTTTTCTAAATTTTTTTCGAAATTTTTTTTTCAAAATTTTTTTTGAAAATTTTTTTTCGAAATTTTTTTTCAAAAATTTTTTTCCAATTTTTTTTCGAAAAATTTTTTTTGAAATTTTTTTGAAAATTTTTTTCAAAATTTTTTTTGAAAATTGTTTTTGAAAATTTTTTTCCAAAATTTTTTTTCAAAATTTTTTCGAAAATTTTTTTGAAAATTTTTTTCAAAATTTTTTTTCAAAATTTTTTTCCAAAATTTTTTCAAAAATGTTTTTGAAAATTTTTTCGAAATTGTTTTCCAAAATTTTTTTCAAAATTTTTTTCGAAAAATTTTTTTCCAAAAGTTTTTCGAAAATTTTTTTGAAAATTTTTTTACGAAATTTTTTTTTCAAATTTTATTTTAGAATTTTTTTCATAATTTTTTTCGAAATTTTTTTTTCGAAACTTTTTTCGAAAATTTTTTTGAAAATTTTTTTTCAAAATTTTTTTTCAAAATTTTTTTCGAAAATTTTTTTCAAAATTTTTTTTCAAAATTTTTTCGAAAATTTTTTTCAAAATTTTTTTTCGAGAATTTTTTTCTTTTTCGAAAATTTTTTTCAAAATTTTTTTGAAAATTTTTTTGAAAATGTTTTTCGAAAAATTTTTTTCCAAACTTTTTTCGACAATTTTTTTGAAAATTTTTTTCGAAATTTTTTTTAAAAATTTTTTCGAAAATTTTTGATCGAAATTTTTTTCGAAAATTTTTCTTCGAAATTTTTTTCAAATTTTTTTTTCAAAATTTTTTTCGAAATTTTTTTTCAAAATTTTTTTTCAAAATTTTTTTCGAAAATTTTTTTTCAAAAATTTTTTTCTAAATTATTTTCGAAAATTTTTTTTCAAAATTTTTTTCGGAAATTTTTATCGAAAATTTTTTTTGGAAATTTTTTATCGAAAATATTTTTCAAAATTTTTTTTGGAAATTTTTTTTCGAAATTTTTTTCGAAATTTTTTTTTCGAAAATTTTTTTCAAAATTTTTTTCGAAAATTTTTTTTCGAAATTTATTTCGAAAATTTTTTTTCGAAATTTATTTCGAAAATTTTTTTGAAAATTTTTTTGAAAATTTTTTTTGAAAAATTTTTTTCTAAATTTTTTGACAATTTTTTTGAAAATTTTTTTCGAAATTTTTTTTCAAAATTTTTTTCGAAAACTTTTTATCGAAATTTTTTTCGAAAATTTTTCTTCGAAATTTTTTTCGAAATTTTTTTTCAAAAGTTTTTTCGAAATTTTTTTTCAAAATTTTTTTTCAAAATTTTTTTCGAAAATTGTTTTTCAAAAATGTTTTTCTAAATTTTTTTTCGAAATTTTTTTCGAAAATTTTTTTTCAAAATTTTTTTCGAAAATTTTTTTTCAAAATTTTTTCGAAAATGTTTTTCGAAAATTTTTTTTCGAAATTTCTTTCGAAAATTTTTTTAAAGTTTTTTTGAAATTTTTTTCGAAAATTTTTTTCAAAATTTTTTTCGAAAAATTTTTTTCCAAAATTTTTTCGAAAATTTTTTTGTAAATTTTTTTCGAAAATTTTTTAAAATTTTTTTTCGAAAATTTTTTTTCGTAATTTCTTTCGAAAATTTTTTTCGAAAATTTTTTTTCGAAAATTTTTTCGAAAATTTTTTTTAAATTTTTTTCGAAAATTTTTTTCAAAATTTTTTTCGAAATTTTGTTCGAAAATTTTTTTATAAATTTTTTTCGAAAAATTTTTTTCCAAAATTTTTTCGAAAATTTTTTTGAACATTTTTTTCGAAAATTTTTTTTCGAAAATTTTTTTTTCAAAATTTTTTTCGAAAATTTTTTTTCGAAATTTTTTTCGAAAATTTTTTTGAAAATTTTTTTCGAAAAATGTTTTTGAAAATTTTTTTCGAAAATTTTTTTGAAAATATTTTTCGAAATTTTTTTTCAAAATTTTTTTCAAAATTTTTTTCAAAATTTTTTTCAAAATTTTTTTTCCAAATTTTTTTTCAAAATTTTTTTCGAAAATTTTTTTTCGAAAATTTTTTTTAAAAATTTTTTTCGAATTTTTTTTCGAAATTTCTTTCGAAAATTTTTTCGAAATTTTTTTTCAAAATTTTTTTTGGAAAATTTTTTTAAAATTTTTTTTCGAAATTTTTTTCGAAAATTTTTTTCAAAATTTTTTTCGAAAAATTTTTTTCCAAAATTTTTTTGAAAATTTTTTTTCGAAAATTTTTTTCAAAATTTTTTTCGAAAATTTTTTTTTGAAATTTTTTTCGAAAATTTTTTTGAAAATTTTTTTCGAAAAATTTTTTTGAAAATTTTTTTTGAAAATTTTTTTGAAAATTTTTTTCGAAATTTTTTTTCAAAATTTTTTTCGAAAATTTTTTTTCGAAATTTTTTTTCGAAATTTTTTTCGAAAATTTTTTTCAAAATTTTTTTTCTGAATTTTTTTTCAAAATTTTTTTCGAAAATTTTTTAAAAATTTTTTTCGAAAATTTTTTTTCGTAATTTCTTCCGAAAATGTTTTTCGAAAATTTTTTTTCGAAAATTTTTTCGAAAATTTTTTTGAAATTTTTTTTCGAAAATGTTTTTTGCAAAATTTTTTCTAAATTTTTTTTGAAAATTTTTTTCGAAATGTTTTTCAAAATTTTTTTCAATAATTTTTTTTCCAAATTTTTTTCGAAAATTTTTCCAAAAATTTTTTTCGAAATTATTTTCGAAAATTTTTTTTCAAAATTTATTTCGAAAATTTTTTTCGAAATTTTTTTCGAAAATTTTTTTCAAAATTTTTTTCGAAAATGTTTTTCGAAATTTTTTTTCAAAATTTTTTTCAAAAATTTTTTTTCCAAATTTTTTTTCCAAATTTTATTCGAAAATTTTTTTAAAAATTTTTTTAAAAATTTTTTTCGAAATTTTTTTAAAAATTTTTTTCGAAATTTTTTTCGAAAATTTTTTTTCAAAATTTTTTGCAAAAATTTTTTTCGAAAATTTTTTTCAAAATTTTTTTCGAAAATTTTTTTTCGAAATTTCTTTCGAAAATTTTTTTCGAAAATTTTTTTTCGAAAGTTTTTTCGAAAATTTTCTTGAAAATTTTTTTCAAAATTTTTTTTCAAAATTTTTTTCAAAAATTTTTTTTCGAAATTTTTTTCGAAATTTTTTTTGAAAATATTTTTCAAAATTTTTTTTCTGAATTTTTTTTCAAAATTTTTTTCGAAAATTTTTTTTCGAAAATTTTTTAAAATTTTTTTTCGAAAATTTTTTTTCGTAATTTCTTTCGAAAATTTTTTTCGAAAATTTTTTTTCGAAAATTTTTTCGAAAATTTTTTTGAAATTTTTTTTCGAAAAATATTTTTGCAAAATTTTTTCGAAATTTTTTTCGAAAATTTTTTTCAAAATTTTTTTCGAAATTTTGGTCGAAAATTTTTTTAAAAATTTTTTTCGAAAAATTTTTTTCCAAAATTTTTTCGAAAATTTTTTTGAACATTTTTATCGAAAATTTTTTTTCGAAAATTTTTTTTTCAAAATTTTTTTCGAAAATTTTTTTCGAAATTTTTTTCGAAAATTTTTTTGAAAATTTTTTTCGAAAAATGTTTTTGAAAATTTTTTTCGAAAATTTTTTTGAAAATATTTTTCGAAATTTTTTTTCAAAATTTTTTTCAAAATTTTTTTCAAAATTTTTTTTCCAAATTTTTTTTCAAAATTTTTTTGGAAAATTTTTTTTCGAAAATTTTTTTCCATAATTTTTTCGAAAATTTTTTTGAAAATTTTTTTACGAAATTATTTTTTCAAATTTTTTTTTAGTATTTTTTTCATAATTTTTTTCGAAATTTTTTTTTCGAAATTTTTTTCGAAAATTTTTTTGAAAATTTTTTTTCAAAATTTTTTTTCAAAATTTTTTCGATAATTTTTTTCAAAATTTTTTTTCAAAATTTTTTTCGAAAATTTTTTTCCAAAATTTTTTCGAAAATTTTTTTCAAAATTTTTTTTCGAGAATTTTTTTCAAAATTTTTTTGAAAATTTTTTTCGAAAAATTTTTTTCCAAAATTTTTTCGACAATTTTTTTGAAAATTTTTTTCGAAATTTTTTTCGAAATTTTTTTTCAAAATTTTTTTCGAAAATTTTTTATCGAAATTTTTTTCGAAAATTTTTCTTCGAAATTTTTTTCAAAATTTTTTTTCAAAATTTTTTTCGAAATTTTTTTTAAAAATTTTTTTCGAAAATTTTTTTTCAAAAATTTTTTTCTAAATTATTTTCGAAAATTTTTTTTCAAAATTTTTTTCGGAAATTTTTATCGAAAATTTTTTTTCAAAATTTTTTTCGGAAATTTTTTATCGAAAATCTTTTTCAAAATTTTTTTCGAAAATTTTTTTCGAAAATTTTTTTTCGAAATTTTTTTCGAAATTTTTTTTTCGAAAATTTTTTTCAAAATTTTTTTCGGAAATTTTTTTCGAAATTTTTTTCGAAAATTTTTTAGAAACTTTTTTTCGAAAAATTTTTTTCCAAAATTTTTTCGAAAATTTTTTTGAAAATTTTTTTCGAAATTTTTTTTCTAAATTTTTTTCGAAAATTTTTTGTCGAAATTTTTTTCGAAAATTATTTTAAAAATTTTTTTCGAAAATTTTTTTTCGAAATTTTTTTCCAAATTTTTTTCCAAAATTTTTTTTCGAAAATTTTTTTCAAAATTTTTTTCGAAAATTTTTTTTCAAAATTTATTTCGAAAATTTTTTTGAAAATTTTTTTTGAAAAATTTTTTTCTAAATTTTTTGACAATTTTTTTGAAAATTTTTTTCGAAAATTTTTTTCAATATTTTTTTCGAAAATTTTTTTTCGAAATTTTTTTCGAAAATTTTTTAGAAAATTTTTTTCGAAAAATTTTTTTCGAAAATTTTTTCGAAAATTTTTTTGAAAATTTTTTTCGAAATATTTTTTCTAAATTTTTTTCCAAAATTTTTTTGAAAATTTTTTTGAAAATTTTTTTGAAAATTTTTTTCGAAATTTTTTTTCAAATTTTTTTTCAAAATTTTTTTCGAAAATTTTTCAAATTTTTTTTCGATAATTTGTTTTTGAATTTTTTTTCGAAAATTTTTTTTCAAAATTTTTTTTCAAAATTTTTTCCGAAAATTTTTTTTCGAAAATTTTTTTCAAAATTTTTTTCGAAAATTTTTTCGAAAATTTTTATTCGAAAATTTTTTTCAAAATATTTTCGAAACTTTTTTTTCGAAATTTTGTTCGAAAATTTTTTTTCGAAATTTTTTTCGAAAATTTTTTTAAAAATTTTTTTCAAAATTTTTTTTCAAAATTTTTTTAAAAATTTTTTTTCGAAATTTTTTTTCAAAATTTTTTTCGAAAAATTTTTTTCCAAAATTTTTTCGAAAATTTTTTTTCAAATTTATTTCAAAATTTTTTTTCAAATTTTTTTTCGAAATTTTTTTAAATAATTTTTTTCGAAATTTTTTTTTCGAAATTTTTTTCGAAAATTTTTTTCGAAATTTTTTTTTTTAAATTTTTTTCCAAAACTTTTTTCTAAAATTTTTTTTCCAAAATTTTTTCGAAAATTTTTTTTTGAAAATTTATTTCAGTTTTTTTTCAAAATTTTTTTCGAAAATTTTTTTCAAAAAATTTTTTTCCAAAATTTTTTCAAAAATATTTTTGAAATTTTTTTTCGAAACTTTTTTTCAAAATTTTTTTCGAAAATATTTTTCAAAATTTTTTTTGGAAATTTTTTTTCAAATTTTTTTTGAAAATTTTTTTGAAAATTTTTTTCGAAATTTTTTTGAAAATTTTTTTCGAAATTTTTTTTCAAAATTTTTTTCGAAAATTTTTTTTCGAACTCTCTTTTCAAAATTTTTTTCGAAAATTTTTTTTCAAAATTATTTTCGAAAATTTTTTTTCGAAATTTTTTTGAAAATTTTTTTCGAAATTTTTTTTCAAAATTTTTTTCCAAAATTTTTTTTCGAGATTTTTTTCGAAAATTTTTTTAAAATTTTTTTTCGAAATTTTTTTTAAAAATTTTTTTTGAAAATTTTTTTTCTAAATTTTTTTCGAAATTTTTTTTTCAAAATTTTTTTTGAAAATTTTTTTTCGAAATTTTTTTTCAAAAATTTTTTTCCAATTTTTTTTCGAAAAATTTTTTTTGAAATTTTTTTGAAAATTTTTTTCAAAATTTTTTTTGAAAATTGTTTTTGAAAATTTTTTTCCAAAATTTTTTTTCAAAATTTTTTCGAAAATTTTTTTGAAAATTTTTTTCAAAATTTTTTTTCAAAATTTTTTTCCAAAATTTTTTCAAAAATTTTTTTGAAAATTTTTTCGAAATTGTTTTCCAAAATTTTTTTCAAAATTTTTTTCGAAAAATTTTTTTCCAAAAGTTTTTCGAAAATTTTTTTGAAAATTTTTTTACGAAATTTTTTTTTCAAATTTTATTTTAGATTTTTTTTCATAATTTTTTTCGAAATTTTTTTTTCGAAACTTTTTTTGAAAATTTTTTTGAAAATTTTTTTTCGAAATTTTTTTCGAAATTTTTTTCGAAATTTTTTTTGAAAATATTTTTCAAAATTTTTTTTCTGAATTTTTTTTCAAAATTTTTTTCGAAAATTTTTTTTCGAAAATTTTTTAAAATTTTTTTTCGAAAATTTTTTTTCGTAATTTCTTTCGAAAATTTTTTTCGAAAATTTTTTTTCGAAAATTTTTTCGAAAATTTTTTTGAAATTTTTTTTCGAAAAATATTTTTGCAAAATTTTTTCGAAATTTTTTTCGAAAATTTTTTTCAAAATTTTTTTCGAAATTTTGTTCGAAAATTTTTTTAAAAATTTTTTTCGAAAAATTTTTTTCCAAAATTTTTTCGAAAATTTTTTTGAACATTTTTATCGAAAATTTTTTTTCGAAAATTTTTTTTTCAAAATTTTTTTCGAAAATTTTTTTCGAAATTTTTTTCGAAAATTTTTTTGAAAATTTTTTTCGAAAAATGTTTTTGAAAATTTTTTTCGAAAATTTTTTTGAAAATATTTTTCGAAATTTTTTTTCAAAATTTTTTTCAAAATTTTTTTCAAAATTTTTTTTCCAAATTTTTTTTCAAAATTTTTTTGGAAAATTTTTTTTCGAAAATTTTTTTCCATAATTTTTTCGAAAATTTTTTTGAAAATTTTTTTACGAAATTTTTTTTTCAAATTTTTTTTAGTATTTTTTTCATAATTTTTTTCGAAATTTTTTTTTCGAAATTTTTTTCGAAAATTTTTTTGAAAATTTTTTTTCAAAATTTTTTTTCAAAATTTTTTCGATAATTTTTTTCAAAATTTTTTTTCAAAATTTTTTTCGAAAATTTTTTTCCAAAATTTTTTCGAAAATTTTTTTCAAAATTTTTTTTCGAGAATTTTTTTCAAAATTTTTTTGAAAATTTTTTTCGAAAAATTTTTTTCCAAAATTTTTTCGACAATTTTTTTGAAAATTTTTTTCGAAATTTTTTTCGAAATTTTTTTTCAAAGTTTTTTTCGAAAATTTTTTATCGAAATTTTTTTCGAAAATTTTTCTTCGAAATTTTTTTCAAAATTTTTTTTCAAAATTTTTTTCGAAATTTTTTTTAAAAATTTTTTTCGAAAATTTTTTTTCAAAAATTTTTTTCTAAATTATTTTCGAAAATTTTTTTTCAAAATTTTTTTCGGAAATTTTTATCGAAAATTTTTTTTCAAAATTTTTTTCGGAAATTTTTTATCGAAAATCTTTTTCAAAATTTTTTTCGAAAATTTTTTTCGAAAATTTTTTTTCGAAATTTTTTTCGAAATTTTTTTTTCGAAAATTTTTTTCAAAATTTTTTTCGGAAATTTTTTTCGAAATTTTTTTCGAAAATTTTTTAGAAACTTTTTTTCGAAAAATTTTTTTCCAAAATTTTTTCGAAAATTCTTTTGAAAATTTTTTTCGAAATTTTTTTTCTAAATTTTTTTCGAAAATTTTTTGTCGAAATTTTTTTCGAAAATTATTTTAAAAATTTTTTTCGAAAATTTTTTTTCGAAATTTTTTTCCAAATTTTTTTCCAAAATTTTTTTTCGAAAATTTTTTTCAAAATTTTTTTCGAAAATTTTTTTTCAAAATTTATTTCGAAAATTTTTTTGAAAATTTTTTTTGAAAAATTTTTTTCTAAATTTTTTGACAATTTTTTTGAAAATTTTTTTCGAAAATTTTTTTCAATATTTTTTTCGAAAATTTTTTTTCGAAATTTTTTTCGAAAATTTTTTAGAAAATTTTTTTCGAAAAATTTTTTTCGAAAATTTTTTCGAAAATTTTTTTGAAAATTTTTTTCGAAATATTTTTTCTAAATTTTTTTCCAAAATTTTTTTGAAAATTTTTTTGAAAATTTTTTTGAAAATTTTTTTCGAAATTTTTTTTCAAATTTTTTTTCAAAATTTTTTTCGAAAATTTTTCAAATTTTTTTTCGATAATTTGTTTTTGAATTTTTTTTCGAAAATTTTTTTTCAAAATTTTTTTTCAAAATTTTTTCCGAAAATTTTTTTTCGAAAATTTTTTTCAAAATTTTTTTCGAAAATTTTTTCGAAAATTTTTATTCGAAAATTTTTTTCAAAATATTTTCGAAAATTTTTTTTCGAAATTTTGTTCGAAAATTTTTTTTCGAAATTTTTTTCGAAAATTTTTTAAAAATTTTTTTTCAAAATTTTTTTTCAAAATTTTTTTAAAAATTTTTTTTCAAAATTTTTTTTCAAAATTTTTTTCGAAAAATTTTTTTCCAAAATTTTTTCGAAAATTTTTTTTCAAATTTATTTCAAAATTTTTTTTCAAATTTTTTTTCGAAATTTTTTTAAATAATTTTTTTCGAAATTTTTTTTTCGAAATTTTTTTCGAAAATTTTTTTCGAAATTTTTATTTTTAAATTTTTTTCCAAAACTTTTTTCGAAAATTTTTTTTCCAAAATTTTTTCGAAAATTTTTTTTTGAAAATTTATTTCAGTTTTTTTTCAAAATTTTTTTCGAAAATTTTTTTCAAAAAATTTTTTTCCAAAATTTTTTCAAAAATATTTTTGAAATTTTTTTTCGAAACTTTTTTTCAAAATTTTTTTCGAAAATATTTTTCAAAATTTTTTTTGGAAATTTTTTTTCAAATTTTTTTTGAAAATTTTTTTGAAAATTTTTTTCGAAATTTTTTTGAAAATTTTTTTCGAAATTTTTTTTCAAAATTTTTTTCGAAAATTTTTTTTCGAACTCTCTTTTCAAAATTTTTTTCGAATATTTTTTTCAAAATTATTTTCGAAAATTTTTTTTCGAAATTTTTTTGAAAATTTTTTTCGAAATTTTTTTTCAAAATTTTTTTCCAAAATTTTTTTTCGAGATTTTTTTCGAAAATTTTTTTTCGAAATTTTTTTTAAAAATTTTTTTTGAAAATTTTTTTTCTAAATTTTTTTCGAAATTTTTTTTTCAAAATTTTTTTTGAAAATTTTTTTTCGAAATTTTTTTTCAAAAATTTTTTTCCAATTTTTTTTCGAAAAATTTTTTTTGAAATTTTTTTGAAATATTTTTTCAAAATTTTTTTTGAAAATTGTTTTTGAAAATTTTTTTCCAAAATTTTTTTTCAAAATTTTTTCGAAAATTTTTTTGAAAATTTTTTTCAAAATTTTTTTTCAAAATTTTTTTCCAAAATTTTTTCAAAAATTTTTTTGAAAATTTTTTCGAAATTGTTTTCCAAAATTTTTTTCAAAATTTTTTTCGAAAAATTTTTTTCCAAAAGTTTTTCGAAAATTTTTTTGAA
Source organism: Uropetala carovei (assembly GCA_036926305.1). NCBI lineage: Eukaryota > Metazoa > Arthropoda > Insecta > Odonata > Petaluridae > Uropetala > Uropetala carovei. The sequence continues at coordinate 1,259,282 of JAXCHB010000305.1, read as the reverse complement.
AATTTTTTTACGAAATTTTTTTTTCAAATTTTATTTTAGAATTTTTTTCATAATTTTTTTCGAAATTTTTTTTTCGAAACTTTTTTCGAAAATTTTTTTGAAAATTTTTTTTCAAAATTTTTTTTCAAAATTTTTTTCGAAAATTTTTTTCAAAATTTTTTTCGAAAATTTTTTCGAAAATTTTTTTTCAAAATTTTTTCGAAAATTTTTTTCAAAATTTTTTTTCGAGAATTTTTTTCTTCGAAAATATTTTTCAAAATTTTTTTGAAAATTTTTTTGAAAATGTTTTTCGAAAAATTTTTTTCCAAACTTTTTTCGACAATTTTTTTGAAAATTTTTTTCGAAATTTTTTTTAAAAATTTTTTCGAAAATTTTTGATCGAAATTTTTTTCGAAAATTTTTCTTCGAAATTTTTTTCAAATTTTTTTTTCAAAATTTTTTTCGAAATTTTTTTTCAAAATTTTTTTTCAAAATTTTTTTCGAAAATTTTTTTTCAAAAATTTTTTTCTAAATTATTTTCGAAAATTTTTTTTCAAAATTTTTTTCGGAAATTTTTATCGAAAATTTTTTTTGGAAATTTTTTATCGAAAATCTTTTTCAAAATTTTTTTTGGAAATTTTTTTTCGAAATTTTTTTCGAAATTTTTTTTTCGAAAATTTTTTTCAAAATTTTTTTCGAAAATTTTTTTTCGAAATTTATTTCGAAAATTTTTTTTCGAAATTTATTTCGAAAATTTTTTTGAAAATTTTTTTGAAAATTTTTTTTGAAAAATTTTTTTCTAAATTTTTTGACAATTTTTTTGAAAATTTTTTTCGAAATTTTTTTTCAAAATTTTTTTCGAAAACTTTTTATCGAAATTTTTTTCGAAAATTTTTCTTCGAAATTTTTTTCGAAATTTTTTTTCAAAAGTTTTTTCGAAATTTTTTTTCAAAATTTTTTTTCAAAATTTTTTTTCGAAAATTGTTTTTCAAAAATTTTTTTCTAAATTTTTTTTCGAAATTTTTTTCGAAAATTTTTTTTCAAAATTTTTTTCGAAAATTTTTTTTCAAAATTTTTTCGAAAATTTATTTGAAAATTTTTTTCGAAATTTTTTTTCTAAATTTTTTTCGTAAATTTTTTGTCGAAATTTTTTTTCAAAATTTTTTTTAAAATTTTTTCGAAATTTTTTTTCAAAATATTTTTCGAAAATTTTTTTCGAAAATTTTTTTTCGAAATTTTTTTCGAAATTTTTTTTCAAAATTTTTTTTGAAAATTTTTTCGAAATTTTTTTTCAAAATATTTTTCGAAAATTTTTTTTGAAAATTTTTTTCCAAAATTTTTTTTCAAAATTTTTTCGAAAATTTTTTTGAAAATTTTTTTCAAAATTTTTTTTCAAAATTTTTTTCGAAAATTTTTTTCAAAATTTTTTTTCGAAATTTTTTTCGAAAATTTTTTTTCAAAATTTTTTTCAAAATTTTTTTCCAAAATTTTTTTTGAAAATTTTTTTCAAAATTTTTTTCGAAAATTTTTTTTCGAAATTTTTTTCGAAAATTTCTTTTCGAAATTTTTTTCGAAAATTTTTTTCAAAATTTTTTTTCCAAATTTTTTTTCAAAATTTTTTGCGAAAATGTTTTCGAAAATTTTTTTCAAAATTTTTTTCGAAAATTTTTTTTCGAAATTTCTTTCGAAAATTTTTTTCAAAAATTTCTTTTCGAAATTTTTTTCGAAAATTTTTTTCAAAATTTTTTTCGAAAAATTTTTTCGAAAATTTTTTTTCGAAAATTTTTTTCAAAATTTTTTTGAAAATTTTTTTCGAAAATTTTTTTGAAAATTTTTTTCGAAATTTTTTTTCAAAATTTTTTTCGAAAATTTTTTTTCGAAATTTTTTTTTCGAAATTTTTTTCGAAAATTTTTTTCAAAATTTTTTTTCTGAATTTTTTTTAAAAATTTTTTTCGAAATTTTTTAAAAATTTTTTTCGAAAATTTTTTTTCGTAATTTCTTCCGAAAATTTTTTTCGAAAATTTTTTTTCGAAAATTTTTTTTCGAAAATTTTTTCGAAAATTTTTTTGAAATTTTTTTTCGAAAATGTTTTTTGCAAAATTTTTTCTAAATTTTTTTTGAAAATTTTTTTCGAAATTTTTTTCAAAATTTTTTTCAATAATTTTTTTCGAAAATTTTTTTAAAAATTTTTTTCGAAAATTTTTTTTTTTCAAAATTTTTTTCGAAAATTTTTTTCGAAATTTTTTTCGAAAATTTTTTTCAAAATTTTTTTCGAAATTTTTTTCGAAAATTTTTTTCGAAATTTTTTTCCAAATTTTTTTTCAAAATTTTTTTCGAAATTTTTTTTTCCAAAATTTTTTCAAAATTTTTTTTCGAAATTTTTTTCAAAATTTTTTTTCCAAATTTTTTTTCCAAATTTTTTTTCAAAATTTTTTTCGAAAATTTTTTTGGAAATTTTTTTTCAAAATTTATTTCAAAAATTTTTTTTCCAAATTTTTTTTCCAAATTTTATTCGAAATTTTTTTTCAAAATTTATTTCAAAAATTTTTTTTCCAAATTTTTTTTCCAAATTTTATTCGAAAATTTTTTTAAAAATTTTTTTCGAAATTTTTTGCGAAAATTTTTTTCAAAATTTTTTTCGAAAATTTTTTTTCGAAATTTTTTTCGAAAATTTTTTTCAAAATTTTTTTTCGAAATTTATTTCGAAAATTTTTTTGAAAATTATTTTGAAAATTTTTTTTGAAAAATTTTTTTCTAAATTTTTTGACAATTTTTTTGAAAATTTTTTTCGAAATTTTTTTTCAAAATTTTTTTCGAAAACTTTTTATCGAAATTTTTTTCGAAAATTTTTCTTCGAAATTTTTTTCGAAATTTTTTTTCAAAAGTTTTTTCGAAATTTTTTTTCAAAATTTTTTTTCAAAATTTTTTTCGAAAATTGTTTTTCAAAAATTTTTTTCTAAATTTTTTTTTGGAATTTTTTTCGAAAATTTTTTTTCAAAATTTTTTTCGAAAATTTTTTTTCAAAATTTTTTCGAAAATTTATTTGAAAATTTTTTTCGAAATTTTTTTTCTAAATTTTTTTCGTAAATTTTTTGTCGAAATTTTTTTCGAAAATTATTTTAAAAATTTTTTTCGAAATTTTTTTTCAAAATTTTTTTTGAAAATTTTTTCGAAATTTTTTTTCAAAATATTTTTCGAAAATTTTTTTTGAAAATTTTTTTCCAAAATTTTTTTTCAAAATTTTTTCGAAAATTTTTTTGAAAATTTTTTTCAAAATTTTTTTTCAAAATTTTTTTCGAAAATTTTTTTCAAAATTTTTTTTCGAAATTTTTTTCGAAAATTTTTTTTCAAAATTTTTTTCAAAATTTTTTTCCAAAATTTTTTTTGAAAATTTTTTTCAAAATTTTTTTCGAAAATTTTTTTTCGAAATTTTTTTCGAAAATTTCTTTTCGAAATTTTTTTCGAAAATTTTTTTCAAAATTTTTTTTCCAAATTTTTTTTCAAAATTTTTTGCGAAAATGTTTTTCGAAAATTTTTTTCAAAATTTTTTTCGAAAATTTTTTTTCGAAATTTCTTTCGAAAATTTTTTTCAAAAATTTCTTTTCGAAATTTTTTTCGAAAATTTTTTTCAAAATTTTTTTCGAAAAATTTTTTCGAAAATTTTTTTTCGAAAATTTTTTTCAAAATTTTTTTGAAAATTTTTTTCGAAAATTTTTTTGAAAATTTTTTTCGAAATTTTTTTTCAAAATTTTTTTCGAAAATTTTTTTTCGAAATTTTTTTTTCGAAATTTTTTTCGAAAATTTTTTTCAAAATTTTTTTTCTGAATTTTTTTTAAAACTTTTTTTCGAAATTTTTTAAAAATTTTTTTCGAAAATTTTTTTTCGTAATTTCTTCCGAAAATTTTTTTCGAAAATTTTTTTTCGAAAATTTTTTTTCGAAAATTTTTTCGAAAATTTTTTTGAAATTTTTTTTCGAAAATGTTTTTTGCAAAATTTTTTCTAAATTTTTTTTGAAAATTTTTTTCGAAATTTTTTTCAAAATTTTTTTCAATAATTTTTTTCGAAAATTTTTTTAAAAATTTTTTTCGAAAATTTTTTTTTTTCAAAATTTTTTTCGAAAATTTTTTTCGAAATTTTTTTCGAAAATTTTTTTCAAAATTTTTTTCGAAAATTTTTTTCGAAATTTTTTTCGAAAATTTTTTTTCGAAATTTTTTTCGAAAATTTTTTTCAAAATTTTTTTCGAAATTTTTTTCGAAAATTTTTTTCGAAATTTTTTTCCAAATTTTTTTTCAAAATTTTTTTCGAAATTTTTTTTTCCAAAATTTTTTCAAAATTTTTTTTCGAAATTTTTTTCAAAATTTTTTTTCCAAATTTTTTTCCAAATTTTTTTTCAAAATTTTTTTCGAAAATTTTTTTGGAAATTTTTTTTCAAAATTTATTTCAAAAATTTTTTTTCCAAATTTTATTCGAAATTTTTTTTCAAAATTTATTTCAAAAATTTTTTTTCCAAATTTTTTTTCCAAATTTTATTCGAAAATTTTTTTAAAAATTTTTTTCGAAATTTTTTGCGAAAATTTTTTTCAAAATTTTTTTCGAAAATTTTTTTTCGAAATTTTTTTCGAAAATTTTTTTCAAAATTTTTTTTCCAAATTTTTTTTCAAAATTTTTTGCGAAAATGTTTTTCGAAAATTTTTTTCAAAATTTTTTTCGAAAATTTTTTTTCGAAATTTCTTTCGAAAATTTTTTTCAAAAATTTCTTTTCGAAATTTTTTTCAAAATTTTTTTCGAAAAATTTTTTCGAAAATTTTTTTTCCAAAATTTTTTTCAAAATTTTTTTCGAAAATTTTTTTTTGAAATTTTTTTCGAAAATTTTTTTGAAAATTTTTTTCGAAAAATTTTTTTGAAAATTTTTTTCGAAAATTTTTTTGAAAATTTTTTTCGAAATTTTTTTTCAAAATTTTTTTCGAAAATTTTTTTTCGAAATTTTTTTTTCGAAATTTTTTTCGAAAATTTTTTTCAAAATTTTTTTTCTGAATTTTTTTTAAAAATTTTTTTCGAAATTTTTTAAAAATTTTTTTCGAAAATTTTTTTTCGTAATTTCTTCCGAAAATTTTTTTCGAAAATTTTTTTTCGAAAATTTTTTCGAAAATTTTTTTGAAATTTTTTTTCGAAAATGTTTTTTGCAAAATTTTTTCTAAATTTTTTTTGAAAATTTTTTTCGAAATTTTTTTCAAAATTTTTTTCAATAATTTTTTTCGAAAATTTTTTTAAAAATTTTTTTCGAAAATTTTTTTTCAAAATTTTTTTCGAAAATTTTTTTCGAAATTTTTTTCAAAATTTTTTTCGAAAATTTTTTTCGAAATTTTTTTCGAAAATTTTTTTTCGAAATTTTTTTCGAAAATTTTTTTCAAAATTTTGTTCGAAATTTTTTTCGAAAATTTTTTTCGAAATTTTTTTCCAAATTTTTTTTCAAAATTTTTTTCGAAATTTTTTTTTCCAAAATTTTTTCAAAATTTTTTTTCGAAATTTTTTTCAAAATTTTTTTTCCAAATTTTTTTTCCAAATTTTTTTTCAAAATTTTTTCGAAAATTTTTTTGGAAATTTTTTTTCAAAATTTATTTCAAAAATTTTTTTTCCAAATTTTTTTTCCAAATTTTATTCGAAAATTTTTTTAAAAATTTTTTTCGAAATTTTTTTCGAAAATTTTTTTTCAAAATTTTTTGCGAAAATTTTTTTCGAAAATTTTTTTCAAAATTTTTTTTCGAAATTTCTTTCGAAAATTTTTTTCGAAAATTTTTTTTCGAAAGTTTTTTCGAAAATTTTCTTGAAAATTTTTTTCGAAATATTTTTTCAAAATTTTTTTCAAAAATTTTTTTTCGAAATTTTTTTCGAAATTTTTTTCGAAAATTTTTTTCAAAATTTTTTTTCTGAATTTTTTTTCAAAATTTTTTTCGAAAATTTTTTTTCGAAAATTTTTTAAAATTTTTTTTCGAAAATTTTTTTTCGTAATTTCTTTCGAAAATTTTTTTCGAAAATTTTTTTTCGAAAATTTTTTCGAAAATTTTTTGAAATTTTTTTTCGAAAAATATTTTTGCAAAATTTTTTCGAAATTTTTTTCGAAAATTTTTTTCAAAATTTTTTTCGAAATTTTGTTCGAAAATTTTTTTAAAAATTTTTTTCGAAAAATTTTGTTCGAAAATTTTTTTAAAAATTTTTTTCGAAAAATTTTTTTCCAAAATTTTTTCGAAAATTTTTTTGAACATTTTTTTCGAAAATTTTTTTTCGAAAATTTTTTTTTCAAAATTTTTTTCGAAAATTTTTTTTCGAAATTTTTTTCGCAAATTTTTTTTCAAAATTTTTTGCGAAAATGTTTTTCGAAAATTTTTTTTCGAAATTTCTTTCGAAAATTTTTTTAAATTTTTTTTTGAAATTTTTTTCGAAAATTTTTTTCAAAATTTTTTTCGAAAAATTTTTTTCCAAAATTTTTTTTCGTAATTTCTTTCGAAAATTTTTTTCGAAAATTTTTTTTCGAAAATTTTTTTTAAATTTTTTTCGAAAATTTTTTTCAAAATTTTTTTCGAAATTTTGTTCGAAAATTTTTTTATAAATTTTTTTCGAAAAATTTTTTTCCAAAATTTTTTCGAAAATTTTTTTGAACATTTTTTTCGAAAATTTTTTTTCGAAAATTTTTTTTTCAAAATTTTTTTCGAAAATTTTTTTTCGAAATTTTTTTCGAAAATTTTTTTGAAAATTTTTTTCGAAAAATGTTTTTGAAAATTTTTTTCGAAAATTTTTTTGAAAATATTTTTCGAAATTTTTTTTCAAAATTTTTTTCAAAATTTTTTTCAAAATTTTTTTCAAAATTTTTTTTCCAAATTTTTTTTCAAAATTTTTTTCGAAAATTTTTTTTCGAAAATTTTTTTTAAAAATTTTTTTCGAATTTTTTTTCGAAATTTCTTTCGAAAATTTTTTCAAAATTTTTTTTCAAAATTTTTTTTGGAAAATTTTTTTAAAATTTTTTTTCGAAATTTTTTTCGAAAATTTTTTTCAAAATTTTTTTCGAAAAATTTTTTTCCAAAATTTTTTTGAAAATTTTTTTTCGAAAATTTTTTTCAAAATTTTTTTCGAAAATTTTTTTTTGAAATTTTTTTCGAAAATTTTTTTGAAAATTTTTTTCGAAAAATTTTTTTGAAAATTTTTTTTGAAAATTTTTTTGAAAATTTTTTTCGAAATTTTTTTTCAAAATTTTTTCGAAAATTTTTTTTCGAAAATTTTTTTTTCAAAATTTTTTTCGAAAATTTTTTTTCGAAATTTTTTTCGAAAATTTTTTTGAAAATTTTTTTCGAAAAATGTTTTTGAAAATTTTTTTCGAAAATTTTTTTGAAAATATTTTTCGAAATTTTTTTTCAAAATTTTTTTCAAAATTTTTTTCAAAATTTTTTTCAAAATTTTTTTTCCAAATTTTTTTTCAAAATTTTTTTCGAAAATTTTTTTTCGAAAATTTTTTCTAAAAATTTTTTTCGAATTTTTTTTCGAAATTTCTTTCGAAAATTTTTTCGAAATTTTTTTTCAAAATTTTTTTTGGAAAATTTTTTTAAAATTTTTTTTCGAAATTTTTTTCGAAAATTTTTTTCAAAATTTTTTTCGAAAAAGTTTTTTCCAAAATTTTTTTGAAAATTTTTTTTCGAAAATTTTTTTCAAAATTTTTTTCGAAAATTTTTTTTTGAAATTTTTTTCGAAAATTTTTTTGAAAATTTTTTTCGAAAAATTTTTTTGAAAATTTTTTTCGAAAATTTTTTTGAAAATTTTTTTCGAAATTTTTTTTCAAAATTTTTTTCGAAAATTTTTTTTCGAAATTTTTTTTCGAAATTTTTTTCGAAAATTTTTTTCAAAATTTTTTTTCTGAATTTTTTTTCAAAATTTTTTTTGAAAATTTTTTAAAAATTTTTTTCGAAAATTTTTTTTCGTAATTTCTTCTGAAAATGTTTTTCGAAAATTTTTTTTCGAAAATTTTTTCGAAAATTTTTTTGAAATTTTTTTTCGAAAATGTTTTTTGCAAAATTTTTTCTAAATTTTTTTTGAAAATTTTTTTCGAAATGTTTTTCAAAATTTTTTTCAATAATTTTTTTTCCAAATTTTTTTCGAAAATTTTTCCAAAAATTTTTTTTCGAAATTATTTTCGAAAATTTTTTTTCAAAATTTATTTCGAAAATTTTTTTCGAAATTTTTTTCGAAAATTTTTTTCAAAATTTTTTTCGAAAATGTTTTTCGAAATTTTTTTTCAAAATTTTTTTCAAAAATTTTTTTTCCAAATTTTTTTTCCAAATTTTATTCGAAAATTTTTTTAAAAATTTTTTTAAAAATTTTTTTCGAAATTTTTTTCGAAAATTTTTTTTCAAAATTTTTTGCAAAAATTTTTTTCGAAAATTTTTTTCAATATTTTTTTCGAAAATTTTTTTTCGAAATTTCTTTCGAAAATTTTTTAGAAAATTTTTTTCGAAAAATTTTTTTCGAAAATTTTTTCGAAAATTTTTTTGAAAATTTTTTTCGAAATATTTTTTCTAAATTTTTTTCCAAAATTTTTTTGAAAATTTTTTTGAAAATTTTTTTGAAAATTTTTTTGAAAATTTTTTTCGAAATTTTTTTTCAAATTTTTTTTCAAAATTTTTTTCGAAAATTTTTCAAATTTTTTTTCGATAATTTGTTTTTGAAATTTTTTTCGAAAATTTTTTTTCAAAATTTTTTTTCAAAATTTTTTCCGAAAATTTTTTTTCGAAAATTTTTTTCAAAATTTTTTTCGAAAATTTTTTCGAAAATTTTTATTCGAAAATTTTTTTCAAAATATTTTCGAAAATTTTTTTTCAAAATTTTGTTCGAAAATTTTTTTTCGAAATTTTTTTCGAAAATTTTTTTAAAAATTTTTTTCAAAATTTTTTTTCAAAATTTTTTTCAAAATTTTTTTTCAAAATTTTTTTAAAAATTTTTTTTCGAAATTTTTTTTCAAAATTTTTTTCGAAAATTTTTTTCAAAATTTTTTTCGAAAATTTTTTTCGAAATTTTTTTCGAAAATTTTTTTTCGAAATTTTTTTCGAAAATTTTTTTCAAAATTTTTTTCGAAATTTTTTTCGAAAATTTTTTTCGAAATTTTTTTCCAAATTTTTTTTCAAAATTTTTTTCGAAATTTTTTTTTCCAAAATTTTTTGAAAATTTTTTTTCGAAATTTTTTTCAAAATTTTTTTTCCAAATTTTTTTCCAAATTTTTTTTCAAAATTTTTTTCGAAAATTTTTTTGGAAATTTTTTTTCAAAATTTATTTCAAAAATTTTTTTTCCAAATTTTTTTTCCAAATTTTATTCGAAATTTTTTTTCAAAATTTATTTCAAAAATTTTTTTTCCAAATTTTTTTTCCAAATTTTATTCGAAAATTTTTTTAAAAATTTTTTTCGAAATTTTTTGCGAAAATTTTTTTCAAAATATTTTTCGAAAATTTTTTTTCGAAATTTTTTTCGAAAATTTTTTTCAAAATTTTTTTTCCAAATTTTTTTTCAAAATTTTTTGCGAAAATGTTTTTCGAAAATTTTTTTCAAAATTTTTTTCGAAAATTTTTTTTCGAAATTTCTTTCGAAAATTTTTTTCAAAAATTTCTTTTCGAAATTTTTTTCGAAAATTTTTTTCAAAATTTTTTTCGAAAAATTTTTTCGAAAATTTTTTTTCGAAAATTTTTTTCAAAATTTTTTTCGAAAATTTTTTTTTGAAATTTTTTTCGAAAATTTTTTTGAAAATTTTTTTCGAAAAATTTTTTTGAAAATTTTTTTCGAAAATTTTTTTGAAAATTTTTTTCGAAATTTTTTTTCAAAATTTTTTTCGAAAATTTTTTTTCGAAATTTTTTTTTCGAAATTTTTTTCGAAAATTTTTTTCAAAATTTTTTTTCTGAATTTTTTTGAAAAAATTTTTTTCGAAATTTTTTAAAAATTTTTTTCGAAAATTTTTTTTCGTAATTTCTTCCGAAAATTTTTTTCGAAAATTTTTTTTCGAAAATTTTTTCGAAAATTTTTTTGAAATTTTTTTTCGAAAATGTTTTTTGCAAAATTTTTTCTAAATTTTTTTTGAAAATTTTTTTCGAAATTTTTTTCAAAATTTTTTTCAATAATTTTTTTCGAAAATTTTTTTAAAAATTTTTTTCGAAAATTTTTTTTCAAAATTTTTTTCGAAAATTTTTTTCGAAATTTTTTTCAAAATTTTTTTCGAAAATTTTTTTCGAAATTTTTTTCGAAAATTTTTTTTCGAAATTTTTTTCGAAAATTTTTTTCAAAATTTTGTTCGAAATTTTTTTCGAAAATTTTTTTCGAAATTTTTTTCCAAATTTTTTTTTTAAAAATTTTTTTCGAAATTTTTTTTTCCAAAATTTTTTCAAAATTTTTTTTCGAAATTTTTTTCAAAATTTTTTTTCCAAATTTTTTTTCCAAATTTTTTTTCAAAATTTTTTCGAAAATTTTTTTGGAAATTTTTTTTCAAAATTTATTTCAAAAATTTTTTTTCCAAATTTTTTTTCCAAATTTTATTCGAAAATTTTTTTAAAAATTTTTTTCGAAATTTTTTTCGAAAATTTTTTTTCAAAATTTTTTGCGAAAATTTTTTTCGAAAATTTTTTTCAAAATTTTTTTTCGAAATTTCTTTCGAAAATTTTTTTCGAAAATTTTTTTTCGAAAGTTTTTTCGAAAATTTTCTTGAAAATTTTTTTCGAAATATTTTTTCAAAATTTTTTTCAAAAATTTTTTTTCGAAATTTTTTTCGAAAGTTTTTTCGAAAATTTTTTTCAAAATTTTTTTTCTGAATTTTTTTTCAAAATTTTTTTCGAAAATTTTTTTTCGAAAATTTTTTAAAATTTTTTTTCGAAAATTTTTTTTCGTAATTTCTTTCGAAAATTTTTTTCGAAAATTTTTTTTCGAAAATTTTTTCGAAAATTTTTTGAAATTTTTTTTCGAAAAATATTTTTGCAAAATTTTTTCGAAATTTTTTTCGAAAATTTTTTTCAAAATTTTTTTCGAAATTTTGTTCGAAAATTTTTTTAAAAATTTTTTTCGAAAAATTTTGTTCGAAAATTTTTTTAAAAATTTTTTTCGAAAAATTTTTTTCCAAAATTTTTTCGAAAATTTTTTTGAACATTTTTTTCGAAAATTTTTTTTCGAAAATTTTTTTTTCAAAATTTTTTTCGAAAATTTTTTTTCGAAATTTTTTTCGAAAATTTTTTTGAAAATTTTTTTCGAAAAATGTTTTTGAAAATTTTTTTCGAAAATTTTTTTGAAAATATTTTTCGAAATTTTTTTTCAAAATTTTTTTCAAAATTTTTTTCAAAATTTTTTTCAAATTTTTTTTTCCAAATTTTTTTTCAAAATTTTTTTCGAAAATTTTTTTTCGAAAATTTTTTCTAAAAATTTTTTTCGAATTTTTTTTCGAAATTTCTTTCGAAAATTTTTTCGAAATTTTTTTTCAAAATTTTTTTTGGAAAATTTTTTTAAAATTTTTTTTCGAAATTTTTTTCGAAAATTTTTTTCAAAATTTTTTTCGAAAAAGTTTTTTCCAAAATTTTTTTGAAAATTTTTTTTCGAAAATTTTTTTCAAAATTTTTTTCGAAAATTTTTTTCGAAAATTTTTTTGAAAATTTTTTTGAAAATTTTTTTCGAAAAATTTTTTTATAAATTTTTTTCGAAAAATTTTTTTCCAAAATTTTTTCGAAAATTTTTTTGAACATTTTTTTCGAAAATTTTTTTTCGAAAATTTTTTTTTCAAAATTTTTTTCGAAAATTTTTTTTCGAAATTTTTTTCGAAAATTTTTTTGAAAATTTTTTTCGAAAAATGTGTTTGAAAATTTTTTTCGAAAATTTTTTTGAAAATATTTTTCGAAATTTTTTTTCAAAATTTTTTTCAAAATTCTTTTCAAAATTTTTTTCAAAATTTTTTTTCCAAATTTTTTTTCAAAATTTTTTTCGAAAATTTTTTTTCGAAAATTTTTTCTAAAAATTTTTTTCGAATTTTTTTTCGAAATTTCTTTCTAAAATTTTTTCGAAATTTTTTTTCAAAATTTTTTTTGGAAAATTTTTTTAAAATTTTTTTTCGAAATTTTTTTCGAAAATTTTTTTCAAAATTTTTTTCGAAAAAGTTTTTTCCAAAATTTTTTTGAAAATTTTTTTTCGAAAATTTTTTTCAAAATTTTTTTCGAAAATTTTTTTTTGAAATTTTTTTCGAAAATTTTTTTGAAAATTTTTTTCGAAAAATTTTTTTGAAAATTTTTTTCGAAAATTTTTTTGAAAATTTTTTTCGAAATTTTTTTTCAAAATTTTTTTCGAAAATTTTTTTTCGAAATTTTTTTTCGAAATTTTTTTCGAAAATTTTTTTCAAAATTTTTTTTCTGAATTTTTTTTCAAAATTTTTTTTGAAAATTTTTTAAAAATTTTTTTCGAAAATTTTTTTTCGTAATTTCTTCTGAAAATGTTTTTCGAAAATTTTTTTTCGAAAATTTTTTCGAAAATTTTTTTTAATTTTTTTTTCGAAAATGTTTTTTGCAAAATTTTTTCTAAATTTTTTTTGAAAATTTTTTTCGAAATGTTTTTCAAAATTTTTTTCAATAATTTTTTTTCCAAATTTTTTTCGAAAATTTTTCCAAAAATTTTTTTTCGAAATTATTTTCGAAAATTTTTTTTCAAAATTTATTTCGAAAATTTTTTTCGAAATTTTTTTCGAAAATTTTTTTCAAAATTTTTTTCGAAAATGTTTTTCGAAATTTTTTTTCAAAATTTTTTTCAAAAATTTTTTTTCCAAATTTTTTTTCCAAATTTTATTCGAAAATTTTTTTAAAAATTTTTTTAAAAATTTTTTTCGAAATTTTTTTCGAAAATTTTTTTTCAAAATTTTTTGCAAAAATTTTTTTCGAAAATTTTTTTCAAAATTTTTTTCGAAAATTTTTTTTCGAAATTTCTTTCGAAAATTTTTTTCGAAAATTTTTTTTCGAAAGTTTTTTCGAAAATTTTCTTGAAAATTTTTTTCAAAATTTTTTTTCAAAATTTTTTTCAAAAATTTTTTTTCGAAATTTTTTTCGAAATTTTTTTTGAAAATATTTTTCAAAATTTTTTTTCTGAATTTTTTTTCAAAATTTTTTTCGAAAATTTTTTTTCGAAAATTTTTTAAAATTTTTTTTCGAAAATTTTTTTTCGTAATTTCTTTCGAAAATTTTTTTCGAAAATTTTTTTTCGAAAATTTTTTCGAAAATTTTTTTGAAATTTTTTTTCGAAAAATATTTTTGCAAAATTTTTTCGAAATTTTTTTCGAAAATTTTTTTCAAAATTTTTTTCGAAATTTTGTTCGAAAATTTTTTTAAAAATTTTTTTCGAAAAATTTTTTTCCAAAATTTTTTCGAAAATTTTTTTGAACATTTTTATCGAAAATTTTTTTTCGAAAATTTTTTTTTCAAAATTTTTTTCGAAAATTTTTTTCGAAATTTTTTTCGAAAATTTTTTTGAAAATATTTTTCGAAATTTTTTATCAAAATTTTTTTCAAAATTTTTTTCAAAATTTTTTTTCCAAATTTTTTTTCAAAATTTTTTTGGAAATTTTTTTTTCGAAAATTTTTTTCCATAATTTTTTCGAAAATTTTTTTGAAAATTTTTTTACGAAATTTTTTTTTAGTATTTTTTTCATAATTTTTTTCGAAATTTTTTTTTCGAAATTTTTTTCGAAAATTTTTTTGAAAATTTTTTTTCAAAATTTTTTTTCAAAATTTTTTTCGAAAATTTTTTTCCAAAATTTTTTCGAAAATTTTTTCGAAAATTTTTTTCAAAATTTTTTTTCGAGAATTTTTTTCAAAATTTTTTTGAAAATTTTTTTCGAAAAATTTTTTTCCAAAATTTTTTCGACAATTTTTTTGAAAATTTTTTTCGAAATTTTTTTCGAAATTTTTTTTCAAAATTTTTTTCGAAAATTTTTTATCGAAATTTTTTTCGAAAATTTTTCTTCGAAATTTTTTTCAAAATTTTTTTTCAAAATTTTTTTCGAAATTTTTTTTAAAAATTTTTTTCGAAAATTTTTTTTCAAAAATTTTTTTCTAAATTATTTTCGAAATTTTTTTTCAAAATTTTTTTCGGAAATTTTTATCGAAAATTTTTTTTCAAAATTTTTTTCGGAAATTTTTTATCGAAAATCTTTTTCAAAATTTTTTTCGAAAATTTTTTCGAAAATTTTTTTTCGAAATTTTTTTCGAAATTTTTTTTTCGAAAATTTTTTTCAAAATTTTTTTCGGAAATTTTTTTCGAAATTTTTTTCGAAAATTTTTTAGAAACTTTTTTTCGAAAAATTTTTTTCCAAAATTTTTTCGAAAATGTTTTTGAAAATTTTTTTCGAAATTTTTTTTCTAAATTTTTTTCGAAAATTTTTTGTCGAAATTTTTTTCCAAAATTATTTTAAAAATTTTTTTCGAAAATTTTTTTTCGAAATTTTTTTCCAAAATTTTTTTCCAAAATTTTTTTTCGAAAATCTTTTTCAAAATTTTTTTCGAAAATTTTTTTTCAAAATTTATTTCGAAAATTTTTTTGAAAATTTTTTTTGAAAAATTTTTTTCTAAATTTTTTGACAATTTTTTTGAAAATTTTTTTCGAAAATTTTTTTCAATATTTTTTTCGAAAATTTTTTTTCGAAATTTTTTTCGAAAATTTTTTAGAAAATTTTTTTCGAAAAATTTTTTTCGAAAATTTTTTCGAAAATTTTTTTGAAAATTTTTTTCGAAATATTTTTTCTAAATTTTTTTCCAAAATTTTTTTGAAAATTTTTTTGAAAATTTTTTTGAAAATTTTTTTGAAAATTTTTTTCGAAATTTTTTTTCAAATTTTTTTTCAAAATTTTTTTCGAAAATTTTTCAAATTTTTTTTCGATAATTTGTTTTTGAAATTTTTTTCGAAAATTTTTTTTCAAAATTTTTTTTCAAAATTTTTTCCGAAAATTTTTTTTCGAAAATTTTTTTCAAAATTTTTTTCGAAAATTTTTTCGAAAATTTTTATTCGAAAATTTTTTTCAAAATATTTTCGAAAATTTTTTTTCAAAATTTTGTTCGAAAATTTTTTTTCGAAATTTTTTTCGAAAATTTTTTTAAAAATTTTTTTCAAAATTTTTTTTCAAAATTTTTTTAAAAATTTTTTTTCGAAATTTTTTTTCAAAATTTTTTTCGAAAAATTTTTTTCCAAAATTTTTTCGAAAATTTTTTTTCAAATTTATTTCAAAATTTTTTTTCAAATTTTTTTTCGAAATTTTTTTAAATAATTTTTTTCGAAATTTTTTTTTCGAAATTTTTTTCGAAAATTTTTTTCGAAATTTTTTTTTTTTAATTTTTTTCCAAAACTTTTTTCGAAAATTTTTTTTCCAAAATTTTTTCGAAAATTTTTTTTTGAAAATTTATTTCAGTTTTTTTTCAAAATTTTTTTCGAAAATTTTTTTCAAAAAATTTTTTTCCAAAATTTTTTCAAAAATATTTTTGAAATTTTTTTTCGAAACTTTTTTTCAAAATTTTTTTCGAAAATATTTTTCAAAATTTTTTTTGGAAATTTTTTTTCAAATTTTTTTTGAAAATTTTTTTGAAAATTTTTTTCGAAATTTTTTTTCAAAATTTTTTTCGAAAATTTTTTTTCGAACTCTCTTTTCAAAATTTTTTTCGAAAATTTTTTTTCGAAATTTCTTTCGAATATTTTTTTCAAAATTATTTTCGAAAATTTTTTTTCGAAATTTTTTTGAAAATTTTTTTCGAAATTTTTTTTTCAAAATTTTTTTCCAAAATTTTTTTTCGAGATTTTTTTCGAAAATTTTTTTAAAAATTTTTTTCGAAATTTTTTTTAAAAATTTTTTTTGAAAATTTTTTTTCTAAATTTTTTTCGAAATTTTTTTTTCAAAATTTTTTTTGAAAATTTTTTTTCGAAATTTTTTTTCAAAAATTTTTTTCCAATTTTTTTTCGAAAAATTTTTTTTGAAATTTTTTTGAAAATTTTTTTCAAAATTTTTTTTGAAAATTGTTTTTGAAAATTTTTTTCAAAAATTTTTTTTCAAAATTTTTTCGAAAATTTTTTTGAAAATTTTTTTCAAAATTTTTTTTCAAAATTTTTTTCCAAAATTTTTTCAAAAATTTTTTTGAAAATTTTTTCGAAATTGTTTTCCAAAATTTTTTTCAAAATTTTTTTCGAAAAATTTTTTTCCAAAAGTTTTTCGAAAATTTTTTTGAAAATTTTTTTACGAAATTTTTTTTTCAAATTTTATTTTAGAATTTTTTTCATAATTTTTTTCGAAATTTTTTTTTCGAAACTTTTTTCGAAAATTTTTTTGAAAATTTTTTTTCAAAATTTTTTTCAAAATTTTTTTCGAAAATTTTTTCGAAAATTTTTTTTCAAAATTTTTTCGAAAATTTTTTTCAAAATTTTTTTTCGAGAATTTTTTTCAAAATTTTTTTCGAAAATTTTTTTCAAAATTTTTTTGAAAATTTTTTTGAAAATGTTTTTCGAAAAATTTTTTTCCAAAATTTTTTCGACAATTTTTTTGAAAATTTTTTTCGAAATTTTTTTTAAAAATTTTTTCGAAAATTTTTGATCGAAATTTTTTTCGAAAATTTTTCTTCGAAATTTTTTTCAAATTTTTTTTTAAAAATTTTTTTCGAAATTTTTTTTCAAAATTTTTTTTCAAAATTTTTTTCGAAAATTTTTTTTCAAAAATTTTTTTCTAAATTATTTTCGAAAATTTTTTTTCAAAATTTTTTTCGGAAATTTTTATCGAAAATTTTTTTTGGAAATTTTTTATCGAAAATCTTTTTCAAAATTTTTTTTGGAAATTTTTTTTCGAAATTTTTTTCGAAATTTTTTTTTCGAAAATTTTTTTCAAAATTTTTTTCGAAAATTTTTTTTCGAAATTTATTTCGAAAATTTTTTTTCGAAATTTATTTCGAAAATTTTTTTGAAAATTTTTTTGAAAATTTTTTTTGAAAAATTTTTTTCTAAATTTTTTGACAATTTTTTTGAAAATTTTTTTCGAAATTTTTTTTCAAAATTTTTTTCGAAAACTTTTTATCGAAATTTTTTTCGAAAATTTTTCTTCGAAATTTTTTTCGAATTTTTTTTTCAAAAGTTTTTTCGAAATTTTTTTTCAAAATTTTTTTTCAAAATTTTTTTCGAAAATTGTTTTTCAAAAATTTTTTTCTAAATTTTTTTTCGAAATTTTTTTCGAAAATTTTTTTTCAAAATTTTTTTCGAAAATTTTTTTCCAAAATTTTTTCGAAAATTTATTTGAAAATTTTTTTCGAAATTTTTTTTCTAAATTTTTTTCGTAAATTTTTTGTCGAAATTTTTTTCGAAAATTATTTTAAAAATTTTTTTCGAAATTTTTTTTCAAAATTTTTTTCGAAATTTTTTTTCAAAATTTTTTTTGAAAATTTTTTCGAAATTTTTTTTCAAAATATTTTTCGAAAATTTTTTTCCGAAATTCTTCGAAAATTTTTTTCAAAATTTTTTCGTAATTTTTTTCCAATATTTTTTTCAAAATTTTTTTCTAAAAATTTTTTTTCAAAATTTTTTCGAAAATTTTTTTGAAAATTTTTTTTCGAAATTTTTTTTTCGAAATTTTTTTTCAAAGATTTTTTTCGTAAATTTTTTATGGAAATTTTTATCGAAAATTTTTTTCAAATTTTTTTTCGAAATTTTTTTCGAAAATTTTTTTTCGAAATTTTTTTCGAAATTTTTTTCGAAAATTTTTTTCAAAACTTTTTTCAAAATTTTTTTCGAAAATTTTTTTTTGAAATTTTTTTCAAAAATTTTTTTCGAAATTTTTTTTCAAATTTTTTTCGAAATTTTTTTTCTAAATTTTTTTCGAAAATTTTTTTCAAAACTTTTTTCAAAATTTTTTTCGAAAATTTGTTTTTGAAATTTTTTTCAAAAACTTTTGTTCGAAAATTTTAAAACATTTTTTTCGAAATTTTTTTTCTAAATTTTTATCGAAACATTTTTTTCCAAAATTTTTTCGAAAATGTTTTTCGTAAATTTTTTTTCGAAATTTTTTACGAAAATTTTTTTTCGAAAATTTTTTTCAAAATTTTTTTCGAAAATTTTTTTCGAAATTTTTTTCGAAAATTTTTTAGAAAATTTATTTCGAAAAATTTTCTTCCAAAATTTTTTCGAAAATTTTTTTGAAAATGTTTTTCGAAATTTTTTTTTCAAAATTTTTTTCGAAAATTTTTTTTCGAAATTTTTTTCGAAAATTTTTTTTGGAAATTTTTTTCCAAAATTTTTTCGAAAATTTTTTTTCAAAATTTTTTTCGAAAATTTTTTTTTGAAATTTTTTTCGAAAATATTTTTCAAAATTTTTTTCGAAATTTTTTTTCAAAATTTTTTTCGAAAATTTTTTTCGAAATTTTTTTTCAAAATTTTTTTCGAAAATTTTTTTTTGAAATTTTTTTTCGAAAATTTTTTTAAAATTTTATTTTGAAATTTTTTTTTGAGAATTTTTTTTCGAAATTTTTTTCGAAAAATTTTTTTCCAAAATTTTTTCGAAAATTTTTTTCGTAAATTTTTTATCGAAATTTCTTTCGAAAATTTTTTTCGAAAATTTTTTTTTGAAATTTTTTTCGAAAATTTTTCTTCGAAAATTTTTTTCGAAATTTTTCTTCGAAAATTTTTTTCGAAATTTTTTTTCAAAATTTTTTTTCAAAATTTTTTTTCAAAATTTTTTTCAAAATTATTCTCGGAAATTTTTTATCGAAAATTTTTTTCGAAATTTTTTTTCAAAATTTTTTTCAAAACTTTTTTTCGAAAATTTTTTTCGAAATCTTTTTTCAAAATTTTTTCGAAATTTTTTTCCAAAATTTTTTTCGAAAAATCTTTTCCAAATTTTTTTCAAAACTTTTTTTCGAAAATTTTTTTCGAAATCTTTTTTCAAAATTTTTTTCGAAATTTTTTTTTCGAAATTTTTTTCGAAAATTTTTTTGAAAATTTTTTTGAAAATTTTTTTCAAAATTTTTTTTCAAAATTTTTCTCGAAATTTTTTTTCAAAATTTTTTTACTAAATTTTTATCGAAACATTTTTTTCCAAAATTTTTTCGAAAATTTTTATCGAAAATTTTTTCCAAAATTTTTTCGAAAAGTTTTTTTCGAAATTTTTTTCGAAAATTTTTTTCAAAAATTTTTTTTCGAAAATTTTTTTCAAAATTTTTTTTGGAAATTTTTTTTCGAATTTTTTTTCGAAAATTTTTTATCGAAATTTTTTTAGAAAATTTTTTTTTGGAAATTTTTTTCTAAATTTTTTTTCCAAATTTTTTTTTCAAAATTTTTTTCGAAAATTTTTTTTCGAAAATTTTTTCAAAATTTTTTTCGAAAATTTATTTTCAAAATTTCTTTTGAAAAATTTTTTCAAAATTTTTTTTCAAAATTTTTTGAAAACAATTTTCGATAAAAATTTCGATAAAAAATTTACGAAAAAAATTTTCGAAAAAATTTTGGAAAAAAACGTTTCGATAAAAATTTAGAAAAAAAATTTCGAAAAACATTTTTAAAAAAATTTTCGAAAAAAAATTTCGAAAAAAATTTAGAAAAAACATTTTCGAAAAAAATATCGAAAAAAATTTTGAAAAAAATTTTCGAAAAAAATTTCGATAAAAAATATTCGAAAAAATTATGGAAAAACATTATTCGAAAAAAATTTCCAAAAAAAAATTTTCATAAAAAAATTTAAAAAAAAAAATTTCGAAATAAATTTTTTTAAAAATTTTCGAAAAAAATTTTCCAAAAAAAATTTTAAAAAAAAATTTCCAAAAAAAAATTTTTGAAAGAAATTTCGAAAAAAAAATTTCGAAAAAAATTTTGAAAAAATTTTGGAAATAAAATTTTCGAAAAAAAATTTCGAAAAAAAAATTTTCGAAAAAAATTTTGAAAAAAATTTTTGAAAAAAAATTTTGAAAAAAATTTGGAAAAGATTTTTCGAAAAAAATTTTGGAAAAAAATTTCGAAAAAATTTTGAAAAAAATGTTCGAAAAAAATTTCGGAAAAAAATTTTCGAAAAAAATTTTGAAAAGAAATTTCGAAAAAATTTTGGAAAAAAATTTTCAAAAAAAATTTTGAAAAAAAATTTTTAAAATAATTTTCGAAAAAAATTTTGAAAAGAAATTTCGAAAAAAATTTTCAAAAAAATTTTCGAAAAAATTTTTTCGAAATAAATTTTCTAAGAAATTTTCGAAAAAAATTTCGAAAAAAATTTTCGAAAAAAACTGAAAAAATTTTCGAAAAAAAAATTTCGAAAAAAAATTTTCGAAAAAAATTTTGAAAAAGATTTTCGATAAAAAATTTTGAAAAAAAATTTTCGATAAAAATTTCCGAAAAAAATTTTGAAAAAAAATTTTCGAAAATAATTTTTCGAAAAAAATTTTCAAAAAATTTTCGAAAAAAATTTTCAAAAAATTTTCGAAAAAAATTTTAAAAAAAATTTTTCAAAAAAAAATTTTCGAAAAAAATTTCGAAAAAAAATTTGAAAAATATTTTCGATAAAAATTTCGATAAAAAATTTAGGAAAAAAATTTTCGAAAAAATTTTGGAAATATTTCGATAAAAATTTCGAAAAAAAATTTTCAAAAAAAATTTCGAAAAAAAATTTCGAAAAAAATTTTTGAAAAAAATTTCGAAAAAAATTTTGAAAAAAATTTTCGAAAAAAATTTCGATAAAAAATATTCAAAAAAATTTTGGAAAAACATTTTTCGAAAAAAATTTCGAAAAAAAAATTTCATAAAAAAATTAAAAAAAAAAAATTTCGAAATAAATTTTTTAAAAAATTTTCGAAAAAAATATTGGAAAAAAATTTTTCGAAAAAGTTTTAAAAAAAGTTTCGAAAAAAATTTCGAAAAAAATTTTTTAAAAAATTTTCGAAAAAAATTGTCGAAAAAAATTTTGGAAAAATTTTTCGAAAAGAATTTTCAAAAAAATTTTCGAAAAAATTTTGGAAATAAATTTTTCGAAAAAAATTTTCAAAAAATTTTCAAAAAAAAGTTTCAAAAAATTTTCGAAAAAAATTTTTAAAAAAATTTTCGAAAAAATTTTGGAAAATTTTTCGAAAAAAATTTTTAAAAAAATTTTCGAAAAAATTTTGGAAAATTTTTCGAAAAAAATTTTCAAAAAATTTTCGAAAAAAATTTTCGAAAAATTTTCGAAAAAAATTTTCAAAAAATTTTCGAAAAAAATTTTTAAAAAAATTTTCCAAAAAAAAATTTTCGAAAAAAATTTTCGAAAGAAATTTTGAAAAAAATTTTCGAAGAAAAATTTTCGAAAAAGATATTTTAAAAAATTTTCGGAAAAAAATTTTCGAAAAAAATTTCGAAAAAAAATTTTCAAAAAAAATTTCGAAAAAAATTTCGAAAAAAATTTTCGAAAAAAATTTTGAAAAAAAATTTTGAAAAAAAATTTTCAAAAGAAATTTTGAAAATAAATTTTCGAAAAAAATTTTGAAAAAATTCTCGAAAAAAATTTTGAAAAAAAAAATTTGGAAAAAAAATTTAGAAAAAAATTTCCAAAAAAAAATTTTCGAAAAAAATTTCGATAAAAAATTTTCGAAAAAAATTTTGAAAAAAAATTTCGAAAAAAATTTTTTTCAAAATTTTTTTGAAAATTGCTTTGAAAATTTTTTTCGAAATTTTTTTTCAAAATTTTTTTCGAAATTTTTTTTCAAAATTTTTTTCGAAAATTTTTTTTCAAAAATTTTTTTCTAAATTATTTTCGAAAATTTTTTTTCAAAATTTTTCTCGGAAATTTTTTTCGAAAATTTTTTATCGAAAATCTTTTTCATTTTTTTTTCGAAAATTTTTTTTCGAAATTTTCTTCGAAATTTTTTTTTCGAAAATTTTATCAAAATTTTTTTCGAAAATTTTTTTCGAAATTTTTTTCGAAAATTTTTTAGAAAATTTTTTTCGAAAAATTTTTTTCCAAAATTTTTTCGAAAATTTTTTTGAAAATTTTTTTCGAAATTTTTTTTTTTAAAATTTTTTTCGAAAATTTTTTTTCGGAATTTTTTTCGAATTTTTTTTTCAAAATTTTTAAAAAAAAACTTCGAAAAAAGTTTTCCAAAAAATGTCCGAAAAAAATTTCGAAAAAAAATTTGAAAAAAATTTTCGAAAAAAATTTTCGAAAAAAATTTCGAAAAAAAATTTTCGAAAAAAAAGTTTCGAAAAAAAATTCGAAAAAAATTTGGAAAAAAATTTTCGAAAAAAATTTCGTTAAAAAATTTCGATAAAAAATTTTCGAAATAAATTTCAAAAAAAAATTTTCGGAAAAAGTTTCGAAAAAAATTTTGAAAAAAAAATTTTCAAAAAAAATTTTCAAAAAAAATTTTCAAAAAAAATTTTCAAAAAAAATTTTCAAAAAAAATTTTCGATTAAATTTGGAAAAATTTTTTGGAAAAAAATTTTCATAAAAAATTTTCGAAAAATTCGAAAAAAAATTTTCAAAAAAATTTTGAAAAAAATTTCCAAAAAAAAATTTTCGAAAAAAATTTCCAAAAAAAAATTTTCGAAAAAAATTTAGAAAAAAAAATTTTCGAAAATAATTTAGAAAAAAATTGTCGAAAAAAAATTTTCAAAAAAAGTTTCGAAAAAATTTTGGAAAAAAATTTTTCGAAAAAGATTTGGAAAAAAAATTTTCAAAAAAAATTTTGAAAAAAAAATTCGAAAAAATATTTAAAAAAATTTTGGAAAAAAATTTCGAAAAAAAATTTTCGCAAAAAATTTTGAAAAAAAATTTCGAAAAAAATTTTCGATACAATTTTAGAAAAATTTTAGAAAAAAATTTCGAAAAAAAAATTTCGAAAAAAAAATTTCGAAAAAAATTATGAAAAAAATTTTCGAAAAAAAATTTCCAAAAAGTTTTAGAAAAAATTTTGCAAAAAAGTTTTTCGTACAAAATTTTCAAAAAAATTTTCGAAAAAAAATTTTCGAAAAAAATTTTTAAAAAAATGTTCGAAAAAAATTTTCGAAAAAAATTTTGAAAAAAAATTTGGAAAAAAAATTTTGAAAAAAATTTTCGAAAAAAAATTTTCGAAAAATATTTCGAAAAAAAAATATCGAAAAAAATTTTGAAAAAAAATTTCGAGAGAAATTTTCAAAAAAATTTTCAAAAAAAATTTTCAAAAAAATTTTCGAAAAAAAATTTCGAAAAAAATTTCGAAAAAAAATTTTCGAAAAAAATTTTGAAAAAAAATTTTTGAAAAAAACATTTTCGAAAAAAAATTTCAAAAAAATTATCGGAAAAATTTTGGAAAAAAATTTCTCAAATAACATTTTCGAAAAAAAATTTTCGAAAAAAATTTTCAAAAAATTATCGGAAAAATTTTGGAAAAAAATTTCTCAAAAAACATTTTCGAAAAAAAATTTTCGA
This sequence comes from Uropetala carovei, assembly GCA_036926305.1. Classification (NCBI taxonomy): domain Eukaryota; kingdom Metazoa; phylum Arthropoda; class Insecta; order Odonata; family Petaluridae; genus Uropetala; species Uropetala carovei. Next base: position 1,235,877 of record JAXCHB010000305.1, on the reverse strand, counting down.
AAAAAATTTTGAAAAAAAATTTCGAAAAAAATTTTGCAAAAAATTTTGTAAAAAAATTTCGAAAAATATTTTCGAAAAAATTTTGGAAAAAAATTTCGAAAAAAATTTTGCAAAAAATTTTGTAAAAAAATTTCGAAAAATATTTTCGAAAAAATTTTGGAAAAAAATTTTCGAAAAAAATTTTGAAAAAAATTTTCGAAAAAAATTTCGAAAAAAATATTGAAAAAAATTTTCGAAAAAAATTTCGAAAAAAAATTTTCGAAAAAAATTTTGAAAAAAAATTTCGAAAAAAATTTTCAAAAAAATTTTCGAAAAAATTTTGGAAAAAAATTTTCAAAAAAAATTTTGAAAAAAAAAATTCGAAAAAAAATTTTAAAAAAATTTTCGAAAAAATTTTCAAAAAAAATTTTGAAAAAAATTTTCGAAAAAATTTTGGAAAAATTTTGAGAAAAAATTTCGAAAAAAATTTTCAAAAAAATTTTAGAAAAAATTTTGCAAAAAAATTTTTCGAAAAAAATTTTCAAAAAAATTTTCGAAAAGAATTTCGAAAAAAAATTTTCGAAAAAATTTTGAAATAAATTTTCGAAAATATTTTGGAAAAAAATTTCGAAAAGAATTTCGAAAAAAAATTTTCGAAAAAAATTTTGAAAAAAAATTTCGAAAAAAAATTTTCGAAAAAAATTTTCAAAAAAATTTTCGAAAAAATTTTGGAAAAAAATTTCTCAAAAAATATTTTCGAAAAAAATTTCAAAAAAAATTTTCGAAAAAAATTTTGAAAAAAAATTTCGAAAAAAATTTTGCAAAAAATTTTGAAAAAAAATTTCGGAAAAAATTTTCAGAAAAATTTTCGAAAAAATTTGGGAAAAAAATTTCTCAAAAAATATTTTTGAAAAAAGTTTCGAAAAATAATTTTCGAAAAAAATTTCGAAAAATAATTTTCGAAAAAAATATCGAAAAAAAATTTTCGAAAAAAAATTTTCGAAAAAATTTTGAAAAAAATAACAATTTTCGAAAAAAATTTTGAAAAAAAATTTCGAAAAAAATTTTGAAAAAAAATTTCCCAAAAAATTTAAAAAAAATTTTCTAAAAAAATTTTGAAAAAAAATTTGGGAAAAAAATTTCGAAAAAAATTTTTAAAAAAATTTTTGAAAAAAAATTTCGAAAAAAAAAATTCGAAAAAATTTTGGAAAAAAATTTTTCGAAAATAGAAAAAAAAAATCGAAAAAAAATTTGAAAAAAAAATTCGAAAAAGATTTTTGAAAAAAATTTCGAAAAAAATTTTGAAAAAAATTTTTAAAAAAATTTTTCGAAAAAAATTTCGAAAAAAATTTTTAATAAAATTTTCGAAAAAAATTTTAGAAAAAAATTTGCAAAAAAATTTTTCGAAAAAAATTTTCAAAAAAATTTTCGAAAAAAATTTCGAAAAAAAATTTTCGAAAAAAAATTTTTAAAAAATTTTCGAAAAAAAATTTTCGAAAAAAATTTTGAAAAAAAATTTGGAAAAAAAATTTTGAAAAAAATTTTCGAAAACAATTTCGAAAAAAAATTTTCGAAAAAAATTTCGAAAAAAAAATTTCGAAAAAAATTTCGAAAAAAAATTTTCGAAATAAATTTTGAAAAAAAATTTCGAAAAAAATTTTCAAAAAAATTTTCGAGAAAAATTTTCAAAAAAATTTTTCGAAAAAAATTTTCAAAAAAATTTTCGAAAAAAATTTCAAAAATAAATTTTCGAAAAAAATTTTCAAAAAAATTTTCGAAAAAATTTTGGAAAAAAATTTCTCAAAAAATATTTTCGAAAAAAATTTCGAAAAAAAATTTTCGAAAAAAATTTTGAAAAAAAATTTCGAAAAAAATTTTGCAAAAAATTTTGAAAAAAAATTTCGGAAAAAATTTTCAGAAAAATTTTCGAAAAAATTTGGGAAAAAAATTTCTCAAAAAATATTTTCGAAAAAAGTTTCGAAAAATAATTTTCGAAAAAAATTTCGAAAAATAATTTTCGAAAAAAATATCGAAAAAAAATTTTCGAAAAAAAATTTTCGAAAAAATTTTGAAAAAAATAACAATTTTCGAAAAAAATTTTGAAAAAAAATTTCGAAAAAAATTTTGAAAAAAAATTTCGCAAAAAATTTAAAAAAAATTTTCTAAAAAAATTTTGAAAAAAAATTTGGGAAAAAAATTTCGAAAAAAATTTTTAAAAAAATTTTTGAAAAAAAATTTCGAAAAAAAAAATTCGAAAAAATTTTGGAAAAAAATTTTTCGAAAATAGAAAAAAAAAATCGAAAAAAAATTTGAAAAAAAAATTCGAAAAAGATTTTTGAAAAAAATTTCGAAAAAAATTTTGAAAAAAATTTTTCGAAAAAAATTTCGAAAAAAATTTTTAATAAAATTTTCGAAAAAAATTTTAGAAAAAAATTTGCAAAAAAATTTTTCGAAAAAAATTTTCAAAAAAATTTTCGAAAAAAATTTCGAAAAAAAATTTTCGAAAAAAATTTTTTAAAAAATTTTCGAAAAAAAATTTTCGAAAAAAATTTTGAAAAAAAATTTGGAAAAAAAATTTTGAAAAAAATTTTCGAAAACAATTTCGAAAAAAAATTTTCGAAAAAAATTTCGAAAAAAAATTTTCGAAAAAAATTTCGAAAAAAAATTTTCGAAAAAAATTTTGAAAAAAAATTTCGAAAAAAATTTTCAAAAAAATTTTCGAGAAAAATTTTCAAAAAAATTTTTCGAAAAAAATTTTCAAAAAAATTTTCGAAAAAAATTTCAAAAATAAATTTTCGAAAAAAATTTTGAAAAAAATTTTCGAAAAAAATTTTCAAAAAAATTTTCGAAAAAATTTTGGAAAAAAATTTTTAAAAAAATATTTTCCAAAAAAATTTCGAAAAAAAATTTTCAAAAAAAATTTTGAAAAAAAATTTCGAAAAAAATTTTCAAAAAAATTTTAGAAAAAATTTTGCAAAAAAAATTTTTCGAAAAAAATTTTTAAAAAAATTTTCGAAAAAAAAATTTCGAAAAAATTTTGAAAAAAAATTTTCGAAAAAATTTTAGAAAAAATTTTGCAAAAAAATTTTTCGAAAAAAATTTTCAAAAAAAAATTTTTTGAAAAAATTTTGAAAAAAATTTTCGAAAACATATTGGAAAAAAATTTTGAAAAAAAATTTCGAAAAAAATTTTTAAAAAAATTTTCGAAAACAATTTTCAAAAAAATTTTCGAAAAAATTTTGGAAAAAAATTTTGAAAAAAAATTTCCAAGAAAATAATTTCGAAAAAAAAATTTCGAAAAAAATTTTGAAAAAAAATTTCGAAAAAAATTTTAAAAAAAAATTTCGAAAAAAACTGAAAAAAATTTTCGAAAAAAGTTTAGAAAAAAATTTTCAAAAAAAAATTTGATAAAAGATTTCGAAAAAAATTTTTAAAAAAAATTTCAAAAAAAAAATTTCGAAAAAACAAAAACAAATTTCGAAAAAAATTTTGAAAAAAATTTTTGAAAAAAATTTCCATAAAAAATTTTCGAAAAAAATTTCGAAAAAAAATTTGAAAGAAATTTTTGAAAAAAATTTCGATAAAAAATTTTCGAAAAAAAGAAAAAAAATTTGAAAAAAATTTTCGAAAAAAAACTTTCGAAAAAAATTTTGGAAAAAAAATTGGAAAATAAATTTTGAAAAAAATTTTCGAAAAAAATTTCGAAAAAAGATTTTCGAAAAAAATTTCGAAAAAAAAATTTCGAAAAAAATTATGAAAAAAATTTTCGAAAAAAAATTTGAAAAAAAATTTCAAAAAAAATTTTCAAAAAAATTTTCGAAAAAAGTTTGGAAAAAGATTTTTCGAAAAAAATTATGAAAAAAATTTTCGAAAAAAATTTCGAAAAAAAATTTTCGAACAAAATATTGAAAACAAATTTCGAAAAAAAATTTTCAAAAAATATTGAAAAAAAATTTCGAAAAAAATTTTCAAAAAAATTTTCGAAAAAAATTTCGAAAAAAAATTATCGAAAAAAATTTTGAAAAAAAATTTCGAAAAAAATTTTCAAAAAAATTTTGGAAAAAAATTTTCGAAAAAAATTTTGAAAAATATTTTCGAAAAAAATTTCGAAAAAAAATTTTTAAAAAAATTTAAGAAAAATTTTCGAAAAAATTTGGGAAAAAAATTTCTCAAATAATATTTTCGAAAAAAATTTCGAAAAAAATTTTCAGAAAAATTTGGGAAAAAAATTTTTCGAAAAAAATTTTCAAAATAATCTTCGAAAAAATTTTGGAAAAAAAAATTTTCGAAAAAAATTTTTAAAAAAATTTTCGAAAAAAATTTCAAAAAAAATTTTCGAAAAAAATTTCGAAAGAAAATTTCAAAAAAAATTTTGAAAAAAAATTTCGAAAAAAATTTTTAAAAAAAGTTTCGAAAAAAATTTCGAAAAAAAATTTTCGAAAGGAATTTCGAAAAAAATTTTAGAGAAAATTTTGCAAAAAATTTTTTCGAAAAAAATTTTCAAAAAAATTTCGAAAAAAAATTATCGAAAAAAATTTTGAAAAAAGATTTCGAAAAAAATTTTCAAAAAAAATTTTGAAAAAAATTTTCAAAATAAATTTCGAAAAAAAATTTTCTAAAAAAATTTAGAAAAAAATTTTTTAAAACAATTTCGAAAAAAAATTTTCGAAAAAAATTTTGGAAAAAATTTTCGAAAGAAATTCGAAAATAATTTTCGAAAAAATTTCGAAAAAAAATTTATAAAAATTTTGGAAAAAAAAGTTTGAAAAAAAAATTCGTAAAAAATTTAGAAAAAATTTTCAAAAAAATTTTCGAAGAAATTTTGGAAAAAAATTTTTCGAAAAAAAATTTCGAAAAAAATTTCGAAAAAAATTTGAAAAAAATATTCGAAAAAAAAATTCGAAAAAAAAATTTCGAAAAAAATTTTGAAAAAAAATTTCGAAAAAAATTTTGAAAAAAAATTTAGAAAAAGAAATTCGAAAAAAATTTCGAAAAAAAATTTTCGAAAAAAATTTTGAAAAAAAATTTCGAAAAAAATTTCGAAAAACTTTTTCGTAAAACGTTTTGAACAAAATTTTCGAAAAAAATTTTGAAAAAAAATTTCGAAAAAAAATTTTCGAAAAAAATTTTAAGAAAAATTTCGAAAAAAATTTTCGAAAAAATTTTGGAAAAAAATTTCAAAAAAAATTTCGATAAAAAAATTTCAAAAAAAAATTTTCGAAAAAAATTCTGAAAAAAAAATTACGAAAAAATTTTCAAAAACATTTTCGAAAAAATTTTGGAAGAAATTTTCGAAAGACATTCGAAAACAATTTTCGAAAAAAATTTTGAAAAAATTTTGGAAAAAAAAATTTGAAAAAAAATTTTGTAAAAAATTTAGAAAAAATTTTCAAAAAAATTTTCGAAGAAATTTTGGAAAAAAATTTTTCGAAAAAAATTTCGAAAAAAATTTGAAAAAAATATTCTAAAAAAAATTCGAAAAACAATTCGAAAAAAAATTTTCGAAAAAAATTTTGAAAAAAATTTTCGAAAGAAATTTTGAAAAAAAAATTTGAAAAAAAATTTCGAAAAAAATTTTGAAAAAAAATTTCGAAAAAAATTTCCAAAAAAAATTTCGAAAAAAATTTCCAAAAAAAATTTCGAAAAAATTTAAAAAAAAAATTTTCGAAAAAAATTTCGAAAAAAATATTCAAAAAAATTCGAAAAATAATTTTTAAAAAAATTTTCAAAAAAAAATTTTTCAAAAGAACTTTTTCGACAAAAATTTTGAAAAAAAATCTCGAAAAAAATTTTGAAAAAAACTTTCGAAAAACATTTTGAAAGAAAATTTTCGAAAAAAATTTTGCAAAAAAAATTTCGAAAAAATTTTTTAAAAAAAATTTTGAAAATAAATTTTCGAAAGAAATTTTGAAAAAAAATTTTTGAAAAAATTTCCAAAAAAAAAATTATAACGAAATAAACTTATGTTGATAAACATCGCTACATATAAAAAGTAAAAAACGAAGTTGGAACTCAGCGTGAAATTAAAGAAATTATAACGAAATATACGAACGTGGATAAACATCGCTACTTATAATAAGTAAAAAACGAAGTTGGAACTCAATTAGCGTGAAATTAAAGAAATTATAACGAAGTATACGAATGTGGATAAACATCGCTACTTATAATAAGTAAAAAATAAAGTTGAAAAAGAATTAGCCTCAAATTAAAGAAATTATAACGAAATATACGAATGTGGATAAACATCGCTACTTATAATAAGTAAAAAACGAATTTGGAACTCAATTAGCGTCAAATTAAAGAAATTACAACGAAATATACGAATGTTGATAAACATCGGTACTTATAATAAGTAAAAAACGAAGTTGGAACTCAATTAGCGCCAAATTAAAGAAATTATAATGAAATATACGAATGTGGATAAATATCGCTACATATAATAAGTAAAAAACAAAGTTGAAACTCAATTAGCGTCAAATTAAAGAACTTATAACGAAATATACGAATGTGGACAAACATCGCTACTTAAAATAAGTAAAAAACAAAGTTGAAACTCAATTAGCGTCAAATTAAAGAACTAATAACGAAATATACGAATGTGGATAAACATCGCAACTTATAATAAGTAAAAAACAAAGTTGTATCTCAATTAGCGTCAAATTAAAGAAATTATAACGAAATATACGAATGTGGATAAACATCGCTACTTATAATAAGTAAAAAACAAAGTTGTAACTCAATTAGCGCCAAATTAAAGAAATTATGACGAAATATACGAAAGTGGATAAACATCGTTACTTATAATAAGTAAAAAACGAAGTTGGAACTCAATTAGCCTCAAATTAAAAAAATTATAACGAAATATACGAATGTGGTTAACCATCGCTACTTATAATAAGTAAAAAACAAAGTTGGAATTCAATTAGCGTCAAATTAAAGAAATCATAACGAAATAAACTAATGTTGATAAACATCGCTACATATAAAAAGTAAAAAACGAAGTTGGAACTCAATTAGCGTCAAATTAAAGAAATTATAACGAAATATACGAATGTTGATAAACATCGCTACATATAAAATGTAAAAAACGAAGTTGGAACTCAATTAGCGTCAAATTAAAGAAATTATAACGAAATATACGAATGTGGACAAACATCGCTACATATAAAAGGTAAAAAACGAAGCTGGAACTCAATTAGGGTCAAATTAAAGAAATTATAACGAAATAAACTAATGTTGATAAACATCGCTACATATAAAAAGTAAAAAACGAAGTTGCACTCAATTAGCGTCAAATTAAAGAACGAATAACGAAATATACGAATGTGATTAAACATCGCAACATATAAAAATTAAAAAACGAAGTTGGAACTCAATTAGCCTCAAATTAAAGAAATTACAACGAAATAAATTAATGTGGATAAACATCGCTACATATAAAAAGTAAAAAACGAAGTTGGAACTCAATTAGAGTCAAATTAAAGAAATTATAACGAAATATACGAATGTTGATAAACATCGCTACATATAAAAAGTAAAAAACGAAGTTGGAACTCAATTAGCGTCAAATTAAAGAAATTATAACGAAATATACGAACGTTGATAAACATCGCTACATATAAAAAGTAAAAAACGAAGTTGGAACTCAATTAGCGTCAAATTAAAGAAATTATAACGAAATATACGAATTTGGATATACATCGCTACATATAAAAGGTAAAAAACGAAGTTGAAACTCAATTAGCGTCAAATTAAAGAAATTATCACGAAATATACGAATGTTGATAAACATCGCTACGTATAAAAAGTAAAAAACGAAGTTGGAACTCAATTAGCGTCAAATTAAAGAAATCATAACGAAATAAACTAATGTGGATAAACATCGCTATATATAAAAAGTAAAAAACGAAGTTGGAACTCAATTAGCGTCAAATTACAGAAATTATAACGAAATATACGAATGTTGATAAACATCGCTACATATAAAAAGTAAAAAACGAAGTTGGAACTCAATTAGCGTCAAATTAAAGAACGAATAACGAAATATACGAATGTTGATAAACATCGCTACATATAAAAAGTTAAAAACGAAGTTGGAACTCAATTAGCCTCAAATTAAAGAAATTACAACGAAATAAACTAATGTTGATAAACATCGCTACATATAAAAAGTAAAAAACGATGTTGGAACTCAATTAGCGTCAAATTAAAGAAATTATAACGGAATAAATTAATGTGGATAAACATCGCTACACATAAAAAGTAAAAAACGAAGTTGGAACTCAATTAGAGTCAAATTAAAGAAATTATAACGAAATATACGAATGTTGATAAACATCGCTACATATAAAAAGTAAAAAACGAAGTTGGAACTCAATTAGCGTCATATTAAAGAAATTATAACGAAATATACGAATGTGGATAAACATCGCTACATATAAAAAGTAAAAAACGAAGTTGGAACTCAATTAGCGACAAATTAAAGAAATTATAACGAAATATACGAACGTGGATAAACATCGCTACATATAAAAAGTAAAAAACGAAGTTGGAACTCAATTAGCGTCAAATTAAAGAAATTATAACGAAATATACGAATGTGGATAAACACCGCTACATATAAAAAGTAAAAAACGAAGTTGGAACTCAATTAGCGTCAAATTAAAGAAATTATAACGAAATATACGAATGTGGATAAACATCGCTACATATAAAAAGTAAAAAACGATGTTGGAACTCAATTAGCGTCAAATTAAAGAAATCATAACGAAATAAACTAATATTGATAAACATCGCTACATATAAAAAGTAAAAAACGAAGTTGGAACTCAATTAGCGTCAAATTAAAGAATCGTAACGAAATAAACAAATATTGATAAACATCGCTACATATAAAAAGTAAAAAACGAAGTTGGAACCAATTAGCGTCAAATTAAAGAAATTATAACGAAATATACGAATGTTGATAAACATCGCTACATATAAAAAATAAAAAACGAAGTTGGAACTCAATTAGGGTCAAATTAAAGAAATTATAACGAAATATACGAATGTTGATAAACATCGCTACATATAAAAAGTAAAAAACGAAGTTGGAAATCAATTAGCGTCAAATTAAAGAAAATATAACGAAATACACGAATGTGGATAAACATCGCTATATATAAAAAGTAAAAAACGAAGTTGGAACTCAATTAGCGTCAAATTAAAGAAATTATAACGAAATAAACTAATGTGGATAAACATCGACACATATAAAAAGTAAAAAACGAAGTTGGACTCAATTAGCGTCAAATTAAAGAAATTATAACGAAATATACGAATGTTGATAAACATCGCTACATATAAAAAGTAAAAAACGAAGTTGGAACTCAATTAGCGTCAAATTAAAGAAATCATAACGAAATATACGAATGTGGACAAACATCGCTACATATAAAAGGTAAAAAACGAAGCTGGAACTCAATTAGGGTCAAATTAAAGAAATTATAACGAAATAAACTAATGTTGATAAACATCGCTACATATAAAAAGTAAAAAACGAAGTTGCACTCAATTAGCGTCAAATTAAAGAACGAATAACGAAATATACGAATGTGATTAAACATCGCAACATATAAAAATTAAAAAACGAAGTTGGAACTCAATTAGCCTCAAATTAAAGAAATTACAACGAAATAAATTAATGTGGATAAACATCGCTACATATAAAAAGTAAAAAACGAAGTTGGAACTCAATTAGAGTCAAATTAAAGAAATTATAACGAAATATACGAATGTTGATAAACATCGCTACATATAAAAAGTAAAAAACGAAGTTGGAACTCAATTAGCGTCAAATTAAAGAAATTATAACGAAATATACGAATGTTGATAAACATCGCTACATATAAAAAGTAAAAAACGAAGTTGGAACTCAATTAGCGTCAAATTAAAGAAATTATAACGAAATATACGAATTTGGATATACATCGCTACATATAAAAGGTAAAAAACGAAGTTGAAACTCAATTAGCGTCAAATTAAAGAAATTATCACGAAATATACGAATGTTGATAAACATCGCTACGTATAAAAACTAAAAAACGAAGTTGGAACTCAATTAGCGTCAAATTAAAGAAATCATAACGAAATAAACTAATGTGGATAAACATCGCTACATATAAAAAGTAAAAAACGAAGTTGGAACTCAATTAGCGTCAAATTAAAGAAATTATAACGAAATATACGAATGTTGATAAACATCGCTACATATAAAAAGTAAAAAACGAAGTTGGAACTCAATTAGCGTCAAATTAAAGAACGAATAACGAAATATACGAATGTTGATAAACATCGCTACATATAAAAAGTTAAAAACGAAGTTGGAACTCAATTAGCCTCAAATTAAAGAAATTATAACGAAATATACGAATGTGGATAAACATCGCTACATATAAAAAGTAAAACACGCAGTTGGAACTCAAACACCGTCAAATTAAAGAAATCATAACGGAATAAACTAATATTGATAAACATCGCTACATATAAAAAGTAAAAAACGAAGTTGGAACTCAATTAGAGTCAAAGTAAAGAAATTATAACGACATAAATTAATATTGATAAACATCGCTACATATAAAAAGTAAAAAACGAAGTTGGAACTCAATTAGCGTCAAATTAAAGAAATTATAACGAAATGTACGAATGTGGAAAAACATCGCTACATATAAAAAGTAAAAAACGAAGTTGGAACTCAATAAGCGTCAAATTAAAGAAATTATAACGAAATATACGAATGTGGATAAACATCGCTACATATAAAAAGTAAAAAACGAAGTTGGAACTCAATTAGCGTCAAATTAAAGAAATTATAACGAAATATAGGAATGTTGATAAACATCGCTACATATAAAAGGTAAAAAACGAAGTTGGAACTCAATTAGCGTCAAATTAAAGAAATCATAACGAAATAAACGAATGTGGATAAACATCGCTACATATAAAAAGTAAAAAACGAAGTTGGAACTCAATTAGCGTCAAATTAAAGAAATTATAACGAAATATACGAATGTGGATAAACATCGCTACATATAAAAATTAAAAAACGACTTTGGAACTCAATTAGCGTCAAATTAAAGAAATCATAACGAAATAAACTAATGTGGATAAACATCGCTATATATAAAAAGTAAAAAACGAAGTTGGAACTCAATTAGCGTCAAATTAAAGAAATTATAACGAAATATACGAATGTTGATAAACATCGCTACATATAAAAGGTAAAAAACGAAGTTGGAACTCAATTAGGGTCAAATTAAAGAACTTACTACGAAATAAACTAATATTGATAAACATCGCTACATATAAAAAGTAAATAACGAAGTTGCACTCAATTAGTGTCAAATTAAAGAACGTATAACGAAATATACGAATGTGATTAAACATCGCAACATATAAAAAGTAAAAAACGAAGTTGGAACACAATTAGCGTCAAATTAAAGAAATTATAACGAAATATACGAATGTTGATAAACATCGCTACATATAAAAAGTAAAAAACGAAGTTGGAACTAAATTAGCGTCAAATTAAAGAAATTATAACGAAATATACGAATGTGGATAAACATCGCCACATATAAAAAGTAAAAAACGAAGTTGGAACTAAATTAGCGTCAAATTAAAGAAATTATAACGAAATATACGAATGTGGATAAACATCGCTACATATAAAAGGTAAAAAACGAAGTTGGAACTCAATTAGCGTCAAATTAAAGAAATCATAACGAAATAAACTAATGTGGATAAACATCGCTACATATAAAAAGTAAAAAACGAAGTTGGAACTCAATTAGGGTCAAATTAAAGAAATTATAACGAAATATACGAATGTTGATAAACATCGCTACATATAAAAATTAAAAAACGACTTTGGAACTCAATTAGCGTCAAATTAAAGAAATCATAACGAAATAAACTAATGTGGATAAACATCGCTATATATAAAAAGTAAAAAACGAAGTTGGAACTCAATTAGCGTCAAATTAAAGAAATTATAACGAAATATACGAATGTTGATAAACATCGCTACATATAAAAAGTAAAAAACGAAGTTGGAACACAATTAGCGTCAAATTAAAGAAATTATAACGAAATATACGAATGTTGATAAACATCGCTACATATAAAAAGTAAAAAACGAAGTTGGAACTCAATTAGAGTCAAATTAAAGAAATTATAACGAAATATACGAATGTTGATAAACATCGCTACATATAAAAAGTAAAAAACGAAGTTGGAACTCAATTAGCGTCAAATTAAAGAAATTATAACGAAATATACGAATGTTGATAAACATCGCTACATATAAAAAGTAAAAAACGAAGTTGGAACGCAATTAGCGACAAATTAAAGAAATTATAACGAAATATACGAATGTTGATAAACATCGCTACATATAAGAAGTAAAAAACGAAGTTGGAACTCAATTAGCGTCAAATTAAAGAAATTATAACGAAATATACGAATTTGGATAAACATCGCTACATATAAAAAGTAAAAAACGAAGTTGGAACTCAATTAGCGTCAAATTAAAGAAATTATAACGAAATATACGAATGTTGATAAACATCGATACTTATAATAAGTAAAAAACGAAGTTGGAACTCAATTAGTGTCAAATTAAAGAAATTATAACGAAATATACGAATGTTGATAAACATCGCTACATATAAAAAGTAAAAAACGAAGTTGGAACCAATTAGCGTCAAATTAAAGAAATTATAACGAAATATACGAATGTTGATAAACATCTCTACATATAAAAAGTAAAAAACGAAGTTGGAAATCAATTAGCGTCAAATTAAAGAACTTACTACGAAATAAACTAATATTGATAAACATCGCTACATATAAAAAGTAAAAAACGAAGTAGGAACTCAATTAGCGTCAAATTAAAGAAAATATAACGAAATACACGAATGTGGATAAACATCGCTACATATAAAAAGTAAAAAACGAAGTTGGAACACAATTAGCGTCAAATTAAAGAAATTATAACGAAATATACGAATGTTGATAAACATCGCTACATATAAAAAGTAAAAAACGAAGTTGGAACTAAATTAGCGTCAAATTAAAGAAATTATAACGAAATATACGAATGTGGATAAACATCGCTACATATAAAAGGTAAAAAACGAAGTTGGAACTCAATTAGGGTCAAATTAAAGAAATTATAACGAAATATACATATGTTGATAAACATCGCTACATATAAAAAGTAAATAACGAAGTTGCACTCAATTAGCGTCAAATTAAAGAACGTATAACGAAATATACGAATGTGATTAAACATCGCAACATATAAAAAGTAAAAAACGAAGTTGGAACTCAATTAGCGTCAAATTAAAGAAATTATAACGAAATATACGAATGTGGATAAACATCGCTACATATAAAAAGTAAAAAACGAAGTTGGAACTCAATTAGCGTCAAATTAAAGAAATTATAACGTAATATACGAATGTGGATAAACATCGCTACATATAAAAAGTAAAAAACGAAGTTGGAACTCAATTAGCGTCAAATTAAAGAAATTATAACGAAATATACGAATGTGGATAAACATCGACACATATAAAAGGTAAAAAACGAAGTTGGAACTCAATTAGCGTCAAATTAAAGAAATCATAACGAAATAAACTAATGTGGATAAACATCGCTATATATAAAAAGTAAAAAACGAAGTTGGAACTCAATTAGCGTCAAATTAAAGAAATTATAACGAAATATACTTATGTGGATAAACATCGCTACATATAAAATGTAAAAAACGAAGTTGGAACACAATTAGCATCAAATTAAAGAAATCATTACGAAATAAACTAATGTGGATAAACATCGCTACATATAAAAAGTAAAAAACGATGTTGGAACTCAATTAGCGTCAAATTAAAGAAATTATAACGAAATATACGAATGTGGATAAACATCGCTACATATAAAAAGTAAAAAACGAAGTTGGAACTCAATTAGCGTCAAATTAAAGAAATTATAACGTAATATACGAATGTGGATAAATATCGCTACATATAAAAAGTAAAAAACGAAGTTGGAACTCAATTAGCCTCAAATTAAAGAAATTATAACGAAATATACGAATGTGGATAAACATCGCTACATATAAAAAGTAAAACACGCAGTTGGAACTCAAACACCGTCAAATTAAAGAAATCATAACGAAATAAACTAATATTGATAAACATCGCCACATATAAAAAGTAAAAACGAATTTGGAACTCAATTAGCGTCAAAGTAAAGAAATCATAACGAAATAAATTAATATTGATAAACATCGCTACATATAAAAAGTAAAAAACGAAGTTGGAACTCAATTAGCGTCAAATTAAAGAAATTATAACGAAATGTACGAATGTGGAAAAACATCGCTACATATAAAAAGTAAAAAACGAAGTTGAAACTCAATTAGCGTCAAATTAAAGAAATTTTAACGAAATATACGAATGTGGATAAACATCGCTACATATAAAAAGTAAAAAACGAAGTTGGAACTCAATTAGCGTCAAATTAAAGAAATTATAACGAAATATAGGAATGTTGATAAACATCGCTACATATAAAAGGTAAAAAACGAAGTTGGAACTCAATTAGCGTCAAATTAAAGAAATCATAACGAAATAAACTAATGTGGATAAACATCGCTACATATAAAAAGTAAAAAACGAAGTTGGAACTCAATTAGGGCCAATTAAAGAAATTATAACGAAATATACGAATGTTGATAAACATCGCTACATATAAAAATTAAAAAACGACTTTGGAACTCAATTAGCGTCAAATTAAAGAAATCATAACGAAATAAACTAATGTGGATAAACATCGCTATATATAAAAAGTAAAAAACGAAGTTGGAACTCAATTAGCGTCAAATTAAAGAAATTATAACGAAATATACGAATGTTGATAAACATCGCTACATATAAAAAGTAAAAAACGAAGTTGGAACTCAATTAGCGTCAAATTAAAGAAATTATAACAAAATATACGAATGTTGATAAACATCGCTACATATAAAAAGTAAAAAACGAAGATGGAACTCAATTAGCGTCAAATTAAAGAAATTATAACGAAATATACGAACGTGGATAAACATCGCTACTTATAATAAGTAAAAAACGAAGTTGGAACTCAATTAGCGTGAAATTAAAGAAATTATAACGAAGTATACGAATGTGGATAAACATCGCTACTTATAATAAGTAAAAAATAAAGTTGAAAAAGAATTAGCCTCAAATTAAAGAAATTATAACGAAATATACGAATGTGGATAAACATCGCTACTTATAATAAGTAAAAAACGAATTTGGAACTCAATTAGCGTCAAATTAAAGAAATTACAACGAAATATACGAATGTTGATAAACATCGGTACTTATAATAAGTAAAAAACGAAGTTGGAACTCAATTAGCGCCAAATTAAAGAAATTATAATGAAATATACGAATGTGGATAAATATCGCTACATATAATAAGTAAAAAACAAAGTTGAAACTCAATTAGCGTCAAATTAAAGAACTTATAACGAAATATACGAATGTGGACAAACATCGCTACTTAAAATAAGTAAAAAACAAAGTTGAAACTCAATTAGCGTCAAATTAAAGAACTAATAACGAAATATACGAATGTGGATAAACATCGCAACTTATAATAAGTAAAAAACAAAGTTGTATCTCAATTAGCGTCAAATTAAAGAAATTATAACGAAATATACGAATGTGGATAAACATCGCTACTTATAATAAGTAAAAAACAAAGTTGTAACTCAATTAGCGCCAAATTAAAGAAATTATGACGAAATATACGAAAGTGGATAAACATCGTTACTTATAATAAGTAAAAAACGAAGTTGGAACTCAATTAGCCTCAAATTAAAAAAATTATAACGAAATATACGAATGTGGTTAACCATCGCTACTTATAATAAGTAAAAAACAAAGTTGGAATTCAATTAGCGTCAAATTAAAGAAATCATAACGAAATAAACTAATGTTGATAAACATCGCTACATATAAAAAGTAAAAAACGAAGTTGGAACTCAATTAGCGTCAAATTAAAGAAATTATAACGAAATATACGAATGTTGATAAACATCGCTACATATAAAATGTAAAAAACGAAGTTGGAACTCAATTAGCGTCAAATTAAAGAAATTATAACGAAATATACGAATGTGGACAAACATCGCTACATATAAAAGGTAAAAAACGAAGCTGGAACTCAATTAGGGTCAAATTAAAGAAATTATAACGAAATAAACTAATGTTGATAAACATCGCTACATATAAAAAGTAAAAAACGAAGTTGCACTCAATTAGCGTCAAATTAAAGAACGAATAACGAAATATACGAATGTGATTAAACATCGCAACATATAAAAATTAAAAAACGAAGTTGGAACTCAATTAGCCTCAAATTAAAGAAATTACAACGAAATAAATTAATGTGGATAAACATCGCTACATATAAAAAGTAAAAAACGAAGTTGGAACTCAATTAGAGTCAAATTAAAGAAATTATAACGAAATATACGAATGTTGATAAACATCGCTACATATAAAAAGTAAAAAACGAAGTTGGAACTCAATTAGCGTCAAATTAAAGAAATTATAACGAAATATACGAACGTTGATAAACATCGCTACATATAAAAAGTAAAAAACGAAGTTGGAACTCAATTAGCGTCAAATTAAAGAAATTATAACGAAATATACGAATTTGGATATACATCGCTACATATAAAAGGTAAAAAACGAAGTTGAAACTCAATTAGCGTCAAATTAAAGAAATTATCACGAAATATACGAATGTTGATAAACATCGCTACGTATAAAAAGTAAAAAACGAAGTTGGAACTCAATTAGCGTCAAATTAAAGAAATCATAACGAAATAAACTAATGTGGATAAACATCGCTATATATAAAAAGTAAAAAACGAAGTTGGAACTCAATTAGCGTCAAATTACAGAAATTATAACGAAATATACGAATGTTGATAAACATCGCTACATATAAAAAGTAAAAAACGAAGTTGGAACTCAATTAGCGTCAAATTAAAGAACGAATAACGAAATATACGAATGTTGATAAACATCGCTACATATAAAAAGTTAAAAACGAAGTTGGAACTCAATTAGCCTCAAATTAAAGAAATTACAACGAAATAAACTAATGTTGATAAACATCGCTACATATAAAAAGTAAAAAACGATGTTGGAACTCAATTAGCGTCAAATTAAAGAAATTATAACGGAATAAATTAATGTGGATAAACATCGCTACACATAAAAAGTAAAAAACGAAGTTGGAACTCAATTAGAGTCAAATTAAAGAAATTATAACGAAATATACGAATGTTGATAAACATCGCTACATATAAAAAGTAAAAAACGAAGTTGGAACTCAATTAGCGTCATATTAAAGAAATTATAACGAAATATACGAATGTGGATAAACATCGCTACATATAAAAAGTAAAAAACGAAGTTGGAACTCAATTAGCGACAAATTAAAGAAATTATAACGAAATATACGAACGTGGATAAACATCGCTACATATAAAAAGTAAAAAACGAAGTTGGAACTCAATTAGCGTCAAATTAAAGAAATTATAACGAAATATACGAATGTGGATAAACACCGCTACATATAAAAAGTAAAAAACGAAGTTGGAACTCAATTAGCGTCAAATTAAAGAAATTATAACGAAATATACGAATGTGGATAAACATCGCTACATATAAAAAGTAAAAAACGATGTTGGAACTCAATTAGCGTCAAATTAAAGAAATCATAACGAAATAAACTAATATTGATAAACATCGCTACATATAAAAAGTAAAAAACGAAGTTGGAACTCAATTAGCGTCAAATTAAAGAATCGTAACGAAATAAACAAATATTGATAAACATCGCTACATATAAAAAGTAAAAAACGAAGTTGGAACCAATTAGCGTCAAATTAAAGAAATTATAACGAAATATACGAATGTTGATAAACATCGCTACATATAAAAAATAAAAAACGAAGTTGGAACTCAATTAGGGTCAAATTAAAGAAATTATAACGAAATATACGAATGTTGATAAACATCGCTACATATAAAAAGTAAAAAACGAAGTTGGAAATCAATTAGCGTCAAATTAAAGAAAATATAACGAAATACACGAATGTGGATAAACATCGCTATATATAAAAAGTAAAAAACGAAGTTGGAACTCAATTAGCGTCAAATTAAAGAAATTATAACGAAATAAACTAATGTGGATAAACATCGACACATATAAAAAGTAAAAAACGAAGTTGGACTCAATTAGCGTCAAATTAAAGAAATTATAACGAAATATACGAATGTTGATAAACATCGCTACATATAAAAAGTAAAAAACGAAGTTGGAACTCAATTAGCGTCAAATTAAAGAAATCATAACGAAATATACGAATGTGGACAAACATCGCTACATATAAAAGGTAAAAAACGAAGCTGGAACTCAATTAGGGTCAAATTAAAGAAATTATAACGAAATAAACTAATGTTGATAAACATCGCTACATATAAAAAGTAAAAAACGAAGTTGCACTCAATTAGCGTCAAATTAAAGAACGAATAACGAAATATACGAATGTGATTAAACATCGCAACATATAAAAATTAAAAAACGAAGTTGGAACTCAATTAGCCTCAAATTAAAGAAATTACAACGAAATAAATTAATGTGGATAAACATCGCTACATATAAAAAGTAAAAAACGAAGTTGGAACTCAATTAGAGTCAAATTAAAGAAATTATAACGAAATATACGAATGTTGATAAACATCGCTACATATAAAAAGTAAAAAACGAAGTTGGAACTCAATTAGCGTCAAATTAAAGAAATTATAACGAAATATACGAATGTTGATAAACATCGCTACATATAAAAAGTAAAAAACGAAGTTGGAACTCAATTAGCGTCAAATTAAAGAAATTATAACGAAATATACGAATTTGGATATACATCGCTACATATAAAAGGTAAAAAACGAAGTTGAAACTCAATTAGCGTCAAATTAAAGAAATTATCACGAAATATACGAATGTTGATAAACATCGCTACGTATAAAAACTAAAAAACGAAGTTGGAACTCAATTAGCGTCAAATTAAAGAAATCATAACGAAATAAACTAATGTGGATAAACATCGCTACATATAAAAAGTAAAAAACGAAGTTGGAACTCAATTAGCGTCAAATTAAAGAAATTATAACGAAATATACGAATGTTGATAAACATCGCTACATATAAAAAGTAAAAAACGAAGTTGGAACTCAATTAGCGTCAAATTAAAGAACGAATAACGAAATATACGAATGTTGATAAACATCGCTACATATAAAAAGTTAAAAACGAAGTTGGAACTCAATTAGCCTCAAATTAAAGAAATTATAACGAAATATACGAATGTGGATAAACATCGCTACATATAAAAAGTAAAACACGCAGTTGGAACTCAAACACCGTCAAATTAAAGAAATCATAACGGAATAAACTAATATTGATAAACATCGCTACATATAAAAAGTAAAAAACGAAGTTGGAACTCAATTAGAGTCAAAGTAAAGAAATTATAACGACATAAATTAATATTGATAAACATCGCTACATATAAAAAGTAAAAAACGAAGTTGGAACTCAATTAGCGTCAAATTAAAGAAATTATAACGAAATGTACGAATGTGGAAAAACATCGCTACATATAAAAAGTAAAAAACGAAGTTGGAACTCAATAAGCGTCAAATTAAAGAAATTATAACGAAATATACGAATGTGGATAAACATCGCTACATATAAAAAGTAAAAAACGAAGTTGGAACTCAATTAGCGTCAAATTAAAGAAATTATAACGAAATATAGGAATGTTGATAAACATCGCTACATATAAAAGGTAAAAAACGAAGTTGGAACTCAATTAGCGTCAAATTAAAGAAATCATAACGAAATAAACGAATGTGGATAAACATCGCTACATATAAAAAGTAAAAAACGAAGTTGGAACTCAATTAGCGTCAAATTAAAGAAATTATAACGAAATATACGAATGTGGATAAACATCGCTACATATAAAAATTAAAAAACGACTTTGGAACTCAATTAGCGTCAAATTAAAGAAATCATAACGAAATAAACTAATGTGGATAAACATCGCTATATATAAAAAGTAAAAAACGAAGTTGGAACTCAATTAGCGTCAAATTAAAGAAATTATAACGAAATATACGAATGTTGATAAACATCGCTACATATAAAAGGTAAAAAACGAAGTTGGAACTCAATTAGGGTCAAATTAAAGAACTTACTACGAAATAAACTAATATTGATAAACATCGCTACATATAAAAAGTAAATAACGAAGTTGCACTCAATTAGTGTCAAATTAAAGAACGTATAACGAAATATACGAATGTGATTAAACATCGCAACATATAAAAAGTAAAAAACGAAGTTGGAACACAATTAGCGTCAAATTAAAGAAATTATAACGAAATATACGAATGTTGATAAACATCGCTACATATAAAAAGTAAAAAACGAAGTTGGAACTAAATTAGCGTCAAATTAAAGAAATTATAACGAAATATACGAATGTGGATAAACATCGCCACATATAAAAAGTAAAAAACGAAGTTGGAACTAAATTAGCGTCAAATTAAAGAAATTATAACGAAATATACGAATGTGGATAAACATCGCTACATATAAAAGGTAAAAAACGAAGTTGGAACTCAATTAGCGTCAAATTAAAGAAATCATAACGAAATAAACTAATGTGGATAAACATCGCTACATATAAAAAGTAAAAAACGAAGTTGGAACTCAATTAGGGTCAAATTAAAGAAATTATAACGAAATATACGAATGTTGATAAACATCGCTACATATAAAAATTAAAAAACGACTTTGGAACTCAATTAGCGTCAAATTAAAGAAATCATAACGAAATAAACTAATGTGGATAAACATCGCTATATATAAAAAGTAAAAAACGAAGTTGGAACTCAATTAGCGTCAAATTAAAGAAATTATAACGAAATATACGAATGTTGATAAACATCGCTACATATAAAAAGTAAAAAACGAAGTTGGAACACAATTAGCGTCAAATTAAAGAAATTATAACGAAATATACGAATGTTGATAAACATCGCTACATATAAAAAGTAAAAAACGAAGTTGGAACTCAATTAGAGTCAAATTAAAGAAATTATAACGAAATATACGAATGTTGATAAACATCGCTACATATAAAAAGTAAAAAACGAAGTTGGAACTCAATTAGCGTCAAATTAAAGAAATTATAACGAAATATACGAATGTTGATAAACATCGCTACATATAAAAAGTAAAAAACGAAGTTGGAACGCAATTAGCGACAAATTAAAGAAATTATAACGAAATATACGAATGTTGATAAACATCGCTACATATAAGAAGTAAAAAACGAAGTTGGAACTCAATTAGCGTCAAATTAAAGAAATTATAACGAAATATACGAATTTGGATAAACATCGCTACATATAAAAAGTAAAAAACGAAGTTGGAACTCAATTAGCGTCAAATTAAAGAAATTATAACGAAATATACGAATGTTGATAAACATCGATACTTATAATAAGTAAAAAACGAAGTTGGAACTCAATTAGTGTCAAATTAAAGAAATTATAACGAAATATACGAATGTTGATAAACATCGCTACATATAAAAAGTAAAAAACGAAGTTGGAACCAATTAGCGTCAAATTAAAGAAATTATAACGAAATATACGAATGTTGATAAACATCTCTACATATAAAAAGTAAAAAACGAAGTTGGAAATCAATTAGCGTCAAATTAAAGAACTTACTACGAAATAAACTAATATTGATAAACATCGCTACATATAAAAAGTAAAAAACGAAGTAGGAACTCAATTAGCGTCAAATTAAAGAAAATATAACGAAATACACGAATGTGGATAAACATCGCTACATATAAAAAGTAAAAAACGAAGTTGGAACACAATTAGCGTCAAATTAAAGAAATTATAACGAAATATACGAATGTTGATAAACATCGCTACATATAAAAAGTAAAAAACGAAGTTGGAACTAAATTAGCGTCAAATTAAAGAAATTATAACGAAATATACGAATGTGGATAAACATCGCTACATATAAAAGGTAAAAAACGAAGTTGGAACTCAATTAGGGTCAAATTAAAGAAATTATAACGAAATATACATATGTTGATAAACATCGCTACATATAAAAAGTAAATAACGAAGTTGCACTCAATTAGCGTCAAATTAAAGAACGTATAACGAAATATACGAATGTGATTAAACATCGCAACATATAAAAAGTAAAAAACGAAGTTGGAACTCAATTAGCGTCAAATTAAAGAAATTATAACGAAATATACGAATGTGGATAAACATCGCTACATATAAAAAGTAAAAAACGAAGTTGGAACTCAATTAGCGTCAAATTAAAGAAATTATAACGTAATATACGAATGTGGATAAACATCGCTACATATAAAAAGTAAAAAACGAAGTTGGAACTCAATTAGCGTCAAATTAAAGAAATTATAACGAAATATACGAATGTGGATAAACATCGACACATATAAAAGGTAAAAAACGAAGTTGGAACTCAATTAGCGTCAAATTAAAGAAATCATAACGAAATAAACTAATGTGGATAAACATCGCTATATATAAAAAGTAAAAAACGAAGTTGGAACTCAATTAGCGTCAAATTAAAGAAATTATAACGAAATATACTTATGTGGATAAACATCGCTACATATAAAATGTAAAAAACGAAGTTGGAACACAATTAGCATCAAATTAAAGAAATCATTACGAAATAAACTAATGTGGATAAACATCGCTACATATAAAAAGTAAAAAACGATGTTGGAACTCAATTAGCGTCAAATTAAAGAAATTATAACGAAATATACGAATGTGGATAAACATCGCTACATATAAAAAGTAAAAAACGAAGTTGGAACTCAATTAGCGTCAAATTAAAGAAATTATAACGTAATATACGAATGTGGATAAATATCGCTACATATAAAAAGTAAAAAACGAAGTTGGAACTCAATTAGCCTCAAATTAAAGAAATTATAACGAAATATACGAATGTGGATAAACATCGCTACATATAAAAAGTAAAACACGCAGTTGGAACTCAAACACCGTCAAATTAAAGAAATCATAACGAAATAAACTAATATTGATAAACATCGCCACATATAAAAAGTAAAAACGAATTTGGAACTCAATTAGCGTCAAAGTAAAGAAATCATAACGAAATAAATTAATATTGATAAACATCGCTACATATAAAAAGTAAAAAACGAAGTTGGAACTCAATTAGCGTCAAATTAAAGAAATTATAACGAAATGTACGAATGTGGAAAAACATCGCTACATATAAAAAGTAAAAAACGAAGTTGAAACTCAATTAGCGTCAAATTAAAGAAATTTTAACGAAATATACGAATGTGGATAAACATCGCTACATATAAAAAGTAAAAAACGAAGTTGGAACTCAATTAGCGTCAAATTAAAGAAATTATAACGAAATATAGGAATGTTGATAAACATCGCTACATATAAAAGGTAAAAAACGAAGTTGGAACTCAATTAGCGTCAAATTAAAGAAATCATAACGAAATAAACTAATGTGGATAAACATCGCTACATATAAAAAGTAAAAAACGAAGTTGGAACTCAATTAGGGCCAATTAAAGAAATTATAACGAAATATACGAATGTTGATAAACATCGCTACATATAAAAATTAAAAAACGACTTTGGAACTCAATTAGCGTCAAATTAAAGAAATCATAACGAAATAAACTAATGTGGATAAACATCGCTATATATAAAAAGTAAAAAACGAAGTTGGAACTCAATTAGCGTCAAATTAAAGAAATTATAACGAAATATACGAATGTTGATAAACATCGCTACATATAAAAAGTAAAAAACGAAGTTGGAACTCAATTAGCGTCAAATTAAAGAAATTATAACAAAATATACGAATGTTGATAAACATCGCTACATATAAAAAGTAAAAAACGAAGATGGAACTCAATTAGCGTCAAATTAAAGAAATTATAACGAAATATACGAATGTTGACAAACATCGCTACATATAAAATGTAAAAAACGATGTTGGAACTCAATTACCGTCAAATTAAAGAAATTATAACGAAATAAACTAATGTTGATAAACATCGCTGCATATAAAAAGTAAAAAACGATGTATGAACTCAATTAGCGTCAAATTAAAGAAATTATAACGAAATTAATTAATATCGGTAAACATCGCTACATATAAAAAGTAAAAAACGAAGTTGGAACTCAATTAGCGTCAAATTAAAGAAATTATAACGAAATATACGAATGTTGATAAACATCGCTACATATAAAAGTAAAAAACGAAGTTGGAACACAATTAGCGTCAAATTAAAGAAATTATAACGAAATATACGAATGTTGATAAACATCTATATATATAAAAAGTAAAAAACGAAGTTGGAACTCAATTGTCGTCAAATTAAAGAAATTATAACGAAATAAACTAATGTTGATAAACATCGCTACATATAAAAGTAAAAAACGAAGTTGGAACTCAATTAGCGTCAAATTAAAGGAATTATAACGAAATAAACATCGCTATATATAAAAAGTAAAAAAAGAAGTTGGAATTCAATTAGCGTCAAATTAAAGAAATTATTACGAAATATACGAATGTGGATAAACATCGCTACATATAAAAAGTAAAAAACGAAGTTGGAACTCAATTACCGTCAAATTAAAGAAATTATAACGAAATAAACTAATGTTGATAAACATCGCTACATATAAAAAGTAAAAAACGAAGTTGGAACTCAATTAGCCTCAAATTAAAGAAATTATAACGAAATAAACTAATGTGGATAAACATCGCTACATATAAAAAGTAAAAAAAGAAGTTGGAACTCAATTAGCGTCAAATTAAAGAAATTATAACGAAATAAACTAATGTTGATAAACATCGCTACATATAAAAAGTAAAAAAAAAGTTGGAAATCAATTAGCGTCAAATTAAAGAAATTATAACGAAATATACGAATGTTGATAAACATCGCTACATATAAAAAGTAAAAAACGACGTTGGAACTCAAATAGCGTCAAATTAAAGAAATTATAACGAAATATACGAATGTTGATAAACACCGCTACATATAAAAAGTAAAAAACGAAGTTGGAACTCAATTAGCGTCAAATTAAAGAAATTATAACGAAATATACGAATGATGATAAACATCTCTTCATATAAAAAGTAAAAAACGAAGTTGGAACTCAATTAGCGTCAAATTAAAGAAATTATAACGAAATATACGAATGTTGATAAGCATCGCTACATATAAAAAGTAAAAACGAATTTGGAACTCAATTAGCGTCAAATTAAAGAAATTATAACGAAATATACGAATGTTGATAAACATCGCTACATATAATAAGTAAAAAACGAAGTTGGAAATCGATTAGCGTCAAATTATAGAAATCATAACGAAATAAACTAATGTGGATAAACATCGCCACATATAAAAAGTAAAAAACGAAGTTGGAACTCAATTAGCGTCAAATTAAAGAAATTATAACGAAATATACGAATGTTGATAAACATCGCTACATATAAAAAGTAAAAAACGAAGTTGGAATTCAATTAGGGTCAAATTAAAGAAATTATAAGGAACTAAACTAAAATTGATAAACATCGCTACATATAAAAAGTAAAAAACGAAGTTGGAACTCAATTAGCGTCAAATTAAAGAAATTATAACGAAATATACGAATGTGGATAAACATCGCTACGTATAAAAAGTAAAAAACGAAGTTGAAACTAAATTAGCGTCAAATTAAAGAAATTATAACGAAATATACGAATGTTGATAAACATCGCTACGTATAAAAAGTAAAAAACGAAGTTGGAAATCAATTAGCGTCAAATTAAAGAAATCATAACGAAATAAACTAATGTGGATAAACATCGCTATATATAAAAAGTAAAAAACGAAGTTGGAACTCAATTAGCGTCAAATTACAGAAATTATAACGAAATATACGAATGTTGATAAACATCGCTACATATAAAAAGTAAAAAACGAAGTTGGAAATCAATTAGCGTCAAATTAAAGAAATTATAACGAAATAAACTAATATTGATAAACATCGCTACATATAAAAAGTAAAAAACGAAGTTGGAACTCAATTAGCGTCAAATTAAAGAAATTATAACGAAATATACGAATGTGGATAAACGTCGCTACATATAAAATGTAAAAAACGAAGTTGGAACTCAATTAGGGTCAAATTAAAGAAATTATAACGAAATAAACTAATGTTGATAAACATCGCTACATATAAAAAGTAAAAAAAGGAGTTGCACACAATTAGCGTCAAATTAAAGAACGAATAACGAAATATAGGAATGTGATTAAACATCGCAACATATAAAAATTAAAAAACGAAGTTGGAACTCAATTAGCCTCAAATTAAAGAAATTACAACGAAATAAACTAATGTGGATAAACATCACTACATATAAAAAGTAAAAAACGAAGTTGGAACTAAATTAGCGTCAAATTAAAGAAATTATAACGAAATATACGAATGTGGATAAACATCGCTACATATAAAAGGTAAAAAACGAAGTTGGAACTCAATTAGCGTCAAATTAAAGAAATCATAACGAAATAAACTAATGTGGATAAACATCGCTACATATAAAAAGTAAAAAACGAAGTTGGAACTCAATTAGGGTCAAATTAAAGAAATTATAACGAAATATACGAATGTTGATAAACATCGCTACATATAAAAATTAAAAAACGACTTTGGAACTCAATTAGCGTCAAATTAAAGAAATCATAACGAAATAAACTAATGTGGATAAACATCGCTATATATAAAAAGTAAAAAACGAAGTTGGAACTCAATTAGCGTCAAATTAAAGAAATTATAACGAAATATACGAATGTTGATAAACATCGCTACATATAAAAAGTAAAAAACGAAGTTGGAACACAATTAGCGTCAAATTAAAGAAATTATAACGAAATATACGAATGTTGATAAACATCGCTACATATAAAAAGTAAAAAACGAAGTTGGAACTCAATTAGAGTCAAATTAAAGAAATTATAACGAAATATACGAATGTTGATAAACATCGCTACATATAAAAAGTAAAAAACGAAGTTGGAACTCAATTAGCGTCAAATTAAAGAAATTATAACGAAATATACGAATGTTGATAAACATCGCTACATATAAAAAGTAAAAAACGAAGTTGGAACGCAATTAGCGACAAATTAAAGAAATTATAACGAAATATACGAATGTTGATAAACATCGCTACATATAAGAAGTAAAAAACGAAGTTGGAACTCAATTAGCGTCAAATTAAAGAAATTATAACGAAATATACGAATTTGGATAAACATCGCTACATATAAATAGTAAAAAACGAAGTTGGAACTCAATTAGCGTCAAATTAAAGAAATTATAACGAAATATACGAATGTTGATAAACATCGATACTTATAATAAGTAAAAAACGAAGTTGGAACTCAATTAGTGTCAAATTAAAGAAATTATAACGAAATATACGAATGTTGATAAACATCGCTACATATAAAAAGTAAAAAACGAAGTTGGAACCAATTAGCGTCAAATTAAAGAAATTATAACGAAATATACGAATGTTGATAAACATCTCTACATATAAAAAGTAAAAAACGAAGTTGGAAATCAATTAGCGTCAAATTAAAGAACTTACTACGAAATAAACTAATATTGATAAACATCGCTACATATAAAAAGTAAAAAACGAAGTAGGAACTCAATTAGCGTCAAATTAAAGAAAATATAACGAAATACACGAATGTGGATAAACATCGCTACATATAAAAAGTAAAAAACGAAGTTGGAACACAATTAGCGTCAAATTAAAGAAATTATAACGAAATATACGAATGTTGATAAACATCGCTACATATAAAAAGTAAAAAACGAAGTTGGAACTAAATTAGCGTCAAATTAAAGAAATTATAACGAAATATACGAATGTGGATAAACATCGCTACATATAAAAGGTAAAAAACGAAGTTGGAACTCAATTAGGGTCAAATTAAAGAAATTATAACGAAATATACATATGTTGATAAACATCGCTACATATAAAAAGTAAATAACGAAGTTGCACTCAATTAGCGTCAAATTAAAGAACGTATAACGAAATATACGAATGTGATTAAACATCGCAACATATAAAAAGTAAAAAACGAAGTTGGAACTCAATTAGCGTCAAATTAAAGAAATTATAACGAAATATACGAATGTGGATAAACATCGCTACATATAAAAAGTAAAAAACGAAGTTGGAACTCAATTAGCGTCAAATTAAAGAAATTATAACGTAATATACGAATGTGGATAAACATCGCTACATATAAAAAGTAAAAAACGAAGTTGGAACTCAATTAGCGTCAAATTAAAGAAATTATAACGAAATATACGAATGTGGATAAACATCGACACATATAAAAGGTAAAAAACGAAGTTGGAACTCAATTAGCGTCAAATTAAAGAAATCATAACGAAATAAACTAATGTGGATAAACATCGCTATATATAAAAAGTAAAAAACGAAGTTGGAACTCAATTAGCGTCAAATTAAAGAAATTATAACGAAATATACTTATGTGGATAAACATCGCTACATATAAAATGTAAAAAACGAAGTTGGAACACAATTAGCATCAAATTAAAGAAATCATTACGAAATAAACTAATGTGGATAAACATCGCTACATATAAAAAGTAAAAAACGATGTTGGAACTCAATTAGCGTCAAATTAAAGAAATTATAACGAAATATACGAATGTGGATAAACATCGCTACATATAAAAAGTAAAAAACGAAGTTGGAACTCAATTAGCGTCAAATTAAAGAAATTATAACGTAATATACGAATGTGGATAAATATCGCTACATATAAAAAGTAAAAAACGA
Source organism: Uropetala carovei (assembly GCA_036926305.1). Taxonomy (NCBI): domain Eukaryota; kingdom Metazoa; phylum Arthropoda; class Insecta; order Odonata; family Petaluridae; genus Uropetala; species Uropetala carovei. Next base: position 1,206,735 of record JAXCHB010000305.1, on the reverse strand, counting down.
AGTTGGAACTCAATTAGCCTCAAATTAAAGAAATTATAACGAAATATACGAATGTGGATAAACATCGCTACATATAAAAAGTAAAACACGCAGTTGGAACTCAAACACCGTCAAATTAAAGAAATCATAACGAAATAAACTAATATTGATAAACATCGCCACATATAAAAAGTAAAAACGAATTTGGAACTCAATTAGCGTCAAAGTAAAGAAATCATAACGAAATAAATTAATATTGATAAACATCGCTACATATAAAAAGTAAAAAACGAAGTTGGAACTCAATTAGCGTCAAATTAAAGAAATTATAACGAAATGTACGAATGTGGAAAAACATCGCTACATATAAAAAGTAAAAAACGAAGTTGAAACTCAATTAGCGTCAAATTAAAGAAATTTTAACGAAATATACGAATGTGGATAAACATCGCTACATATAAAAAGTAAAAAACGAAGTTGGAACTCAATTAGCGTCAAATTAAAGAAATTATAACGAAATATAGGAATGTTGATAAACATCGCTACATATAAAAGGTAAAAAACGAAGTTGGAACTCAATTAGCGTCAAATTAAAGAAATCATAACGAAATAAACTAATGTGGATAAACATCGCTACATATAAAAAGTAAAAAACGAAGTTGGAACTCAATTAGGGCCAATTAAAGAAATTATAACGAAATATACGAATGTTGATAAACATCGCTACATATAAAAATTAAAAAACGACTTTGGAACTCAATTAGCGTCAAATTAAAGAAATCATAACGAAATAAACTAATGTGGATAAACATCGCTATATATAAAAAGTAAAAAACGAAGTTGGAACTCAATTAGCGTCAAATTAAAGAAATTATAACGAAATATACGAATGTTGATAAACATCGCTACATATAAAAAGTAAAAAACGAAGTTGGAACTCAATTAGCGTCAAATTAAAGAAATTATAACAAAATATACGAATGTTGATAAACATCGCTACATATAAAAAGTAAAAAACGAAGATGGAACTCAATTAGCGTCAAATTAAAGAAATTATAACGAAATATACGAATGTTGACAAACATCGCTACATATAAAATGTAAAAAACGATGTTGGAACTCAATTACCGTCAAATTAAAGAAATTATAACGAAATAAACTAATGTTGATAAACATCGCTACATATAAAAAGTAAAAAACGATGTATGAACTCAATTAGCGTCAAATTAAAGAAATTATAACGAAATTAATTAATATCGGTAAACATCGCTACATATAAAAAGTAAAAAACGAAGTTGGAACTCAATTAGCGTCAAATTAAAGAAATTATAACGAAATATACGAATGTTGATAAACATCGCTACATATAAAAGTAAAAAACGAAGTTGGAACACAATTAGCGTCAAATTAAAGAAATTATAACGAAATATACGAATGTTGATAAACATCTATATATATAAAAAGTAAAAAACGAAGTTGGAACTCAATTGTCGTCAAATTAAAGAAATTATAACGAAATAAACTAATGTTGATAAACATCGCTACATATAAAAGTAAAAAACGAAGTTGGAACTCAATTAGCGTCAAATTAAAGGAATTATAACGAAATAAACATCGCTATATATAAAAAGTAAAAAAAGAAGTTGGAATTCAATTAGCGTCAAATTAAAGAAATTATTACGAAATATACGAATGTGGATAAACATCGCTACATATAAAAAGTAAAAAACGAAGTTGGAACTCAATTACCGTCAAATTAAAGAAATTATAACGAAATAAACTAATGTTGATAAACATCGCTACATATAAAAAGTAAAAAACGAAGTTGGAACTCAATTAGCCTCAAATTAAAGAAATTATAACGAAATAAACTAATGTGGATAAACATCGCTACATATAAAAAGTAAAAAAAGAAGTTGGAACTCAATTAGCGTCAAATTAAAGAAATTATAACGAAATAAACTAATGTTGATAAACATCGCTACATATAAAAAGTAAAAAAAAAGTTGGAAATCAATTAGCGTCAAATTAAAGAAATTATAACGAAATATACGAATGTTGATAAACATCGCTACATATAAAAAGTAAAAAACGACGTTGGAACTCAAATAGCGTCAAATTAAAGAAATTATAACGAAATATACGAATGTTGATAAACACCGCTACATATAAAAAGTAAAAAACGAAGTTGGAACTCAATTAGCGTCAAATTAAAGAAATTATAACGAAATATACGAATGATGATAAACATCTCTTCATATAAAAAGTAAAAAACGAAGTTGGAACTCAATTAGCGTCAAATTAAAGAAATTATAACGAAATATACGAATGTTGATAAGCATCGCTACATATAAAAAGTAAAAACGAATTTGGAACTCAATTAGCGTCAAATTAAAGAAATTATAACGAAATATACGAATGTTGATAAACATCGCTACATATAATAAGTAAAAAACGAAGTTGGAAATCGATTAGCGTCAAATTATAGAAATCATAACGAAATAAACTAATGTGGATAAACATCGCCACATATAAAAAGTAAAAAACGAAGTTGGAACTCAATTAGCGTCAAATTAAAGAAATTATAACGAAATATACGAATGTTGATAAACATCGCTACATATAAAAAGTAAAAAACGAAGTTGGAATTCAATTAGGGTCAAATTAAAGAAATTATAAGGAACTAAACTAAAATTGATAAACATCGCTACATATAAAAAGTAAAAAACGAAGTTGGAACTCAATTAGCGTCAAATTAAAGAAATTATAACGAAATATACGAATGTGGATAAACATCGCTACGTATAAAAAGTAAAAAACGAAGTTGAAACTAAATTAGCGTCAAATTAAAGAAATTATAACGAAATATACGAATGTTGATAAACATCGCTACGTATAAAAAGTAAAAAACGAAGTTGGAAATCAATTAGCGTCAAATTAAAGAAATCATAACGAAATAAACTAATGTGGATAAACATCGCTATATATAAAAAGTAAAAAACGAAGTTGGAACTCAATTAGCGTCAAATTACAGAAATTATAACGAAATATACGAATGTTGATAAACATCGCTACATATAAAAAGTAAAAAACGAAGTTGGAAATCAATTAGCGTCAAATTAAAGAAATTATAACGAAATAAACTAATATTGATAAACATCGCTACATATAAAAAGTAAAAAACGAAGTTGGAACTCAATTAGCGTCAAATTAAAGAAATTATAACGAAATATACGAATGTGGATAAACGTCGCTACATATAAAATGTAAAAAACGAAGTTGGAACTCAATTAGGGTCAAATTAAAGAAATTATAACGAAATAAACTAATGTTGATAAACATCGCTACATATAAAAAGTAAAAAAAGGAGTTGCACACAATTAGCGTCAAATTAAAGAACGAATAACGAAATATAGGAATGTGATTAAACATCGCAACATATAAAAATTAAAAAACGAAGTTGGAACTCAATTAGCCTCAAATTAAAGAAATTACAACGAAATAAACTAATGTGGATAAACATCACTACATATAAAAAGTAAAAAACGAAGTTGGAACTAAATTAGCGTCAAATTAAAGAAATTATAACGAAATATACGAATGTGGATAAACATCGCTACATATAAAAGGTAATAAACGAAGTTGGAACTCAATTAGCGTCAAATTAAAGAAATCATAACGAAATAAACTAATGTGGATAAACATCGCTACATATAAAAAGTAAAAAACGAAGTTGGAACTCAATTAGGGTCAAATTAAAGAAATTATAACGAAATATACGAATGTTGATAAACATCGCTACATATAAAAATTAAAAAACGACTTTGGAACTCAATTAGCGTCAAATTAAAGAAATCATAACGAAATAAACTAATGTGGATAAACATCGCTATATATAAAAAGTAAAAAACGAAGTTGGAACTCAATTAGCGTCAAATTAAAGAAATTATAACGAAATATACGAATGTTGATAAACATCGCTACATATAAAAAGTAAAAAACGAAGTTGGAACACAATTAGCGTCAAATTAAAGAAATTATAACGAAATATACGAATGTTGATAAACATCGCTACATATAAAAAGTAAAAAACGAAGTTGGAACTCAATTAGAGTCAAATTAAAGAAATTATAACGAAATATACGAATGTTGATAAACATCGCTACATATAAAAAGTAAAAAACGAAGTTGGAACTCAATTAGCGTCAAATTAAAGAAATTATAACGAAATATACGAATGTTGATAAACATCGCTACATATAAAAAGTAAAAAACGAAGTTGGAACGCAATTAGCGACAAATTAAAGAAATTATAACGAAATATACGAATGTTGATAAACATCGCTACATATAAGAAGTAAAAAACGAAGTTGGAACTCAATTAGCGTCAAATTAAAGAAATTATAACGAAATATACGAATTTGGATAAACATCGCTACATATAAATAGTAAAAAACGAAGTTGGAACTCAATTAGCGTCAAATTAAAGAAATTATAACGAAATATACGAATGTTGATAAACATCGATACTTATAATAAGTAAAAAACGAAGTTGGAACTCAATTAGTGTCAAATTAAAGAAATTATAACGAAATATACGAATGTTGATAAACATCGCTACATATAAAAAGTAAAAAACGAAGTTGGAACCAATTAGCGTCAAATTAAAGAAATTATAACGAAATATACGAATGTTGATAAACATCTCTACATATAAAAAGTAAAAAACGAAGTTGGAAATCAATTAGCGTCAAATTAAAGAACTTACTACGAAATAAACTAATATTGATAAACATCGCTACATATAAAAAGTAAAAAACGAAGTAGGAACTCAATTAGCGTCAAATTAAAGAAAATATAACGAAATACACGAATGTGGATAAACATCGCTACATATAAAAAGTAAAAAACGAAGTTGGAACACAATTAGCGTCAAATTAAAGAAATTATAACGAAATATACGAATGTTGATAAACATCGCTACATATAAAAAGTAAAAAACGAAGTTGGAACTAAATTAGCGTCAAATTAAAGAAATTATAACGAAATATACGAATGTGGATAAACATCGCTACATATAAAAGGTAAAAAACGAAGTTGGAACTCAATTAGGGTCAAATTAAAGAAATTATAACGAAATATACATATGTTGATAAACATCGCTACATATAAAAAGTAAATAACGAAGTTGCACTCAATTAGCGTCAAATTAAAGAACGTATAACGAAATATACGAATGTGATTAAACATCGCAACATATAAAAAGTAAAAAACGAAGTTGGAACTCAATTAGCGTCAAATTAAAGAAATTATAACGAAATATACGAATGTGGATAAACATCGCTACATATAAAAAGTAAAAAACGAAGTTGGAACTCAATTAGCGTCAAATTAAAGAAATTATAACGTAATATACGAATGTGGATAAACATCGCTACATATAAAAAGTAAAAAACGAAGTTGGAACTCAATTAGCGTCAAATTAAAGAAATTATAACGAAATATACGAATGTGGATAAACATCGACACATATAAAAGGTAAAAAACGAAGTTGGAACTCAATTAGCGTCAAATTAAAGAAATCATAACGAAATAAACTAATGTGGATAAACATCGCTATATATAAAAAGTAAAAAACGAAGTTGGAACTCAATTAGCGTCAAATTAAAGAAATTATAACGAAATATACTTATGTGGATAAACATCGCTACATATAAAATGTAAAAAACGAAGTTGGAACACAATTAGCATCAAATTAAAGAAATCATTACGAAATAAACTAATGTGGATAAACATCGCTACATATAAAAAGTAAAAAACGATGTTGGAACTCAATTAGCGTCAAATTAAAGAAATTATAACGAAATATACGAATGTGGATAAACATCGCTACATATAAAAAGTAAAAAACGAAGTTGGAACTCAATTAGCGTCAAATTAAAGAAATTATAACGTAATATACGAATGTGGATAAATATCGCTACATATAAAAAGTAAAAAACGAAGTTGGAACTCAATTAGCCTCAAATTAAAGAAATTATAACGAAATATACGAATGTGGATAAACATCGCTACATATAAAAAGTAAAACACGCAGTTGGAACTCAAACACCGTCAAATTAAAGAAATCATAACGAAATAAACTAATATTGATAAACATCGCCACATATAAAAAGTAAAAACGAATTTGGAACTCAATTAGCGTCAAAGTAAAGAAATCATAACGAAATAAATTAATATTGATAAACATCGCTACATATAAAAAGTAAAAAACGAAGTTGGAACTCAATTAGCGTCAAATTAAAGAAATTATAACGAAATGTACGAATGTGGAAAAACATCGCTACATATAAAAAGTAAAAAACGAAGTTGAAACTCAATTAGCGTCAAATTAAAGAAATTTTAACGAAATATACGAATGTGGATAAACATCGCTACATATAAAAAGTAAAAAACGAAGTTGGAACTCAATTAGCGTCAAATTAAAGAAATTATAACGAAATATAGGAATGTTGATAAACATCGCTACATATAAAAGGTAAAAAACGAAGTTGGAACTCAATTAGCGTCAAATTAAAGAAATCATAACGAAATAAACTAATGTGGATAAACATCGCTACATATAAAAAGTAAAAAACGAAGTTGGAACTCAATTAGGGCCAATTAAAGAAATTATAACGAAATATACGAATGTTGATAAACATCGCTACATATAAAAATTAAAAAACGACTTTGGAACTCAATTAGCGTCAAATT